>CAMZMU010000049.1:65392554-65699151 GCA_947311845.1 Poa pratensis | reverse complement strand
GACGAGCATCGGAGAGTAACAAACGCGTGCTAGATATTACTACTACTTTCGGACTACAAGAACCTGCGCGAAGCTTACACTGCGATTCATGTAGAGCGAGCCAGATATCTTGTGTACAATTATGCTGAGCTGAAATATCCCTTGATTAACTGGGTTCATAGCTGATAGCTTGTAAGCTCTTTCGAATCGGAAAATTGTTTTGGCACCTGGACACCAGTGATCCCTCTTTTTTTAAAAAAAATCGAAAATCCCACTTTTCAGTTTTAAAAAACTCCGGAAAAAATTATATGGATGCATGTACATATGTGTATACGCACTAAATTTCATTTAGAAATACGTTATATTGTAGGCTACACAAAGAAGACAAAATTCGGGACAGAATAGGGGATTTTACTATACTTCATACATCCACAAATTTGTTATTTTTCTGTAACCCGAAATAATACGTATTTTAAAACGAAACTTTGCCAAATATATACACCATGTATATGTATTCACGTTGAAAAAATTGAAATTTTTTGAAACACAAAAGTATTATTTTCAAAAAAAATTAAAAAAAGGGGATCATTGTGCCCATTTGCACCAAATTTGAGTAGGCTATATTTCTGTCGAACGATTATAGCGCCATCCTTGATGAAGAAACCAAGGGTAATGCTATGCTTCCATTTTCTAGAAAGCTAGTAATGCCTCCTCCTAAGCAGACTAAACTGGCAATCCATACTTCAATATCAAGGCCCGCTAGGCGCGCATGGCAAGAGAAAATGTTGTGATACATGGAATTATCCCCCTCACTATTGATTCATCTTCATCCCACAGTAGACTGCGACAGCTTCAGTGAATTCATGTCATGCATCTTTTTCAACAGAACACGTCTTCTTACCTGAAAAACTTTGGCAACAACACAAATCTCAAAGCTCTTGACCAAACTGTGTCTAGCTTCTGAAGAATCGGAAGGTACTGTCTCTCAAGGGAACAACAGAACACGTGCAAAGGGATTTTCAATACACCAAATCCATGCCCACACTTGCTATCATGGAACTCTGGATTTCACCAGCTGTAGTAATAATTATTGCCCACATTTCTAATATAAGAACCGAAACCATCAACAAATCCATTAGTCTCCCCATTCACCGGCTTACAACAATATCAAGTCACACAACTATACCCTTGTATACAAGCCCCCTACCAAAATCTTATGTACTCAAACTTTGCTTTCAAAATGAAGCGACATCTAGCCTAGGAGGGCGGCCTTTACACCTAATTTACGGAAACTAAATATGCATGCACCCTTGCCTGAAAGGCAAGATGATAAACCTTGAAAAAATCGTCACGGGCATGCATCGAGAGCAACCTCCTGTAGCAACCGATGGATATGCCATGGCACTCAGATGGCCAAACATTCTGCTGTTTTCCCCTGTCCCCTCGCACCACCTGTCCTTTACCACTTTCAGATCGTTGCCTTCATCAGGGGACCAGCAAAGTTCTAAGACGTCTTAGTTGTAAATCCTCACCGGCTTCTCATGTGTGTGACGATTCTGCAGGTAGATCAAACCACCAGAAGACATATTAAGACACATGTCCTTGTGAACTAAGCAAAGGGAACATCAGGCGGAACCCAAGTCAAAATATTTTTGTTGAAAATCACAAGGCTTGCACAAAATCCCGCTATAACAAGGAAGCTCTGGTACCAAGACCACACAGTAGGGATACAGCGTATCTATGCCCAAGCATGAGTGATAGCTAAGATTCTTAAGACCATGATCAAAAAATAATGCAAGGCTTGTACGAAATCCTGTAACAGCAAGGAAAGCTCCTCTGGTACAAAGACCAACAAGTATGGCCACAACACAGCCACACCCAAGCATGACTAAGGTAAAACTTGTGTCCAAAGTCTGCTAGATTCACTTCCCAGCAAGATAACTGCATACCTGATTGGCTGTATAGGCCCTTTTTGGTGCAGTATCAGTATGCTCCAACCCAAGATACTGTTCCCAAGCTCCATAGACATCCCTCCTCTGAAGAAACCAGAAGAGAAAATAAGTCAGATACCATCGAAAACAAAATGTATGGGTGTAAAAGCCCTGCAGGAAAAAACAAACATTTACCTGGAAACGAGCAGATACAACATCTGAATCTTCTAGATAGTCTGGCCGATTCATAGATATGAATGCAAATTTCCACTGATCACACAAGCATGAATATGTATATTAGTTCAGTAGCTATACAATATATTCCCTCCGTTTTTTAATATAAGATGTTTTAGCATTTGTCCACATTCACATATATCTAGATGTATGTAGACATATTTTAATGTGTATGTGCACTCATATTAGTATGTATGTAGACAACATGTTGGATAGCTAAAACTTCTTATATTCATGCACGGAGGGAGTATTTGTTAACTCGTACCACAATGCAGTGCAACCCAAGGTAAAAGACCAAAAAAACAAGGATACAAACAGAACAGGCATGAAACATCAAAAGAAACTTCCCCGAATTAAGTTTCAAAAGGCTTGTCTGGAAATTAAAAAAAAATCAAGATCTCTGTATTCTTATCTTAATCTTAAGCTAACATATGTGGAGGTAGCTCGAGAAATACTTCACGAGGCCTTCTATAAGATAAATATTGTGCTTGCATCACCAATAATAGTTTATGAAAACTGTGGTTTTAAACTTTTTTGAGAAATTACTAACAAAATTTGAGACTACAGTATGATATGCAAACAACTCAGCTCAGTACACTAGTACAGCACAGCCAGTTGACTAAAACATTGATGCTGGTTCTAAACATTTGCATCTGTCAGCAACTCAGCATAATTTCAAGATTAACAACCCTATCTGTATCAGGAAAAAACAGTAATTCTATGATCATCTATTAAAGAAAATACTAAGATCACCTTGGAGAATTCCTCATCAGGGATTTGAAGTTTTCTCTGTATGCGCCCCTTTACTTCGCTAAAGTTTCACCTTCACGGATAGCGAGAAAAAAAGGATCTCCAAAGTTCTGAATCTGCTGTTGGTCACAACAACAGTGTCAACTGATTGGATAAGCATAACATAAATAGCATATTCAGTAAAACTAAATCTAGACAAGAATATATAAGAGTGCATACTTGATTCTGAAGAGGATCTTTCGCGAAGTGATAAACATGAATTAAGCGATCGTGGGGACTCAGATTTTTCTCCTCCTCTGGAACCTATGACAATCGGTAGAAACAGATATGAACACTAAAAAAGAAGCACATACATTTCATGACAGAAGGTACGAGAAAATAACATACGAGCATCAAGGGAAGGAAAAGACTCTTGGGAAAGCTCAAACAGAAGTAGAACAGATAATTTCATTACATACCTCTTCAGCACGTAGTGTCCAGTACTGATCATTTATATTCTCGATCTTCTCATGAAGTGGAAAGATCTAGGAAAAATATAAATAGTGAGTAAAGATGATCTTTAGCTTATGAAGCCTTTTGTAAGGTCATTCAAAGATTTCAACTCAAACACTACAGAAACCTCAAGAATAAATAGTAAAAAAATCTCCACAAAGATATGTAATAGAAGCCTAACAACATGGCATTCAAATGTTTAAGTACCTTATAAATCTTGTGGTAAAAGACCTCTAGGACGCGTAGTTCAGCACTGGGACTGGATAGATCAACCTGTTGATTAGCAGCACAAAGATTTAAGCCACCGACAAAGAGACAATAATCCATTTCACAGCTGCATAACCTAGATTGTAATGGTGGTGAAAATAAAAAGCTACTGCTATAAAAATAAGATGGCAAGGTGTAAGTTAGAAGCGGAAAATCCAGTAGCATGACCATGTGCTGGAGGATGAAAACAAGTATGAACAGACTTGCCTTAACTAAGACTTCAACGAAACGTATATGGGTAGGAGGTTTTTACACATCTAGCTACATATATATGACGAATTAATCTCACCCAAACTGAATAGGGAATAAAAATGCAGCTGCTTAATTTTATTTTTCCTAAAATCAGCCTCCAGTGATGGATGACTGGTCTCGATGTCACCTATCTCTCAAGAGTTAGACATGCACTATGAAAGACTGCTGGTGAACATATCCAAGGACAATGCATATTGATGTATCCCAATTCCAATAGCATAAATATGTAACACAAAACTAAATAACTCAAGAAAGGACTGAAAAGGGCGTATAAGTATAACCTTAGTTTTCAAGTCATTAATCACATCAGTGATGGTGCTATTCTTAGGAAGCCTGATGCTGTGAATGACAACCTAGACAAAGAAGGTTCATTAGAATGTTGATTTGGCAGCTAAGGATAATTACAAATATATATAAACATATGATTTGCAGTAAAAAGAACCTCCTCCTTTGTAGCATGGTGGAAAGCAACTTTAAGGGTTTTCAGGAACTGCAATTCAGGCAATGGAATATCCAGTACTTCGTAATACAAGATGTCAGACGTCTGCACCATAACAGAAAGTATATTTAGTAAAAATGCTTTTGCAGTTTAGCTATGCCGATATCACGCTCATATTGGCGAAAAAATGCAACTGAAAGTTTAACCTGATTATAGTGAACAAGCATGTCTAATAGATGTTCGACCCCCCGATATCTGATGGGTTGCGGTTTAGGCTGCTGCGAATAGCAGTTATGGGATGTAAGGCGGATTTTCGCTGGATCATCCAACCCTAACTGGCGGGCAACTCGCTCAACAACATCATCATATGTGTGAAGCTTTGACCTAACGCATAGGAAAACAACATACATATGAGAGATAATGAGTTAACTGATAATTTTAATGAATAGACAAACAGGGTTCGTAAAATCCTCACAATTCCAAACAAAAATCATCATCCTTCGGTTTCTCCAAAGACCGAAAGTGCACAACCTGTAGTAAACAAAATATACTTAGGAAAATAGAGAATACAACAAGGTTGCCAGTAAATAAAAGCTATCAGATAAACTAGTCATATTGTCCAGGTCATATCATCCTGCATGACAAATCAATATAAACAAGCACAGGAAGAATAATAACTCAAGAAAAAACAGGGAGAGAACAAAAGCAAGCCATAATTCCGCAAATTAAATACACATTGTTCTATGTTCCTCCAGCATAGCAGGCACAGACATAATTGAGAAAAATCAATTAATCAATATTCGGCACATACTACAGTCCACAACCATACAGCTACATCAGAAATTAAATGACTCAATCTTAACCCAACCTAACCTGGCACTGAGGTAAGAGTAATATCATAACTCGTTTTGGTTAGGTTGATCTGGATACAAATGAGCTAAAAGTGAAATCTGAAAGTTCTTGAGTCCCACACTGATCCTTTGACAACACCCAGGATAAGAGTGGCATTGCAGTCTCGTCTACATTCCCATAAACAATATCAAGTCATACATGTCAAATACTGCTGGAGAAGATCATGCGGCAGGCCTGATCAGGGACAGTGTTTATAAGGAGTTGGGATGACAGAGTAGGCAGGGAATACATTGTAATTCTTCTTGGTTAAAGAAGAAATACATGAAGACAGCCTCCTGGCACATTTCTGGGGTCTCTACAGCGCGGTGGCTCGAGGCTTCCTGTTTATTGTGCGTGAGGACATCCTGTGTTTCGCAGCGGGCTCTCCAGCAATGTTGGTTTTCGGCTGCGGGCAATGTTTTGAGTTCAGCACAGAAGATCAAAGGACCTATTTGTAAAAAAACAGCGTCTTCTTTGATGTTGTGTGGGGCCACCTGTCCCTCTGAGCGTGTACATGTCTTTGACTTATTGAATGTGACGCGGTGACTTTTTCTCCAAAAAACAAACAAAGTAACAAAAATCTCATTTACAAGGAAATATCTTATCTCTAATTGGCTTAAGGACTCCAAGGGATAACTTTCTAATCTAAAAATAATTTCCTGACCAGAATATTGAGAGAATTCTTTCTTGTAGAACCAGCTAGGGCTGGCTGGATTAACACATTGACATGGCATTTAACATTTTCTTAACGAAGCGAGGACAAAAGATCAGAATGCCAGTTCAGGTGTTCATCAACACAAGATTTAAGTCTAGAGCAGTCTTGTTTCTCTTGTTATTGCTCCACTAGCTCAACTGTGTGTCCCTACAGCTGTTACCTGGAGGCCTCATTATTGTTTGAGAGATACACAATTGGATTTACCATTTCCGTCGCCCACATCTACTCCCCAGGACTCCAGCTCGACATCTCCTAGCCCATTACTGCAACAGCCCCATCACCTAGGGGGACCCTAAAAATCACCTCCCACTAGCTTCGGGTGGACAGGACCGCATGATCCCTTTATTGTCTCACTTTTATTCACTTAAGGAATTTTTCACTGCCCCACAAAAGCCTTCATGTCGCAGATACATCTTCCACCACCACATCTTTCTAGTTTCTACACACCCCTCCCCTTCCTAACTAACGCATAGGCAACTCCAACATTGCATAGGCACCCGGGCGTTCACATTGGTTGGAGTCACCAGGTCGTCACTACGACAGCGATGGTCTAAATTGCCAAAAATTAATATATTAATTACACATTGTTCAAGAACTGTGTCTTATAATGATCCCTGTCCCCAAGAAACATGACAATGGTATAACTAGATTGCATAGTTGCATGCACAGATAAAGAAAAAAAATGTCAGCAATATCTTAAGTCCAAGTGAAGAGAAAATGAAAGCCACAAGTAACACAACATATTTTCTCGAAATGACCAACATAGTACAATAATTGTCGTGGCGTCAAGTTAGTTCAGATAGGAGAGTCATGTAAGTCCAGGAATAGAGTTGCGGCCGGCCGGCAAGACAGGATTCAGCAAGGAGCCGTCAAGGCTTGAGGCCTGGCCATTGTTAAGTTAGGAAGTACGTGTCCTTGACTCCCTTGTCAAGTTTCCTAGGACTACTAGTTAATCAACTCCTAGGAAATGCTATAAAAGCATGCCCACTGTATCGTTCTGATCAAGCAATATACAAAAGTCTCTCTCTACCCTGTATGCTCTCCCATATAATCTATTCTCTAATTCCCCGATCTCCCGCTTCCTCGACCACGGCACCTACCCGACACGGCCGGCCACGGCCTCTGGTGAACTGCCCGTACAACCTCAGGAGCAAAGCCCACAACAATAATGCATCATCCGACATCATAATGTGCAATTAGAACGTACAAACAGAAAATAGAACAAGGACAGCGCTATACCAACTACAAAGAGCGTTACAATCGAGGGTATATGATGTACTATACCTGCCTATTATGAACATACTCCAAAAACGAAGGGACATCAGGATAGCGCACTTGAGTATTACTGTCTGCTTTCGCTGACTTTTGGAAACAGACTATGTCCCCATCTTCAAGCTACAATATTTTGAAATTTTGAGATTAATAAGTAGCGATTTAATTCAAACTGTATTTCTCAAATCGAAGAAACATGTTTACAAACCTGACTCGAACGGAATGTAAGTTTCTTGTCAATATGTTCACACATAACATTCGGTTCAAACTTAATTTCCTGCATGCAAAAAAAGGAAACATTTAAAGTACAGTCGACCATGTAAGGTTATCACCATTTTAACTTGATAACCATCTAAAATGATTATTGTGCGTGAAGCAGAGATAACTTTAAAGCTTTGTATAATATATCAAATCATCAATTTAACTCTTGCCTCATACAGCTCGATCTCTTCGTCTAGTAAACCCAGCCATTTCATTTAATTTCCTCAGAATATCTGAAGGTTTCCCCAAAGCCTTTACAAAGAGCCTCCCCACAAAACTGCACCCACGGAAGCATGAAACATGTCAGCATAAGGAAACTTATAGCGATGCATATGAGAGGATGATGAAGAGGTCAATTCAAATAGAGCATATACCAAAGCACTTCTTTTTCGGGGTTGTAGAGTTTGAAGAACAGAAGAATATCTTCCTTGCTCTTCTCAGGAGGAGGGAGAGGTTGCAGATCCTACAGAGTAATTAGATATAGTTAAACAACCTGCATCCAAGCCACAGTCTAAAAAATAAAAACATGCACAAAAGGAAGCACAATCGAGCATATCATTACCAGTCCAAATTCCACTTCCAAAAACAGCTTCAATTCGGCGTTCTGTGCCTTGTTTGATATCTCCCTCAGTTGCCCCACCTGTGCAGTAATAGTTATTGGACTCATGGCATATATACATAAAAGGTAAACAACACCACAAGACTTACATTGTTCACAAATTTTCCTGGAGTCGTCTAAATAGTTATGCACACTGGATTGGGCTACTGAGATGATTCTTGCAAATAATGAGCTTACTACAAACCAAATTTACAAATACGCGTAACAAAAAACACTCGAGAGAACATCTAGGCAATGTACACTAAAGTCTAAACTAAAAGGACTTAGTTTTTTAAGTATCTGCACACTACCCACTGCTGTATTTCTCAACAAGTTTGGTATGTAGTAAATCAAAAAAAAAGGAGCCACATTTGAAGTTGCTCCTCTTTTATAACTTCTATATTATGTCACAGCATATAGCATTGACAGTAGATGTCATTAAAAGTAACAGTCAACTGGACCTAAGCGACCAGAATGAGAGAGCAACAGGCTACAGTTTTAGTTTCTGATGATGTACTTACAGATTGTGTTTCTTCATGAAGAGTCAACGGACGATTTGGCCGGTAAGTATGGTTTTGCCTCTTAGCCCACAACCAGAATCGCTGAAACTGTACTGGGATGCCATATTCCTTCGCAACTTCCTCCTGTTAAACAGTTTGTGGATGTTAGGTTACAGTTAACATACGCATGTGATCGTGTGTCATAAAAAAATTACTCCAGAACTTGAGCAAAAATAACAACTTGCATAGAATTCCAGAGACATGTTACCTTGAAAGTACTAAATGGCAATTGCTTCTGTATTCGAAGCTGCGGACCTTTTCATGGTCCACCAGATCAAAATATATATCCTTACCAGTTTGCTCCTTCAAATCCTCATCTCGAGCAATCTGGATACAGTTTTCCAAAAAAGGGCGCCAACAACAAAGTCAACAAGAGAATTCAGGCTATGACGAACACTACAAACAAGCAGATCATGAGTCCTAACCTTTATGATGGTATAGAGATGGGCTTCAGCTTTTTCTTTCTTCTTATGTTCTTTCTCTTCTTGTTCTTTCTTCAACCTTATCTGTGATAACAATTCATCATCCAAATGTGCTATGATGAAGTAGTGGCATACAAAGTAAAGGGAAAAATAAAACTATACGTACCCTTAAATGCTCAGCAATGTCCTTTTCGTCAACATTACACATTATCTTCTCTTTGTCGCTCTCACGAATGTATACAAGCATGTAGGCGTTTGAGAACTTCGTAAATTTGAATGGAGTGTTGTTGAATCCGGGGTTTATTTGAGGTAACTGTTTAATTGAAAAGAGAGGAGATGTAGATAATGGTGATGAGTAGAACAAACATTTATCGGTCAATTTCAATGTGAAACAGAACATACCTCTTCCTCACCCCCATATTGTTCTTCAAAGGCCTTCTTAGTATCTTCTTTCGTTACGCGCTCATCATCAAATTTATACCTGATACAAATAACAATATGTCCAAAAATGTGTCAATAAGTGGAAACTGTTCGCCAATATGTCGAATCGAAATCAAAAACATACTTATGTAAAGCTTGATTGACATAAGGCAGCTGTCATGTAGAAGAAGGCCATACAGTTGAAGAGGATTATGGCATTGGTAGGGGAGATAGACTATAGATTAGGGTGAGATAACTTTTGGGCGAAAAAGACCAAGTCGTCATTCTTGGCTAAATGATAATGGATGCATGCTATCCCTTAACTAGTGACTTAACCCTGACCCTAAGGAACAATATTTGGGTGTGTTTGCATACACTAAAAACCTATTGGAAGAAGTGATGACTTATGTATTCTAACGAAATTACTGAAGTTCATGGTAGCTGACGGGTCATCGCTGCCAAAAGGAAACCCAGAACCAACTATATTATGAAATTTGCGTGAGGGAGATGGAAAGGGAGCAATTTGGTCCAATTAACAAATACTTGCATAAATTTACAAACTATACCGAGATTATAAGTATTCTCATCTGTATGCATAACAATTCATATGATACTTTGGATACTAGTTTGGGAATGGTAGCGAAGCATCTAACAACCACGTCCTAGTAAAAATGTTGTTAATCTGAGGCATGTGTATATTCAGGTATCATCAAGTGGCCATGTATAACTAGTTGAATCAACTGTGGTAACAGACAATAAGAAGTCATTAGAGAAATTACCATTGATCTGCTAGTGTTGGTCGTATGAACGCATAGTAGTGACCACCATGTACTCCTCCACTGTGAACAAGAACACTGAGAAAGGAGATAAACACAGGATTAGTAAGAAGGAAAATCCGTATAGCAAGGAACTGGTGACATCTATTTGAGCACTAGTATTACACACAAAAGGTTGGTCTGCAAGAAACTTTACAACATAGACAAATTAAGGGGTTGTTTGGATCCTAGGTATTATTCAAACAAGATTTTGTTAAGATAATTAATAATTAAGACTCTTTTGGTTAGCAAGGCAATCTAGAAGATTCGGTTTTCCCAGAACTAGACTTGTTGGTTTTGTACAAAGCACTACCACCTAATTTTCACAAAACAAACCTGCCAGATAAATTATGTGTAAAACTTGCACACACACATGTTCACACACATTACTAACAAATATGAAATTCAAATAAGATGTAAGCTTTTTTAGACTGACAAATTCAGCACTCAACTCAGTGGACAGATCGTAAGAAATAACTAAGTTATGTGTAAATCATCATTCAGGAATGCTTTTGCATCATATGTAACCAAACATTTGCATTTTAAGTTTTTGTCCACTAAAGCATAGCAACTAGTAACCTATGCTCATGCATAGCATCTTGATGGAAGAAACAGATATTACTGCTACAGTAGCTTGTAACATGAATCTCCAGAAAGAATACCATATTAAACCACTGTGGAACATGTAATAGACAATTACTTGACTAGAAACAATACAAAGCTCATACAAATGTTATGCGAAGCAAGAGAAGTGATCACCTGTGGAGAGTATAAAGGTTTCTTATACTCCTATCTGCATCTGGGGTAAGATACTTTCCATCATCTCTATCCAGATCAAGTTGCAGAGGAAACTCGTACCGGTCATTAATCTGCACAAGCAGGCATAGATAGCAGAAATGACAGGCTCAGAATCAGAATCAAGATTCCATCACTGAAAAAGGGGAATCAAGAGTTCAAGACTCAAGAGCCTCTTAATGTCTAATATCTCCAAAGTCAATTTTAATTAATCCATTCTTTAATTAACATTGGGCTAGCTTCTAAATCAGGTCTGAAAATGAAAACAAATGTGAAACTATTTTCTCAGATGTCTGACTACGTACTACATATTACATTCGGTAGTTACACTTTGTTTAGATGTAAATTCAACCAATTGCAGGTTGAATGACAAAGATGTAAATTCACAAAAAATTAAATGGAATATGAAGCTACCCTACTTTTGATTGCATGAGTGAGGTGTCCTCTGTATGAATAGGAAGTATTCATTTGTCCGAGCACCTACTATGGTTCATCTCGTGTCCAATTAATTAATATATGACTTCTATCTTTACGAATAGCTCTCGACATAGAAACTTCAATGCTTACCTAACAAAGCAAGGGCACACCGCTCACTCGGAATAAGTTCACCACATACTGGCAAAATATGTTTGGACAAAACTACGAGTGCTCAGTATATCATAGACATCTATCTCGCATTATATCCTATACACATCAAACGCTGACCTGCCTCAACACCTCTACTATTTACATTATACAGAACGGATGAACCAACTCAACTAGCTGAGCAACAAAACAATTCATCTACTATTCACCATCCAAATCAAAACAGCGCTGCACTACGATATGACATGTCAATCGTAACAGAAGATTCCCCAATCCATCCATAGTCATTGAAAAAGCCATCCAATGTTGACATGAAATTCGAGTCAATTTTTTCCACTCAAATGGTGTTTTAAGATATACCCCCTACGTTGTCCAAGGAAAAGAACTTTATGGCATAAGTTGGCTTTGGTGATATCCTAGAGATTGGGCATCACAGCTTTGACCATTTTAGCTCATGCACCACCTGTTCAATACCTTCCATACAGTACTATTTGGTTGCAGGATGTAAATTAACTCAACCTCGATGAGCTATCTGGGATCAACTCGAGCAGTTGAACCAAGCTTGGTTGAGCTCATTTCTGGTTAGGCTAGACGTACATATATAATAAAGCATAATCTATCATATTTGACCCAGTGACATGCTCATATGCACGTATATAAATGTGAGTTGCCAAGCTCAAGGTTGAACTCTAATATAGTTTCAGGCTCAAGATGAGCGAACCTAGCCTAACTCGAACTCTGCACATTGGCAAACCTGTCAAGATGTAGCTCCAAAGTACTTAGTTCAGCAATTGGGTGAACATACATAGAGATAATTCAATCGCAAGATACAGGCATGTTTACGGAGATTGTCATTCTCACAGTTCACGTATTCCATAAAAAGCCAAATAACATCGTATGTTCCTTCAGCACAGTACAAAGTTCAGTATATTGGTGTATTGCGTTCCATCTATTGACTTGACCCTCTTACCCCTCACGTGCATGACCTCCTAAGGCAATCTCGTTTAGATTTGCTACGATCCCTACTAATTAGGAAACGATCAATCTACTTGCTTCTTTTGAAACGCACGCCTCGCCTCAAAGGTTATCTCTACAATATAATACAGCTTGAGGTGTCTGTCGTACGTCGTCGTACATTTTGTATTGTAGACCCTCAGCTTTTGTAAAGCAACCCGCAGTCCACACTTATGCCCCATTGTAGAGAAGTTTATGTTTTCACCCCTAAGCCGACCGGTATCCATCGAGAGAGAAAACAAATCGCAGAGCACCTTCATGGCTTCATCGATCCCCCACCCCTCTCGCGATTGGGAGGCCGGGGGCGGCAGGGTGACGCTGCAGAACTCAGAAGCAATGTCGGTCCTAGAAGGTCGGCGCGACCCGCCCGCCTCGATCTTTGCATCCTGCCGCCCGCACGCCCGAGCTCGCACCACCGGCCGCATCCAACCCGCTTGTCCGCCCTGCCTCCCGCCATCCCATGGCCCGCCGCCTCACAGGCCAGCAGCGTCGACACCCGCGGCGAAGGCGGCGTACGAGTAGAGATCGTCCGGGCACTGCCGCACCAGGTCCGCGGCCTCAAGCGCCTAAAGCATGGCGGGTCGGCCGGAAGCCCGCAACCTGCCGTCAAGGCCGACAAGCCGCTGGTCGAGGGATCTGGGCGTCACAGCGTTTTGCTAGAGATCCGAACCTCAGACCCATGGAATCAATCGGTTCATTAAGATTTGTAACCTGTGGTCCTCCTCTACGTACTCATTCGGCTCAACGTATTCTTTGCGATGACCAACCAATGTGCAAGTAATCAATGGGCTCAACAAGTGCTAACAGAATACTGAAGAAGGATAAGAAACTCCAGGCAACATTCCTCATCTCCTCTCTATAGTATTTGGAGTGTTCCTTTGAGGTGTATTTGGTTTGAATTTTCCATTACATCATACCACTAATTAAAGCCTGCCAAACATGTTATAAAAACAAATTCAGGATCCCCTGCCAATATGTTTGGAGATTCTTCTGTTCACAATAACTCATGGATGGTATATGTATAGGTAACATTGTCGGTTTTACCAGCATTGTGGTATCGTCGTATCGAACTAGTCTCTGGCTCTACATTGCTAGCGTGTCTATCCTTCAAATGTTATTTACTTCTTGTTATCCTTGTTAATATGCTGCAGCTTTTGATTATACATAGATAGGAATTAACTATATACTTGTTAATTATTTCATGAAAGTCGCTCTCTTATGTCAGTCAATAGAAAAATAACTCACATATTTGCAATCATCTCTCCAAAATTAAATCAGTTTAATTTTATTATTATCCCGTTGCAACGCACGGGTATTTAGCTAGTTTAACGTAATAAGTGTCGGAAAAGAAAATTAGGCAGTGGAGGTTGGCCACTCCCTCTTTTTTGAGGGGATGGACATTGGCGACTCAACTTGCCATGTTTCTAAGATGTAAAAGGCAGTGGAGGTTGACCACTCCCTCTTTTTTGAGGGGATGGACATTGGCGACTCAACTTGCCATGTTTCTAAGATGTAAATTCTTCAAACAAGGTCAATGTGATGTGAGTAGGCACCAGGCCACGTGCACGCTACTCGGTCTGGAATAACTGGAAGGAAGTCATGCCAAGTTTGCATGGGACGTGTACAAAACGATCGGCTGTCTGTTCTGATCCACCTCGTTCGTCAAGTTGAATACCACAAACCGTGGTGAGAAAGACAGCCTGGAAACGATGAGGAGATAAATTCCGAGCTAATTAAGTTTATTCCCACGATTTACTTAGGGTTCTCCAAAATCCACGAAAATTATCCTCCGAGATAGTGCCTTAGTATTCGAGCCATAATTAATACACCTAATATCCAGGAACGGAGGGAACATAAAGGATAGGCAAACGCTTCAATAAGTAAAAATAATACAAGTATAAGAAAAAAATCAAAGAAAGTGCAAGGGTATGACAGTCCAAACCTTAACCATGGTATCTCTCATGTAATCGTACTCAAAACGCTTCAGCTGAAGTTGCAAAACAGGTGGGAAATCGAGGAAGAGAACACCTTTTTTTGCATCCTGAGATATCAAGATTGAAATCAAGTCACCAAGATAATTCCAAGAAAAATACGAAACATTTCTCAAACTAATGGAAGGTACACCCCTGTTCGTAAATAGATGACACTTCCGACATGGACGGTGTCTCTTAACATGAAATTTTGACTATTTCTTTAGTATCAATATGATAGCAAAAATCTACAAAAATATGATATTGTGTCATGTTTCTTATGAAAATTCTTGTTACTATTTCTGTCTGACCAATCCAGATAACTTTTTGTATATTAGAAGTTAGAGAAGTTTAAATGAGTGCTCTCTAAAAAGTGATCTATTTATGAACAGAGGTAGTGCATTGCTATAGTGATTTCTTATATCTGAACAAATGCATGATTAATTCCAATCAAGATCTTTGTAAGGGACCAACTCAAGTTTCCGTTTCACAGCTTAATGTGAACAGAATGTGTGGCGTGCATACCTGTAAACCATGATTCTCTGCATGATACTTGTTATCGCCCTCGAGACGCTCAACTTCAACATATTTATCGAATGATGCATACACGTCACGACAACCTTTCACATCGAGTTGGAGGTCTGCAAAGTCATAATACCGCATTAGCCTGGCAATAAAGAAAAGACAGCTAATGTGAACCCGGTACCATGATAATGCGCAGTTACGTACCATAAAAGGATTCCTTCCTGTTGGATTTATAGTTCACATTTATACACTCGATGTAATTAATGTGGTGGCCTTCAAATAATTGTTCAATCGTTCCTTCTACAACAGTTCCCTAGGGAGAAAGCAAAGTTAATAGCAGCTCATGTGATCCATATAGCAGCTCCACACCAGATTCGTTACCTTCATCTTATCTTCGAGTTTCTCACAGAGAACTCTGTTGAGCTCTTGCACATCATGCTGCATGAAGGAATCATATGTGTCCCATCCAAAAGATTTGGTCAACTCTTTCGTAGCTACACTATTGTCACTGTACTGGAGTTTGTAGAAAAGGCTTTGCAGCGCCAAGGGAATACTTCCAGATGGCATGTCGTTTTCAGTGGTTGGCATATGATACACAGCCTGTGAGAAAACCTCAGTTAATCGGCTAGTACAGAGAACCATAATGCCTACAGCGTTATAATGCGTTAATCCGGACCTTCCTGAAGTACGGTATGTGGTACAATGTTTGTAGAAGAGAGTTCATATAACAGGTCGCTCCTTGGTTTTTCAGACCAACATAGCCTGTTTCCTTTTTTGAGTCATATGTCCAATAGTCAACCATTTTGCGGACAGCAACCTCTGCCTCCACAACAACAGTATCATTCACAAGGTAACCTCTACTTGGATCATATAGCTCACTCAAAGGCATAAAGGATGTGAAACCCCAATCGCTCTCGCGTGCACTAAATTGATGTTGAGTATCTGCCGAACAGAGAAAAATAGTGCATTAGTGGTGCATTTATGCCAAAGAAATTATTATACACTGGAAAACAGAAATAAGATCAAGCATAAGTACTCAGCGTCAGTAAATCAAGTGGAAATATCATTCTTAATTAGCTATGATGATGAAGAAAAAAGATGTTTCATGGGATTTGCGAGCACTGGTAGTTTTTTACTGCACTGTTAACAACAGTGACGCAGTTTAGTGGAGAATAGAATAGTGCTAACACCCTTTTACTCTCAAGTAAACCATCTGTTGCTTTTGCATGTAAGTGCAAAATTCACATAATGCAGAGACATGGACGTCGTGAAGAAGGAATACACCTTTTCGTGTCGTGAATTTCTGATCAATCTGGTTTACAATAGCCAAGCTAAATTGAGCAGAGCGGCTCCAACCATATGGGAGGTTGGACGAGTCGGCAACATCCAAGTACATCGACAAGTGCTCCACGTTATTCCCCTTGGGGAAAATAAGAACACGCCTGCATCAAAGCCACCAATGTTACCGAGATAAAACATTCTGAAAACACACTGCAGCTGCAGCTAGGGTATACTAAGTGAAGAGACCAAGGGCTCACCATTTGTACCCACCAACAACAAACACGTCAGAGTAGTGCTTCTTCCCGTTGAGCCTGGTGAAATTCGTGATTGTCCAGGTGAATCGCGACGTCTGCGGGTCCTCGGGCGGCTGGCTCTCGGCCGTGCTTGCTGCTTCCGTCTGCGCCACCACTGCTACCACAGACAACCCCGCGTTAGGAACCATCCAGATGGGCAAACCCAGCACCGCACATTCTTCCCGAATCACATTAGGAATTAGGCTGAAGCAGAGCAGCGACCGAGAGGGGTACCTTCCATGGGCTGGGCAGTGTCCGCCTCGGCGGCGGTAGCTCCTGGTGGGGCACGAGCATCTCGTCGTTCTCCTGCTGCGAGTTGGGAAGTCGTGTTAGATCCGGCGCGGGGGCAAAAACCCTAGAAGCGGAGTAGGACCACCCGATCGCTGGACACCCAGGGCGGGGGCTACGGGGAAGTACGGCCGCGGGTAGGGGAGATCGGGCAATGGCGGTGAGGGGGCGCGTACCTCGAGAGGGGCGGGAATCATGATAGTCATGTCGGCGTCGGCGTTACCGTGGGCGTCAGCGGACGCGGCTGCAGAGACGCGGCCGGGCGGGCGGAGACGGCGGAGGCGGGGCGTGGAGGGGATGCGGCGAGGCGGAGCAGATGGGGAGTTGGGTTGTGGGGGACGAGGGAGGAGTGGCCGCCGGGAGAGAGGAGAGGTACGGGTTGCAGTATGGAGGAGGACTTCGAGATTTTGGAAGGGAAAGGGTGATTTGCTCTCTTCGGGCCAACCAGCCAAAACTAACGTGATTTGCTCTCTTCGGGCCAACCAGCCAAAACTAACTGCCACGCGGAAATCTCCACTAATATTAAAAGAGTCAGTCTGTCAGATCCGGAGGATCTGATCCGTCCATCGGACTCGATTCAACGACCCTGATTTACCCAATGATGTATGATGTGCATTTGATTTTTTGAAAAAGAAAATAACCCACCGCTCCGAAAAAGGAAACCGTTTCTCCTCCACGATTCCCCTCCCGAAACAGAGCACCCGACGCAGCACGCCGTCCTTCCTCGCGACTCCAGGTGACCGCCGCCCGCCGTTCCCCGCACCGCCGCACGCCCGCCGTTCCTCGCGACTCCAGAGCGAATTTGTGGAGGGTTCGGCGGGCGGAGAGGGCGGAGAGGGCGGAGGAGGAAAGGGGACCCCGACCGGCGGCCATCGCTGCCGCACATCCACCCTACCGACGCCGCCGCAGCCGCCGTTACAACCCTACCGCTGCAGCCCATCAACCCTACCGCTGCCGCCGTTCCAACCCACAGACGAGGCGCCGTCGCTCCCGCAACGCCGCCCAACCACCGACGACCCGCTGACGCTCCCTCTTCGGCCGCCCACCCACCTGCGCGCCTCTGCAGCTCCCACAACTCCGCCCACCCACTAATCAATCCCCACCCGGCCACCCCGCGGCCCCTTCTTCCTTTTCCGTCCTCGCCATCTTGCACGCCGCCTCCCTGCCACATCGCCGCCGTTGCCGCGAGTCTGCCCAAGGCCGCCACCAGAGACTCCTGTCGCCGCCCCGCGCGTACCTGCTCCTCGCCGCCCTGCACGCCTGTTAGCCTCCGCTGCTTACGATGGGGGATCGGGAGGAGGACGAGGAGACGCCCAGGCGGCGCTCGCTACTGGTCATGCACGAGGAGCAACCGTGCAGCAGTTCTTAAAGATGTGCGGCGCCGTACTGTTCCCTGACGAGGACGTTCGTCCACTCTTTGAGTCTTCAGCGGCAGGAAAAAGGCTCGCCCGGCTGTGCCGCTGTGGTCACCGGAGGCGCGCTCCCACAGGCTTGCCTTCTCCTTCTGCTCTCATCTGCAAGACGGCCATGAGTCACGGTTGTCAGGGACGCGCACCTTGGTCGTGGACTACATCCAGTGCAGATGTGACCGCTCGGCTCGATCTCGGAATATTTGATCATTTGCCACACTTTTTCAGGGCGCCCGTGCAGACGATTTCAGAGTTACAAGCTAACTTTAGACTACATAACAGTTAACAGACCACAATAAGGTACAATATTCGAGCAATTTCATCCTCTGTTTGTTTTGAACTGTAGTGGCGGTAGCATGTGTTAAGACCGCAAGATCTCTAGGCTAGATCAATTTGGGTAGAACTGAGAAATAGGATGATCACCTTCTCTGTGTGCATACGAACCCGATGCGCCGGCCATGGTGGAGGTGGGCGGCGATGGCAGTGAGTGGCGGCGGTGGTGGTACTTCCCGTCGCTCTCTGCGCAACCTAGATCGGTTAGGGTTTGTAGGTGGGGTGTGCCGGCCCCTACCACTCTTTATAGCGCAGCGCGACAGGGGCCCACCAACCAGTGTACGGCTGGACGCCCCCGATCAGGGCGTGGTCAAGGGTCCGGTGTGACCGTTGGGTCACACGGGAGGAGATCAACCTAACATTCTCCCCCTTGATCTCAACTTTTACTTTTAACTATATACTTTTCGCTTTACTCGTTTCATCACAGATCGATACATAGAGCATGTTTCATCGTCACAGCTCATTGCCGATAGAATCAGACAGCTACGATATACGTCTCTGTTTTGAAATACATTCTTTAATCTTTTGGGCCTCTTTATTGTCCGGAAATCATATAGACTATACCATAAACCCATGTCGACTATGTGTTCTCCAAAACACACTGGGTGGTAAGCCTTTGATTAGCAGATATGCGAACACTTGTGTGTTTCTTTTGTCTGTTCCTCTTATGCTCCAGGCATTTCAACATAATTCCGGACTTTCTCCTTTACAACGTATAACTCTGTGTCAATGTGTTTGGCACCACATTTGACTCGTTGTCTTAGGAGTGAATTACTTAATGGTTATTGCTGTTGTCAACCATTATCAATTCCGGGTACAGGTTTTCTTAACCATTTTGCCTGTCCCTCAGCCTCATATCATGCTATAACATGTCTTTACATCACACTGATGTTAATCTTTTCATTCTTTGGAGCTTTTCCACACAAAAACTCCAAATGTGAAATTTAGCGACAATTGTGGATTTCGCTATACATTTCACAAATTCTTTCTTTGTGCTCACAACCTTTTGAGAGCACATTTATAGATCTATCTTTGTACTCACAACCTTTTGAGAGCACTCTGTTTCTTTTAGCATGAGGCCGATATCTTTGATTCCATTCCAGTGATCTATATCTGGATTGGGCATTGCCAAAACAACCGGGATACGTGAACTGTCAGGGTAATATTGAGTTTCCAACAGCTGAAGCATATGGTACCATATCCATTTGATTTGTTCTATGTTATCTCTTGGAACACTAAAGTTCTCAATTCCATTACCCTTGACAATAAGAACAGGCGTAGGTTTTCTCGACGTGCATGCTTTAGAGACTTCTTCTCAGCATGTCCATGCGATATTTCTAATACCCCTTTTCTTCTTTTCTTAGTAAATCTCGATACTTTTAAAGACAGACACTCTACCGAGAATACTCTTTTGAGGACAAGAACTTCTTTTCTCTGCCGGTAGTAGATTGACATCGCCACTAGCAAGTAGGATATCATCCACATACACAGGATTAGGGAATGAATTTCCCATTCTATAAGTTTGTAGAAAAACGATTGTCCTTTCATTCTCTTTAACCCAAACTAACTTCTGATTCTAGAGACTTGCTCTAGTCCGTAAGATCCCTTGTTTTCTTTACTTTCATCTGATGTAACTCAGATCATTATGTGCCACTAGCACTTATTGTAATCTGTTTATTCTCTTTACTTTAGGGGTATCATTATTATGACCGTCGTACTCCCCAGACGATCACAATTCATCATAGATCACTTAGATGCATAATATGCATCACATTATCTGAAGTATATGTAACATTCTCTATCTCCCCTCGAAATGTGGCAAGAACCTTTTTGCCACAATTTCGAAACTTTGATTATCTGCTTTATTCAATATGAAGTTATCTTTTAACGTATGGGAGTACTTTTTCCTCATTCCTTTTTCAAACTCACAAGAGTTCATACTCAATGGTACTGCAAGTCACACTTTGCATAACATTCTTATCTTTAGGTTCATTTGTAACTTTATTCTCTTTTGACTCATTAAGTGCTTTATAACTATGATACACAAGGTGTGCGGTCGATATAAAAACACATGAGTCATCACATCTTTCTTCTGTCATACAGAATAAGTCCTTTGTCAAAAATTTCTCCCGCTATGCGGGTATTTTCCCAGACTTTTTTTTTCCCACCACGTGGGTATTATTATCGTCTTTTCCCGTCATGCGGGTAATTAAGAGACACAGATGCCACAATTGGCTCTTTAGACTGCATATTCAATCATCAAATTCAGAAATAAATCTGAATACTCTTTTATACACATGCTTAATCCAACGTTAGTCAAATTAAGCATTCATGTTGCTCGTTTAAAAATTTTCTTCACATAGGTCATGAAAGAAATTCGTTAAACAAAACTTTGAATGATTTATTTGTTTTCTGTATGGAGAGTACATGAAAGACATTTGTCAAACAAGACTCTCGATGATCTATTTGTATTATTGGATTAACATCCAAGAATTCTTTTCCTTTTGCAGTCATTCTTTAGAGAGAACATACTCTCTTACTTTATGACCTTTCTTGGTCATCTTTCGGGTCACAAGTACCCATCCTTTTGCTTTCACGAATGAAAACATGAGAATCTTTGTCTGAGAAAATATTCAATAATAAACAATAATGAGCATAAAAATAACCCTACGTTGGTCTGGTTAAAGATATGCACATTAAATCTTTAAAACTTTCTTCTATATTCTAAATCACTGTTGGGCAGAATTAGAATAAAACATCATCTTTCTGCACTAATTCTACATCACCGTTGGGCAGAAATAGAATCAATGCATAAAACTCATAAACAATATGATGATAATATTTCTATTGAAATAAAGAACTCTGTTTGGAAAATGACATTATCATCAACTTTATTTCAGCGGAAACATGAAATATACATATTTCTATAGTTCAAGAGCATTTCTTGATCTTTTATCCTTTCTCTGAAAATTGATCACTTTCATGCAAAATTATCAGAGATCTAGCCCTTTGACTATGGAACTCATATAATTATAGTACTGCTATCATCAACGTTGGTCAGAAAATAACAATACCATAATTAATCTGTTAACCAAGTATTTCTCTTTTTCCTCATATAATTATAGTACTGCTATCATCAACGTTGGTCAGAAAATAACAATACCATAATTAATCTGTTAAACAAGTATTTCTCTTTTTTTTTTTCCTCCTCTCTAATTAAATTTTCCCGTTGGTTCCAATTTAATTAGAGGAGAGTCCTTTTTACTTTACAACAGAAACTGTAAAAAAATATTTGTATGTCACAAACATTGCACTGTTCAACGATTAACAAATCATGATTATGTTATTAACAATGTTGGTCGTAAAATAACAGGATCATAATTGTTTCAATAATTTCTTTAACATGCTCTTGTAATTTAATTCTTTCTTTATTTATGTTTACACTTTAAGAGCACTTTTATTTATTTGCAGCGGAAAAACATGAATAAAATTCATGAACTTTATGCTTTTCACAACTATTTCTGTCACTGTTTGTGCAATTAAAGCTATATTACCGTTGGGCAATAAAAGAAATAAATGCACCTTTTAACACATAATAAACAAATCATGATCATGCTATTAACAACGTTGGTCATTTAATAACAGAATCATAATCATCTTTAATATCACTTTAATCAAGCTTTTAATTCTCACTTGAAATCATGATAATGCTATTAACAACATTGGTCAATTAATAACAGAATCATAATCATCATAAATATAACTTTATCACGCTTTTATTCTCACTTTATTGCTTTTATGCAATTACTTTTAACTATTTTGCAGCGGAAAAATATGAATAAAATTCATAAACTTTTATACTTTTAACAAGTATTTTCTTTTCTTTCTTCTGTTTCCTAAACAAAATTTTCGTTGGATAAATTTGAATAGGAAAACAGAATGAAATTTGTCCAAAAATGGACAAAAAACTCTATTTAAACAAGTTTCTGTAAAAACAGAACAGAAAAAATGCCTTTTCTTTTCGGCAGAAAAAAAAATTGCGGCCCACGGCCTGTTGGCTATCTGCCGCGCGGCGCGATAGAGAACCACGGCCCACGGCCTGCGGCCCGCTCTGTTTCGGCCCATTGGCCCGGCTGGGAGCTAGGGTTAGCGGTGGCACGATCCTGGCCGTCGGATGCGATCCGCCGGCTGTCCGTGAGTATCGCTGGAACAAAACCAGCATCGGCCCCGACCCCGGTCAAACCCTAGTCTCACTTTTCTTTTCGCTCGCCCTCCTCTGCTCTCGCTCTCGCGGCGCTTGGCGGCGGCGCCCGTGGTGGAAAACTCCACCGCGGCGCTGGCACGCCGGTGGCCGTGCCGGAGATGGCCGGAGGCGGCCGCGCCGCGCCCGAGCACCTTTCCACTTTTCCCCTCTCCTTTCCTCCGCCTACAGCCCGCAGCACGGCGAGAAGACGGCGACGGCGCCCCTCGCTGGCCCTCTTGCCGGCGCGTGCGTGCACCCGAGGGTGGGCGCACCGCCGTCAAGCGGCTCAGCTGGCGGCGCACGACGGAGGGTGGTGGTGCTGTCTTTGCCCCCGAAGGGGATCCTTTCCTTTCGGCCGTGGCGGAGGCGTGCCCCACCACTGCCTGTTCTTCCTCCGACGGCTCGGCTTGCCGATGCCCGTCGGTTGGAGAGGAACGGCGCGGCCCTTGCGGCGGCGCTCTTTGCCGGCGATGCCCGAAGCCCCGATCCGGTGTGATTTCTTTTCCCTCTTGGAATTAGGGTTCTTCGGGTGGGGAATTTTCTTTTGATTTTCTTTCTTTTTCCATCTTCTACTCGATTCGATCTTTAGCCTTACGAGGCTCTGATACCATTGTTAAGACCGCAAGATCTCTAGGCTAGATCAATTCGGGTAGAACTGAGAAATAGGATGATCACCTTCTCTGTGTACATACGAACCCGATGCGCCGGCCATGGTGGAGGTGGGCGGCGATGGCAGTGAGTGGCGGCGGTGGTGGTACTTCCCGTCGCTCTCTGCGCAACCTAGATCGGTTAGGGTTTGTAGGTGGGGTGTGACGGCGCACGACTAACCTCGTGAGGTGTGCCGCCGGCCCCTACCACTCTTTATAGCGCAGCGCGACAGGGGCCCACCAACCAGTGTACGGCTGGACGCCCCCGATCAGGGCGTGGTCAAGGGTCCGGTGTGACCGTTGGGTCACACGGGAGGAGATCAACCTAACAGCATGATTATTGATATTAGTGACAATCATGTGCAGCTTGAGTCTCTGATGTATTTGATTGACCAAACGTTGGCTACTGAATGATGACCATTAGCAAATGGATGCATAATTAGTAGTCTTGAAGTTTGTTAAAGATCAACAATACAAGAAGGTGGTGATAGCATCAGATTGTCTGATCTTGGGTGTAGAAACTCACATGATCATGCATGGACATATCTCTTGCAGGAGCCGTTCAACACATCAAGTCGAGGTCAGCTAGCTTTTAGTTTATTTCTTTATCTTTGTTAGTCGATGGTGTAACGAGGTAGTTACATTAGCTACATCAGCCAGCCAGCTTGTTATATCATTTTGGTTGTATGAGGTTCCAGTCTTCCAGTGTTAATCTAGGCTTATTAACCATATAAAATTAGCAGGGTCTGATCCAAACCATATTAACCATCTGGTACCCATTCCTCCTATATATAAGACAAATAAATTCATGTGGTACATTCTATGACTTTGATACTATCAATATATTATCTTCTAGAATGATGTGTTCCATTTCTTTGTTGATGCCTTTCACATGAACAAATACATTTTCAGGTGATCACTCTTGTGGAATGATCGGCCCAGCCAGCACTCAGAGGTAATAGGCATTTTATGCCAGATATTGCTCTTTGGGCGGGAAGATTCATCCCTTTACCTTGCGTTTCAGTTGGGTTGTGTTCACTTTGAATGTAAGTTCTTTCGCAGTTGAGGTGATGACTGGGATGTATAGCAAGTTAGCAACACATAGAACTGAATATTTCTGTTCTGAGATCCACATACTGATTAGCTAATTTTATAAGTTGGTAAAGCAGGGATAGTAGTTCAGGATTATTAGTGCAACTCTGAAGTGATTGATCCAAGCTCTCCTTTCTGTAAGTTCTTTATGTTGCATGACATGCTCCCACCTATATTCAGTTAACACTTAACACCCTATCCATTTTTAATCTTTTCAATCGCTATTATCATTGTGCACGTGTGCATCCAGCTACAAGGAGTGTTTAGAAGGTGTGGTATGTCTATCTAAATTCTTACTGTACTCCTGGAATTTTGATTGCCTACAATTTAAGTGTCCAATATTTGATCTCACCTTTGTTGCCAAAAAATCTGTTTGCTCTGCAGAAACATATTTATACCTCTATACTTGTATTTACTTCAAGATATAGATTATTTTATCAATAAATAC
This sequence comes from Poa pratensis, assembly GCA_947311845.1. Lineage (NCBI taxonomy): Eukaryota > Viridiplantae > Streptophyta > Magnoliopsida > Poales > Poaceae > Poa > Poa pratensis. The sequence goes on along the minus strand of CAMZMU010000049.1, from coordinate 65,673,930 downwards.
TGCACCATATTCTTAATCGTTACAATAATTGTAGATATGATGAACTTATCTTTCACCATTCAGGTTTACATTGTTGAACCTGTCCTTTAGACAGTAACGTGAAGAATTTGGTATTGGTGCATAACATATATAGGTATAGCTTCAGTCATGACATTAGAAAATTTGGTATTCAGCAAGTTATCTTTTTCTCATGGTTTTTAGGACATCCTGCAGTCTATAGCCCTTTACCGGTAAAATCTGATTTAGCTTAAGAATAGTCTACTGTATATTTCTGATGTGGTATATCGGTTCGGAATTGGATGACCTTGGAGGTTTTGATTTGAAACAAGGAGTTTCCAAAGTTCAGTATGTGGATTAAATACATGCATCAGGATTTTTATGAAGACATGCTATTCACTGATTCTAACCATCTCTTATCAGGAAAACTCTTCTGGATTACTAAAGGCAGCAGGAAGATAATTAGCCAAGGATGTGAAATGTTATTTATGGATGAGTTACCGGAATGCCATTCTATGGCATAATCATGAATCAAGTACTATGCTTCCTTGGTGTTCAATTGATAGCTTGATAGCTTTTTCTTAATGTTTAACTTGCTGCATAATTGAACTGACATAACATCAATAACTTTTAAATGTATAATCGAGTTAATACAAATTAGAATTAGAAAAAGATATCTCCATCGTAGACTTGATGACTTCCATCAATCATTTTGTTTTGTTTTGTAGACACTAATTATCAGTTGCATTATGTTTCGTAGGAGATGGTGAAATCAATCGGGACACTCGGAAAAATATGTTTTTTGTACCAAATTATTTCTCCCATTTATATACTTGCTGGGATCCACTATGAATGGGAACGGAACGCGAACTCTTTAGGACTTATGTTCATCGTTTTTATACTACTCCAGTCTTCCATACATTTGCATGGTATCTCATACATTGAAGCATACTAAAACGGTAACACCTTAGTGTCAGGATAGCATGAAAGGTGTGATTGAATTTTTTTCTCATTTGTGCATTTTATCATTTATCCCCCTTCCAGTCTTCCAGTCCTATTTAGGTCAAACAGCTCGCACAACTTGATGACGATTTTGCTCTTCTGGAGCGTTTATTCACAAAAAAATTCAGTTAACAGCATGCTGCTTAACAGTCTATGCTCCTTTTCTACCTCCTACAGTTATTTCTGTTGTTTTCTATCTCTTGCAAAATCTTCCTTTACAGCAAATATTGGCATTGTCCTCCCCATTTGCCAGGTACAGCTCTAGGCCAATGCTCCAATATTCTACTCCCTCCGTTCAAAAAAGGATGTCTCAACCTAGATAAATTTTTCATGGATCTACACACTAATTATATCTAGATACATGCAACTTTGAGATAGGTTGAGACATCCTTTTGTGAACGGAGGGAGTATACATGTGAGTGATTTAAACAATACGAAGATCTCTTACCGTTGTCCAGTATTGATTTTGCTTTGTTTAGGCTGTTGGTAAATGTTGGCTTCTAAATTTTCTTTGTAGTTGTTATGCATAATATCTTTTATGAATGTATATTTTTCATTGATATCACATTGTTATGTATTGTGATCTGCCATAGTCTGTAACTGCAGACAAACTCATGCGATTTATTTTTTCGGATGTTCAGGCATGTTGGATCAATTGTGTTCTGTCAATGAAATTTCCAACACAATACAAGTGTTATTTCATTATATGCTACATTGGTTGGTAATAGGATCGGAGAGCAATTTTATTCAATTTGGACAAATCTGGGTAAGTGAAAGCAAATTGCCAATCTATTCATGTTGTTTTATTGTACATCTTTACTTTTGATACCTCTGATTTTGCTCTGAGTTTCTGAATATATTTATAGGTGGTGGTAACACTCCTAAATTATCAGGTGGGATATGCAATTGTAATTGTGGTGGCTGTTGTGAAAGTATTTTTTCTAAAGCATCTTTTTCTTCTTCATTAAATGGTTCATCTTGATTAAGCATGTATCTTTCCACCACGTCTGTTGAAGCTACAGCTACATGAGCAAGAGTTTCAATTACATCTTCAGAAAATGGCTCTTTCTTTGAATGCTTACCAGAAAATTTAGAAAAGTTGAATGCAAGTTTTTCTCCAGCACAATTAATAAACACTTTCTCTTTAAGAAAATCAATTTCAGCACCAACAGTATGTAAGAATGGTCTACCGAAAATGATAGGACAAAATGAATCTTGAGGGCAACCAAGCACAATAAAATCAGCAGGATATTTAATTTTACCTACCAATACTTCAACGTCTCTAACAATTCCAAGTGGATTAATATAATCTTTATTAGCAAGTTGAATTGTCATACCTGTCTCTTCCATACTGATAGGATCAATATCAGGCTTGATTTCAAGATACAGAGAATATGGAATGACACTAATGCTTGCTCCAATATCACATAAGCCATGATAACTAGAAGTCCCAATAGTGCATGATATAACAGGCTTACCAACCTTGGCCGAATTGCCTTTAACAACTTTAGTAGCATCTTCACATAGATAAACATCAACAGGATCTTCTTCATTTAATTGTTTGATAATAGAGATTTGACTGTTGACTTCCATCTGTTCATAAGGCTGAGATCTTCTTCTTTTACTCTTGTTAGAAACAGCAATAAGTAAATTTTCCTTGACTTGGTTTGGATATGGTGGTGCCTCAACATACTCCTCAATTGTCAAGGATGACACTGGTTCTACCTGTTTAATAACTTTGGGTACAACAATAGATTGTTTAACAGGTTCAACATAAGCTTCAAACCCAGTTTTAGGAATACCAATATGATTAGCAAAAGATTTAGCTACCTCAATTCTAACATAAGGATCAAGATTAAAAATGTCACTCAGATTTTTAAACAAAGTAGAAGTAGAGAAATTCTCTACACACGAATACTCATAGTCCAGATAGGGCTCATTACCTTTATCAAGATCCCAATGACCAGTATTCTCAGAAATAGTCTCCAATAAATTCCATGCTTCTTCTTCAGTATTATTTGTAAAGCTTCCACTAGATGAATTATCCAGAAATTCCTTTTGTTGCCTTGGTAGCCTCACATAAAAGTTTATCAGAATAATTTTCCTTGTAAGATCATGACAAGGATTCTTGCGGAGGAGTTCCTTTAACCTCCCCCAAGCTTGAGTAATACTTTCTCCCAGATGTGGCCAGAAATTAAATATATAACAGCGGTTCTCATAAGCTTCTCTAGGAGTAAAATACTTAAGAAAGAAAACCTTCCTCAAAATACTCCAGTCCATAGTGACTTCTTCATCTAAAGACATGAACCAAATACGAGCATTACCAGATAAAGACAGATATAACAGCTTCCTTTTTACCTGATCTTCGGAAATACCAGGAAGACTAAATAAACCACATATCTCCTCAATTGTTTCCATGTGTTCACGTGCAGATTTAGTTCCATCTCCTGTAAATGGATTTTTCATAACTCTTCTAACATGACCAACAGGAATTTTATATCCCACTTTAGGTATCTCAGGCACAGTAATTTCAACAGTTTTAGGAGCATAAGCACTTTCATATAGAGCAAGATGTAGCGAGGCACGATTCATAAATGCCATAGTAGCAATGAGATAAAACAGTAAGTAAAATTCACCTTTCAAGTTTCCTTACCAAACTTCTTTCCAATAGCGCTACGCTCCCTGGCAACGGCGCCAGAAAAGTATCTTGATGACTCCCAAGTGCAGGAGATCAATTGTAGTACCTTTCGAATAAAAAAGGTTGTCGAACCCACGAGGAGCTGAAGGTATTGGTTATTAGAAATGATAAATAGACAATAAAAGATGCAAGTGTTTTTGGTATTTTCGATTGTATAATTGCAAGACAGTGACAATGCAGCAGGTAAATGGTAACAAGTAAAAGCTCTCAAAGAGAGAGAAAGCCCAATCCTCTATGTGTAAGAGGACAAGCTCAAGTGATGTGTAACTTATATGTGGAAAACGTTCCCGAGGGCGGCATGGATATTGCTTGGTATATAGATTTATTAAACAACACGTTGAATATCTTGTCTAGTTTTAATCTTCTTCGGACAGAGCTATTATTAGGTACAGCTAAATAAATAGACTAAACCCCTTATGATGGATCATGTGGCCAATTAAATGACAGCACAAGAATTATTAAGATATAAAATCCCACCATAGCATTACGCTCTAGGTCCCCGATACTAATACCCCGTAAAGTAACTTAATGATTCGGTCTCAGGCTTTCGTGTCCTCCCAAGTCTCCCTCACGCCATTACACTACGGTGTTCTCCTATGAGCCCATATAGGTGAAGTGTTGTGCAGTCGACGTTCGCACAACACCATCATAGAATCACACAAAAAGATAAACACTAGACAAAATACCAACACATGTCATATATAAATCATTGCCAATTCATCCTATGCCCTCAGGAACATACGGGAACTACTCACAACGTGCAAACATGGTGATGATCAGTGGCATAAATGGTACAACACAATCTGAAAGTATAACTCTACCAACAAATAATGACAAGTACTCAATCACAAACATGAATAGAGCACGATTCAGGTATCTATGGTATAGCAACTCTCAAACTACGAGGGGAACGGAGTGGATCACGGAGATGATGAAGGAGATGGATCTGGTCTTGGTGATGGTGATGATGTAGAGGCCTCCTCCCACGCCAAGGAGGAGAGGTGATGATGATGACGGTGATTTCCCCCTTCTCCGGAGCTCCGGAGCAGCAGGATCTGATCCCCCTCGGAGGGAATCGGAGCTCCGCCGCCGCCGCGACCTCGGATAGTCTCGTAAAAATTAGGGCGTTACTTTTCGGGCGAGACGGAGACCTCGTTAAAAAGCCCTAGGCGAGGAAGTGCCCGAGGCTCCTTTTGGTGGGTCCCACGCGGTCAGGGAATCTGGCCGCGTGGGCCCACCTATTTTGGGCCTCGTGGCCTTCCTTGCTTGCTTCTTCTTCCCTCTGGTGTTCTCCCGAAGAAAAACCAGCTGTGCAATTTTCCTTTTATTTATTGGGCCTTCGTAGCTCCTGAAACAATAAAAACACGAAAAAGGAGGTTTTCTGCCTCACAGAAATTAAATACTAAAAATAGGGACTTTGTAGGAAAGTCCCCTAAATCATCTAAAACATGTAAAAACAATGATATAATAATGCAAATAACATCCTAATATGGTGGTATAAGTGGTATAGATGATGATATAAAATGCACATATCACTCACTCCCGCTCCAGCCCTAGTCCACGCCTGTCGCCTGCCAAGGAGACGGAGGAGACCTCGTGGGAAATAAATAAATGAGGGGAAGCACCTCGATGCCCGCAGCCGTGCTCACGTGCGCGGGGCGAAGACCAACGCCAGCGGGCTGGAACGAGTGTTCGGCTGCTCCTGTGCTTCAGCTCCGGCCACTCGTGCGTCGAGCCGCCGCCCGCTGATGTCTACGCACGCTTCTATTCTTGTAGACAGTGTTGGGCCTCCAAGTGCAGAGGTTTGTAGAACAGCAGCAAGTTTCCCTTAAGTGAATCACCCAAGGTTTATCGAACTCAGGGTGGTAGAGGTCAAAGATATCCCTCTCAAGCAACCCTGCAATTAAGATACAAGAAGTCTCTTGTGTCCCCAACACACCTAATACACTTGTCAGACGTATAGGTGCACTAGTTCGGCGAAGAGATAGTGAAATGCAAGTAATATGGATGATTATAAGTGGTAATTGCAATCTGAAATAAAAATGGCAGCAAGCAAACATGAGACAAAATGAGAGCAAACGGTGTTTCAATGCTTGGAAATAAGGCCTAGGGATCATACTTTCACTAGTGGACACTCTCAACAATAATAATATAATTAAATACATAGATATTTCCTCTTCACTATGCTACTCTGAGCTATTCCCTTGTTGGATAACGAACACCAATCCACTGTGTAGTGCTATAAAAGCACACCTTAAAGTTGCATTCCACATCTAGGGAACCCCAATGTCACTAAGAGCGCCCCAAAATAGTACTAGACAAACACCACAATTTCATAGAGACATCCAAAACAAATAATAATCTTTAGGCTAAGAGTCACACACGGTACGCACACTGTCAACTTCGCACCATGGGACAAAGGTGACTCCGGAGTTTACATTAATAAAACCACTCAAGTAGCATAATTCATAAGATAACGAAGAGTAACATTCATGGATCCAACTAGATTACAAATCTCATGATCACATAAAGATCACACCATGGGAGAGAGAGATGAACCACATAGCTACCGGTAGAGCCCTCAGCCTCGGTGAAAACTACTCACACATGGTCATGGTGAGCACACTTGATGGAGAGGTTGATGAAGAGGTGCAGTCCGGAGTGGAGGCGGCGGCCCGCAGCAGCCACGGCGCGGCGGCGGCCCTTGGCCCCCTTCTTCTTCCATGGTGATGGTGCAGCAATGGAGGAGCTCCTCCCCCTCCTTGGCGTCTGCCAAGAGGAGGAAAATTCGTGGCTTTTGGTGCCCTTCACGACCTAGGGTTTCCTTCTTTATATGGACTCTCGGATTTCCGTCACCCCCTTTTAGGGTTCCACCAAAACGGGCCTACAGGCCGCGTCCGAACTCCGATTGGGCTGATCTCGGGCTTAAAATCTTCGTATGGAAAATTGTGACAACTTTATCTTGAATTTGATTTCCATTGGACGCCATCTTCGAGGGTCAAACTGACAATCTCCGTAAAAAGTTCTCAGACAGATTTCAGGAAAGTCCCAATTTGACTCCAACAAGGTTTCCTTTTGTATTTTTGATAATCCTACACAACAAATAGGAAAACAAGAAGATTTTGCACTTTGGCAACTATTAGTAGGTTAATCCAATAAATGTCATAATATGATATAAAGTGTATATAAAACATGTGCCAATTGACATAAAACATGCATGGAACATAAAAAATTATAGATACGTTTGGGACGTATCAAGCATCCCCAAGCTTAGTTCCTACTCGTCCTCGAGTACGTAAACGATAAAACAAAATAATTTTTAAAGTGACATGCCACCATCATAATCTTGATCATATAATATTGTAAGGCACATGTTATGAATGAAGTGATGAAGTTATTGCTACATACAGTCAAATGATTCATTCTTCAAAGGAGTAGCAATGTACAAGATAGATTAAGAAGTGATATCAAATATTCAATGTAAGGATGTTCAATGATAATTCACAAAGTGTAACATAGAAGAAGGTACTATGGACCACATGTATGCATAATGAAAAGAAAGAACATCCTATAATGGCCATAGAGTATTGACGAAAATCTGAATATAAACGGTGGGCACTTTGGAAAGATATATATGAGTAGAGGTAAAGCATGAATAAGTTTCATCTAACTTCTGAACTTCGCTACTTAAGTTAATGATTGTAATATGGTAATCCTTGGTGTCAAGCTCTCATTACCCCTATCATAGCATCTTGAATGATTAAGTTTAAAGTGAAAGCAAATACGAGTAGTGTGCTTGACAAAGTACAGGTTGAAAGTCTCATGCCCCTTGAATACAAGTACCTACTCAAGTTCAAGTTAAATATCATTGTAAGTAATAATAGTATCATTAAGAGCGTCAACTGGGGTACCTCTTGTCCCAGGATATGGAACAAGCCCATATCAAAATGACAAGACAAACAAACACAATGAACAATCTCAACACCCTTTTTATTTACCATTAGATAGCTTTTTATTGTAAGGTGTATCACTGAAGGTTCACCATAGCATGTAAGTAAATTTCCACCATGAATGATGCATGGCTTAGATTAGCGGCCCAGGCGTCTCTCTAACCATTTATACAAACTCATTTAAACTCACTTCATTTCCACATTTATTTCACCCATGGTAAGCATCCATAAACAAAAGTACATGATATCAACTAAATGAAATGAAGTGCATGTTGAAAGCGTGCCATGTGACAGCACATATGAGCTAACTCTCAACCAAACACATTTGTCAAGCCCACAACATCATAATTTTAATCACAATGGGTCATGTTTTATTTATGCAATGAAAGTAAAGTGTGCATCAAGTTCGAGAGAGCTCTATAACCAACTTTTCCCATAACAATCAACAACATAAACATTTTCATTCGGAGGTATAGATAACACAAATATCATGATAAACATACTCGGAATAGCATAAAGCTAATAGGTAGATATGGTGGACTCACTGGAAAAACTTTGGTTGAAGGTGTTGGAAACAAGTTTTTACTTGTTGTAATTTTTGGGCTAGCAAGAGGGAGAAAGTTGACCATCTAAATGCATGCATGAGTATCCAAAGAACTAACCAATCATGTTAAACAAAATAAATTAACATTCAGCATCAAAACATGAATAAAAGATAGTTCTTGATAAAATACTTGCAAATTATTACTCATTAACAAGCTCATGAATCATGCAACTATATGTATCTTTTAAAATCAACTCCAACATCCCTTTTCCCAATCTTATAATAGCATCCAACATAATTCAACCCAAATTTCCAGTAGCTCTCTCATATATAAATGATAGTGTGGTGGTTTCACAAAATAAAAATCAAACCAAAACAAACAAAAAGACGCTCCAAGTTTATGCGATAAATTGTTTCGATCGAAAAACATAAGTTAGACGTGTGCAAACCGAGAGTGTGTAGGTCTGATACGTCTCAAACGTATCTATAATTTTTGATGTTCCATGCATGTTTTATATCAATTGCTACATGTTTTATATGCAGTTTATATCATATTATGACATTTATTGGACTAACCTATTAACAAGATGTCACAGTGCCAGTTTCTGTTTATTATGTCTGTGCATTGCAGAAAAGGTCCAAAATTGAAAGTGCTCAGAAAAATCTGAAAAAATTACAGAAATTCTATTTTGCCAGAAGACTCCGGGAGCCAGAAGGACAAGTCCAGGGGAGGCCCACAGCCACCACACGCACCCTGGGCGCGGTTGGGCCTTGGCCGCCCCCAGGGGTGGTGTCGTCTCCTCGGGGCTCTCCAGCCGCCGTCCTTTCGCCTACTTATTCCCCCCGACGCGAAAACCCTAAGTGCCTGGACGATTTCCCCAGAAAAGTTTCAGAGCTCCGCCGCCATCCAAAACCCTAATTCGGGGGACAGAAGTCTCTGTTTCGGCACCTTGCCGGGACGGGGAATTGCCCCCGGAGCCATCTCCATCGACGCCACCGCCTCCATCATCGTCGTTGCTGCCTCCCATGATGAGGAGGGAGTAGTTCTTCATCGGGGCTGAGGGCTCTACCGATAGCTATGTGGTTTATCTCTCTCTCCCATGGTGTGATCTTTATGTGATCATGAGCTTTGTAATCTAGTTGAATCCATAGATGTACTCTTCATTATCTTATATGCTACTCAAGTGGTTTTATTAATGTAAGCTCCGGAGTCACCTTTGTCCCACGGTGCGAAGTTGACAGTGTGCGCCCCGTGTGTGGCTCTTAGGCTAAAGATAACAGGAATACTTATCATGAGTTATTATTTGCGTTGGATGTCTCTATGAAATTGCGGTGTTTGTCTAGTACTATTTAGGGCACTCAAGTTGACAGTGTGGGGTTCCCTAGATGTGGAATGCGACTTTAAGGTGTGCTTTTATAGCCCTACGCAGTGGATTGGTGTTCGTTATCCAACGAGAGAATAACTCAGAGTAGCATAGTGAAGAGGAAATATCTATGTATTCAATTATATTATTATTGTTGAGAGTGTCCACTAGTGAAAGTATGATCCCTAGGCCTTATTTCTAAGCATTGAAACACCGTTTACAACCAGTTCTGCTACATGTTTGCTTGCTGCCATTTTTATTTCAGATTGCAATTACCACTTATAACCATCCATATCACTTGCATTTTAATATCTCTTCGCCGAACTAGTGCACCTATACACCTGACAAGTGTATTGGGTGTGTTGGGGACACAAGAGACTTCTTGTATCCTAATTGCAGGGTTGCTTGAGAGGGATATCTTTGACCTCTACCTCCCTGAGTTCGATAAACCTTGGGTGATTCACTTAAGGGAAACTTGCTGCTGTTCTACAAACCTCTGCACTTGGAGGCCCAACACTGTCTACAAGAATAGAAGCATGCGTAGACATCAAGCTATTTTCTGGCCGTTGCCGGGGAGGTAAGGTAAAAGGTACTCACATCCTCCAGCTACTTAGCTATTTTCTAGCACTGTTGCTGACGTGTGAGTGCTCGAAGGTATTTCCTTTAGATTCTGCAATTATATCTTTTTGTTTCTTGTTTTTATTTCACTAGTTAGGCTTAATGGAAAACAACAAAAAAATTAGAGATCTTATGAAATTTATATTGAATTAGGACATGATGCTTTTGAAGAGAAAATTAAAAAACCTATGGAAAATTATTTGCATGATGGTAGCAATGTTATTACTATAAATTCTTTGAACACCATTATTGCTAATGCTATGGAAGAATTTAAGCTTGGGGAGGTCGGTTTTGATGAAAATGATCTTTTTAGTTCCCCGGTTTTGGAGGAGAAAATTTGCTTTGATGATACTTTGCCTCCAATATATGATGTTTATAATGATTGTGATATTTTCACTCCACCTACTATTGAGGATATAGTTTATGTTGATTATGATATGCCTCCTATATATGATGTTTACAATGATGAATATGATATTTTCAGTCCATCTACTATTGAGGATAAAATTCATTATGATTATTCTATGCCTCCAATTTATGATGATTACAATGATGGATGTGATACTTTTACTCCCACTATTACTAATGAAACTGTTTATGCTTATGTGGAGAGTAATGATACTTATATGCATGTGGATCATGATAAGAATGCTTTATGTGATAGCTATATTGTTGAGTTTATTCATGATGCCACTGAAAATTATTTTGAGAGAGGAAAATATGGTTGTAGAAATTTCATGTTACTAAAACACTCTCTTTATGACGAAGGTTTTGAGATTTCTCTTGATTTGCTTTTATTTGATGGTTACTTTAAAACCTACTGGTCATTATGAGAGAAGGAGACATGGCTTCACATATCACAATAATATTAAGTCTCCTCTCTTTTTGTTGAAAATTTTGAAGTTGCACTTGTTTTGCCTTCCTATGCCATTGGCTTCGTGCTTCATAATTTTTTTCTTATAAGATTCCTTTGCATAGGAAGTGGGTTAGACTTAAATGTGTTTGGTATTTGCTTCTTGATGCTCTTTTATTTTCAACTCTTATACATATGAGAGCATCATCAAAATTATCATGCCTAGCTAAAAGGCTTTAAAGAAAAGCGCTTGTGGGAGACAACCCATTATTTTTATTTTCTGCTATTTTTATTTTATTTGAGTCAAGGTGCTGTTTACTTATGTATCAATGCCTTTGTATCTTTATTTTCTTGCATTGTTGTGCCAAGTAAGGCCTCTAATAGGAAGATGATGCTAGATTTGGATTTCTGCGCAGGAACAGATTTCTTCTGTTCACCGTTTTGTTTCTGTAAAATCACAGAAAAATTATTTAAATCTGAAATTTTTTGTGCGTGATACTCAGATATGTATGCATCTTTCGTTAGTTCAAAGTTTTTCGATCTGAGCGTTGTAAGTGCCTCGAAAAAATTCGTCTTTGCGGACTGTTCTGTTTTAGACAGATTATGCCTTTTTATTTTGCATTCTCTCTTTTACTAGTGTTGAGTGAAATTCTTTTTTGGGTGGAAGAGCTTCACATAACATCAGTGGCAGTAGCTAATGTTTAAAGTAACAAGTCATATTGCGTCTTTATAGAACATGTGAGTTTTTGATTGTGCACTAACCCTCTAATGAGATTTGCTTTGAGTTTGGTGTGACGGAAGTTTTCAAGGGTCAAGAGGGAAGAGTGATATAATAGGATGGAGAAGAGTGAAGAGCTCAAGCTTGGGGAGGCTCCCATGGATCTCCCCAGCATATTTCAAGAAGACTCAAGCGTCTAAGCTTGGGGATGCCCAAGGCATCCCCTTCTTCATCGGCAAAATTATCAGGTCATCTCTAGTGAAACTATATTTTAATTCTTTCACATCATATGTGCTTTTCTTGGAGCGTCTGTGTGCTTTTATTTTCAGTATTGTACTTTTATTTTCAATAAAGCTTGACTGGACCCTAGCATTCTTGATTGGGAGAGAGACACGCTCCGCTTTTTCATGAGAATACTCCTATTCTTCACTTATATTTGTTGAGTATTCATATCTAGCGCTGTTCAGCTTTTAGCTCTTGTTTTCATGTATCTCTTGTCAGAGCTATTAGCTTTCTTTTGTAGAAAGTACTCTCTTGCTTCACTTATATTTGTTTGGAGAGTTGATTAAATAAATTGATTGGTGTTTGGTTGGTTCAGAAAATGTTGCATGTGGTAATTGGTATAAGGAAAAACTTGCTTAATCTTGTAGATCACTAATTTGGATAACTTGATGCTTGTCAATTGTTTTGAGTTAACAAGTAGATCATGATTAAATTTGTGCATCACATGAGTTAAGCCTATTAGTGAAGAACTACCGTAAAGCTTGTTGAAAATTTGGTTTGCATCGGTGGTATCTCTAAGGTCTAGATATTTTCTAATAACAGGGTTTGGTTAACAAGGAAGACGGTATGAAGTCTTATAACGTTTGCAATATGTTTGTCATATAAAACTTGGTGTACGGGTTGATATTCTTGTTTGCTTACATAAACCTTGCTAGCCTAAACTCTGTACTGAGAGGGAATGCTTCTCGTGCATCCAAATCCTTGAGCCAAAATCCATGCCATTTGTGTCCACCATAACTACCTATATGTGGTATTTCCTTGCCACTCCAAGTAAATTTTTCATGTGCTACCTTTAAATTATTCAAAATGTTATTATTCCCTTTTTGTGTCAATGTTTACTAGCTCATGAGGAATTAGTGTGGTTATTCTTTATTCTATTTGTTGAATGGACTTTTACACCTGGACTAGTGGCATATACATCCGCTTATCCAATAATTTTGCAAAAAGAGCTGGCAACGGGGTGCCCAGTCCCAATTAATTACAACTTTAACCAATTAATTCTCTTCACACTTTTGCCCTGATTCATCAGTAAGCAATGACAAACAGTGAAATACCTGAATGTGTGTAAACCAAAGAGAAAGAGGGATGATCTGCCTTGCTGGTAGAAATAACGTCCTTCATGGGAGCCGCTCTTAAAAGTCCGTTTGACAGGTAGAATACTGTTCTCACCCACTACCATTCGTTGACAATTAACAAACACCTCTCAAAAATAGATACTCCTCCATGGTATGTGATTGATGGAAGGCACCCGAGGATTCGGTTAGCCATGGCTTGTGTTAGCAAGGTTGGGAGGAGTATCAAATATTTTATGCAATCTCTATATGCTTTCAAAAACCTAAAAGCTCTAGCACATGACTTAATCCCTGCTTCCCTCTGCGAAGGGCCTTTCTTTTACTTTTATGTTGAGTCAGTTTTCCTATTCTTTCTGTCTTCCACAAGCAAACACTAGTGTCAACTTTGTTACAACATGCGTTATATGCAACGTATTGGACTTGTTATACTACTTTGTGTTGACGATATCCATGAGATAAATATGTTGAAAGTTGAAGCAAATGCTGAAACTTAATTCTTCCTTTGTGTTGATTGAATACCTTTTATTAGAAACTATTGCTTTATGAGTTAACACTTATGCAAAACTGTTTGATGCTTGTCTCGAAAGTACTATTCATGAAAACGTTTAGCTTGTGTGATTCATTGTTTACTCATTATCTATTTGGTAGCAAATTATAGACCATTGACTTGGATCACTTCATTCATTTACATGTGCCTTGCAATATTATATGATCAAGATTATGATGGTAGCATGTCACCTCAAAAATTATTTTGTTTTTATCGTTTACCTACTCGAGGACGAGCAGGAACTAAGCTTGGGGATGCTGATACGTCTCAAACGTATCTATAATTTGTGATGTTCCATGCATGTTTTATATCAATTGCTACATGTTTTATATGCACTTTATATCATATTATGACATTTATTGGACTAACCTATTAACATGATGCCACAGTGCCAGTTTCTGTTTATTATGTCTGTGCATTGCAGAAAAGGTCCAAAATTGAAAGTGCTCAGAAAAATCAGAAAAAATTACAGAAATTCTATTTTGCCAGAAGACTCCGGGAGCCAGAAGGACAAGTCCAGGGGAGGCCCACAGCCACCACACGCACCCTGGGCGCGTGTGGGCCTTGGCCACCCCCAGGGGTGGTGTCGTCTCCTCGGGGCTCTCCAGCCGCCGCCCTTTCGCCTACTTATTCCCCCGACACGAAAACCTAAGTGCCTGGACGATTTCCCCAGAAAAGTTCCAGAGCTCCGCCGCCATCCAAAACCCTAATTCGGGGGACAGAAGTCTCTGTTTCGGCACCTTGCCGGGACGGGGAATTGCCCCCGGAGCCATCTCCATCGACGCCACCGCCTCCATCATCGTCGTTGTTGCCTCCCATGATGAGGAGGGAGTAGTTCTTCATCGGGGCTGAGGGCTCTACCGGTAGCTATGTGGTTTATCTCTCTCTCCCATGGTGTGATCTTTATGTGATCATGAGCTTTGTAATCTAGTTGAATCCATTGATGTACTCTTCATTATCTTATATGCTACTCAAGTGGTTTTATTAATGTAATCTCCGGAGTCACCTTTGTCCCACGGTGCGAAGTTGACAGTGTGCGCCCCGTGTGTGGCTCTTAGGCTAAGGATAACAGGAATACTTATCATGAGTTATTATTTGCGTTGGATGTCTCTATGAAATTGCGGTGTTTGTCTAGTACTATTTAGGGCGCTCAAGTTGACAGTGTGGGATTCCCTAGATGTGGAATACGACTTTAATTTGTGCTTTTATAGCCCTACGCAGTGGATTGGTGTTCGTTATCCAACGAGAGAATAACTCAGAGTAGCATAGTGAAGAGGAAATATCTATGTATTCAATTATATTATTATTGTTGAGAGTGTCCACTAGTGAAAGTATGATCCCTAGGCCTTGTTTCTAAGCATTGAAACACCGTTTACAACCAGTTCTGCTACATGTTTGCTTGCAGCCATTTTTATTTCAGATTGCAATTACCACTTATAAGCATCCATATCACTTGCATTTTAATATCTCTTCGCCGAACTAGTGCACCTATACACCTGACAAGTCTATTGGGTGTGTTGGGGACACAAGAGACTTCTTGTATCTTAATTGCAGAGTTGCTTGAGAGGGATATCTTTGACCTCTACCTCCCTGAGTTCGATAAACCTTGGGTGATTCACTTAAGGGAAACTTGCTGCTGTTCTACAACCTCTGCACTTGGAGGCCCAACACTGTATACAAGAATAGAAGCGTGCGTAGACATCAAGGTCCAGTGGGGTTGTCTTCACATCCCCAAGCTTATGGTCTTCACCATCCTTGGATAGCTCTTGGTGCATCTCCTCTAATCCGTGTGAAAAAAGTTCAAAACACCGTTTCTCCCATTTCTTTTCTGTGGAGTGCATTATTAGTGATAAACAAATAAATTTCTTGCTGCATATAATCCTTAGACAAAAATTCATATGAATGTCCAGAAAGTGTATAATGTTGTATTCCTACTCATAAACTCAATTGGATCAAAAAGATTCAAGTTAAAAGTTGAAAGCATGCATCAAATAAAATGGGACAGAATCTGTCCAGAAAAACAGCAGCAGCAAAACGTATTTTTCTACCCTATGTAAATTTGTCGAAAAATTCCGAAAAAATTCATGCATACAGAGGATGAAAAGCTGCAACTACAGTTCAAATATGAGGTCATTCGGAGTTACAGACTAAGAATTAAAAATCATACCGTGCACAGATTCGTGCAGGAATAAAATCTCCGAACGCTATAAGCAACTTTTTCAAACCAAAATAGGTAAAACTTGGTACTTTATTAAAAATTCCAGAAATTAAACTAAAAACTAAGTCTCTTGTTACAGCAAGAGGACACAAATAAAAACAACCGGTTGCCTCCCGTAAAGCGCTTTCTTTATAGCCATGTAGCTAGGCTTACTTACTTGTTATCAAGATGGTTGGAGTGAGGTGGCTTGGCATCCCCAAGCTTGAATTCTTGTACTTATTTGATATATGTTGGGTGAGTCTAGGGGTAACATCCCCAAGCTTGAGTGGTTGTCCCTCTTGATCTTTGTTCATCACCTTCAACTCTTCCACTTGAAAAATTCTCTTTACACAAAACTCAACATAAAACTTGATTAGAGGGGTTAGTGTCTCCATAAATTAAATCCTCATAGGTACAGCAAAGACATATCATGTGTTGATTCTAAACATTAGCTACTGTTACTATGGTTGTGCATTGCTCTTTGATCAATAGAACTATACAAAACACAAGTAATGAGAGTAATGCAAAATAAATACAGAATCTGTCAAAAACTGGACGTTGCTCAAATCAGAAAATTTTGAACTAATGAAATGTGTATTAATAACTGAAGATTACTGTCGTAAAATTTCAGATCAAAATTCCTTTTCTGTGATTTCTAACATTTTTCGCAGTGAAGCTTAGGAATCTGTTTTCTGGACAGCCATGATAGTTTTAAGAGGAATTAACACTTTTAGTCCCACAACTTGCAGGATGCGAACGATTTAATCCCACATCTTGCAAAGTGAACACTGGTGGTACCACAACTTGCGTTGTTATGATTAATTAGTCCTTGCAGTTCGAAACATGCCACGTCGGACGCTGACTGGACGAAAAAATTGCACTTTAGTCCGACAGTGTAGAATAAATGTCCGTCCCAAGTACAAAACTGATACGTAAACTTGGCATTAAAACTGGTCGTGCACATGAATTGATGCGGCTGCCAGACATCTCCATTTTTTCGAAGTAAAACGCGTCGACGTCACATATATCTGGCTCGATCAGCTGGAGTATGCATAGTAAATCTTGATGTCCGACGTGGAGAAGCCGTTGAAAGCTGAAGCCAGAGGCAGTGGTGTAGGCGCCCATGTCGTCGAACACGAGCCAGCCCCCCAGGGCCCCTACGCTCATCTCCGGCAGCTGGTACCCGTTCACCACCATGTGGAGGGAGTCGCACGTCGGCCTGAACACCGTCGAGGTGTACGTCTTCCCCCCGACGGCGCACGGGGTGGTGAGCGGCCTCGGGTGCGGCACGTAGTGGTCCACGGGGATGCAGCTGAGGGTACCCTAGAGGCCGTCATCGATCCAGTACTCGCGACCTCACCGCGTGTGCGCATCCCGATGACGCACGCTGCCATCGTGAAGGCCATCTCGGCGAAGTACCTCCCGGGCTCGCCGATCAACTCCACGCACGGCAACTCGCCGAAGTAGCGCTCGAGGACGGCGTTGATGACCGCAGCCACCTCGTCGAACGCGGGGCCGGCCATGAACACGCCGCCGATGTCAAGCAGGCGCATGGGCGGCATGCCGAGGGCGACGGCTGCGTCGAACACCCCGCGGGCGGCCTCGATGGCGCCGCGGTACATGTCCGTGCTGGACGCACCGCTGCCCACGTGGAAGGAGACTCCCACCTGATGGGGTTCGTAGCAGAAAACAATAATTTTTCTAACTATCGCAACACCGAAACTAGCCAGGATCTATCTATCTAGTAATGCGGTAACGGAGAAGTCATCGGAAACATACCCTTGTAGACCGATAGCGGGAATTACGCTCCCGCACAAGCGTTGCCGATGAAGACGTACGTAGCCGACCTCAAGGTCGCGGAGAACTTGGCGCGACGAAGAAGAAGGAGACGCGGCGATGAAGAAGCTCCTAGTGCCGAACTCGTGAGAGAGCAGCACCTCCGAGTACTCGCACACGTACGGACCTTGACGATGACCTCCGTGCTCCCCGATCCAGCCGGAATAGCGGAAGCGAGAACTTTGGGTGGAAACCCGCAGCACAACGGTGCTGCGGTTTATAGGTCTCCCGTATACGCTGTCCAGACTTGGGACCGCGCACGTCGAGAGATGGGGAGGGAGGAATTGGACTAGGGAGAAGCCTGGGCCAACCGGAATTAATTCCTGAATTTTCTGTGTATTTTTCCAATTAATCCGGGTCCCTATTTATTGAAGGAAAAGGGGTGCACCTCTCCTCAACTCTCCATGTGGGACTAAAGGAGAGGGGGGGTGGTGCGGCTGCCTACATGGGCCAGCCGCACCCCACAGCCCAGCCGCACCCCCTCTGGGGGGGAACTTCCCCTCTTGGGCCCTAAAGGCCCATTAAGGTGTGCAGCCCCTTTTTCTCCTTTTATTTATTATTAAATTAATATAAATATATATAATTCCATAATTAATATATTTACATACTATTTAATCTCCCGTGACTCCGAAACAATTTCCGGATCATCCGAACTCACTTCGGTCTCCCCGGAACTCTTCCGGTCTTCCCCGGAACTCTTCCGTTCTTGCCGGAACCTTTCCGAAACCTCCTATCTCTATACCTAAGCCACTCCGATGTTTCCAAAACGTTCTCCTAGCGTCGTCAAGACCTTAAGTGTGTTACCCTCGGTTCGAGAATACTCCGACATGGTCGAGACCCTCCGCCAATGACCGTCAGGGAGCCCTGGATGACTATGACGGCCCCGTGCATTCTAGAATAAATCATCCTTGAATCATCTTTGAACCGTTAACATGATATGGTCATTCCCTTTGTTCGTTGATACTTCCTTGTCCGAGATACGATCGTCAACATCCGATGTTGTGTTTTATCTCGTTACCGACAAGGTTGCTTTACTCGTTCCCATGAAATTATATCTCAATGACCTAGTCATATGCGCAGCTTTACAGATATAATCTCACCGAGTGGGCCCAGCATATCAATCCGTCACACGGATGAACAAATCCCGCTCTTGATTACTCGCCCCGACTACTTCCTTCCAATACCCGAAAGTGTCACCTTTATTGTCAGCTTATGAGGCATGACGTTTGATGCGATCAGCCGTATCTTTCAGAAGCAGCGACTTGATGTAATCTCACGGTCTAAGGAATAAGCTACCACGTTATAATCCTATTGCAGTGTTGAACTATCTGATACGATCCTAACTGCAATACTTTGGGTAATGTCCATCAAATTATTCTCCCAATAAAATGACTCCACCATCAACTGTTAATGCAATATGATCGGGAAATCACGATCATCCATTGACTGATGGACTAGTTTATCTAGAGGCTTAACTAGGGACTCTGGTTTGTTTACATACCACACGTGTATTAACAATTCCGATTAATACAGTTATAGCATGGTATAAAACTATTTATAAACTTAAAGAGATAATGCAATAAATCTTATTATTTATTTGCCTCTAGGGCATATCTCCAACAGTCTCCCACTTGCACTAGAGTACAAATACACTAGCTGCATTTTATACCAATCATACAACCTTATCTTTTATAAGTGTTTATGATAATGCTCGCTCGTGGAAGAGGTTTCCTTCGGCCTGAACCTTTCATAACCGTAAGTCTTTGCAAACCATTGATATCACCTTATTTGATATCATCATGTATCTTAATAACAAATATACATATTTGGCAACTAAGTGAGACTTTTGTTTCCCTGCGCTTACTCTGATCCAATATCAGTTAATTGCATTAAACACACTCAGTTTTAGAGAATACCTTTTCTCTACCAACTCTATGTACTTTTGCAGTATCTTTATACTTCTATATTTACCTAAGTAGATCCTGACATTCTATTGTCAGCCTAATGCCTTTTAGTTTATCCTATAACGACTTGATCCTTATTTCTTTCTGTCATTTAGGTTGATCCTTTTAACACAACATTTGTTAAACTCATCATCCTTTACAGATTTGAAATAACCACATATCCTTAGTTTCTTTTAAACTATGAAGGATAATTTTGGTTCCACTAATAATGAATCACAAATTCATCTCAGCGCTTATTCTTCTTGTAAGAATACTAATCATATCTTTTCGAGTATATAATATGGTTAATATGCTGCCACCTTATCATGGCATAGAAGTGCAGCATATTTTACAACCATGATTACTTTATCCAGATTTACAAGGACCAATTCCTCGTTACGTCTTATTCTGACACATCAGAATCTAATCTGGAAAAACACCTCGACTTCTTTAAAATGATCTATTCAAAACAGATGCTCACATTTTAAACATATATGATTTTATCGTAATTCAATAATTACTTCTAATTCATTTTCCTAGTACCTATCTATTATATGTCATTTACATATAAACACCTGACTAAGCTCCCACTCAAAATGTCAATTACATTTGAGATTGTGTAACTTGTAATGCTCCCACTCAAAATGTCAAACACATTTCATATTGTGTAGCCCACAAGCTCCCACTTAACAATATGTCACTTACATATTATTCCGGTAAGCTGTCCTACTCCCACTTAAATTATACGGATATAATTTCCTTCGATATTTCGGTCATAACCGAAATCCTTGATCATGTATCAATTCGAAAATTCCAAATACGATGTATTATACTTGTTAATACAAATCCAAAAGACTTAGGCATGTCTACATCCAATGTAGTCAAAACAATTTTGATTTTGTCAAAGACATTCTTCATGACAAAATTAGCTTTATGTCCTTCTCACAGTTTCATTCTTTTCACACAACTTGTCATGTGAAAAATCAAGTAACCCTTTTACTTAATAAGATTCAAGCAACATTTACTAATACAATCTTGAATGCAACCTTTTGGATTTATGACTCTATAGTCACAATTCGAATTTGGCATCACCCCAATTTCTTTGTATTTCGTAGGTATCCCTTGTTCTAGTAACAAGCTCATTAAATCATGAAATATTAATCTGTGACCGGACAGAAAATATTCTTTAATGCCTACTATTTATAAAAAGCTCCTTGCATGAAAACACCATGATCAAATATCATCATTTTTCATTTCATTTGTGGAGTTTTGTTGTCGGATCAAATTCCAAACAATATTTCTCTCACAAATCGAGTAGGTCAATTACCCCTTTTAAGCTTTTCTTTATTTCATATCCTTTCTTGAAACTTGTTTTCAATGAATCACCAAGTTAGCAATACTAGTTTTGCCCTTGTTGGTGTTTACCATATGAAACATATATTCATTCCTATGAATATTTTACAAAGAACTATTTCGTACATAGTTTCGTATTATCATATAATCTATAAACCATGACCACAACTTATTGTCGTTCATACGAATTTTGGGTGAAGACTTCAAAATAGGGAGTTTACTAATTCTAACGGAAAAACCTTCTACGTGATTTCTAAAATATAAGAGATGATTTTTAGGACTATACTTTATTCAAAATAGAGTATGATCATAATGTCTACATCAACATGTTTGATAATAGCATCATAATTTTGTGAACCGAATTTCACAAGTCCTTTTGTGAACCGAATTTTCACAAACCTTCATGATAAAATAAATCTTTAAAATCCTTGCTATTATAATCCAATTACAATGACTTGATTTTATATCCTCCTTTTCTATCCGAAAAATCTTTCTTGATCAAATCAAATAATTTCAGATAATTGTATCTTTTAGTAAATACTTATTATTTACTTAGACATACAACAAAGGTTTCAATAATAATTTCCACTACACAATTTAATTTAACAATCATCTTGCATGATCTCAAATCAAATTTCTTCTCATATTGACTTATCAATATTTTCAATCATCATGTCTCATTAGACATCACGCATGCAAATACACAAGATCAAAGTATCCAAAATATTTGCAATGATTAAAAATTCGGTAGTGCATTTTATTATTGACTTAGGATATTTATTTTAACATTCAAATCCACTTTGCTATCAAAAAGATTAATGCATGAATAACTTATTCATAATCGAAATATGATCATAAGAAAACTTTATTCATAATAAAAACAACTTGCTTGTCTCTTACAAATATGAATAACTTGTCTCATCGAATATAAGACATACTTATTACAATCACTCTCAAATTCGACTACAAAACTCTTATTCAAAACTACTAATCAAAACTTGATAACTATGGGCGTGAAACTCCTTGGCCATCAACTACTTTGCCTTGCCATCATTCCGCAATCATGTCGAACTCTGCAATTTTCCTGTTATATTCTGGTGCTGTTTCAATAAAACAGAACATAAGTATCAAATACTTTAATATCAACAAGTGTAAGAAATAACAATTATAACTTTGTATATCAAATATACCTTGCGTGTCATCTATTTCTCCTTCGATGGGTTCCACCTCCACATCTTTGATTTCGACCAGGAAATCATTGAAGAGGAGGAAATCACTTTAAGTATATACTCATCGACAAGCTCCTCATAGCTAGGAGGTAGAGAACGCAACACCGCCTGTATTGCAAAAGTATCCGCCATCCAGTAATCGCATGTGTTTGTGAGATCATCGTGAATGTCAAACATCTTACACAAATGTGTCTCCAAGCAGGTATGTTCTTCCATCTTGAGTGAAAGAAACTTGTCCAGCTGCTTGTACTGCTCATGCTTCATTCGGTTCAAGAACCGAACTTTAAGAGCACCTATCATCACAGCGGGTTCCATATGGCGAAACTCATTTTTCAGCTCATGATCCATGCAGACATACATCGTGATCTGAACACTTCTCCAGACTCACGACGCTGACGAAAATCCTCTTTCGCCTCTGCACTTGCGGAGTCTCCTGGTTTATCTCCTAACAATTCTCCTATCACGTAAGAAATGTCGTTCTGGTAGAGGACGTCTTTCAGGTTTCTGTACCACGTCATGAAGTTGGATCCATCGTTCCGGAGACTTTCTTTTCTAATAAAATGGTTGAACTCAAGACTTTCTTCCTTAGGATAAGGCATGATCTACAAAGATAATTTGCAAAGACTAGGTAAGGCTAAGTTTATAAAATATGAGTTTATTTTATAATCACATTATCAAAATACACTCCACTAAGAAATTATCCCAAAAAAATCTTAGTGATTACACGATCCTAATCCATTAAACTACCCCCATCGATCGGCGGATAGAATAATTTCAAGGTAGGCAACGAATTACCAATCGCAACAATCATGCGACTCATGCTCGATCTTTCGATCTTCCCGTGTTCCGAGGCTATGTCTGTATATACTAGGCTCGCCAATTTACCTTAGTGTTTCTGCGTGTGCAACGTGGCTTACACCCACTGTATGCGAACGAAGAGACGAGTGTAACGAAAGCGACCGAAACCGCGACGTACCCCGTAACGTAGAACTTTATTGGTGGTGCACACTAAGGCGAACACAATTTTGGCATTAATTTGGGATCATCCTAATATTGCTACCGTTGTATATATACTTAATATAAGCAATCAAATAGGATGCACACACAACAAACAATATCAAAATAATGTAATGAAGTGCGATATGACATGGCCTCGCGCCTTGGCCTTCATGGCGCGCCTCCGGCAGTGCTCCGAGTCTACGGTGCCACCTTTTGCCTCCGATAACATAAAACTTACCGTAACCATGTCATATTAAAATGCCCCACTGCAAAACAAAGTTAGACGCTCTCTACTTTATCTTTTGCATGTTTTACGTGGCTGCTAGGGCTTTCGTGAAGAACCGTTTCTTACCTACGAACATACAACCACAACAGCGATTAAATAATTGTCTCTATTACACCCTTTTCAGGGCCCTCCATTGAAAATGCCATGCCGTCTAAAGAGAGAGAGACAGACACCCGCTAGCCGCATATATGGTACAAGCCATATGTTAGTTGCGGAACCAGTCTCGCGTAAGCGTACGCGTAAGGTCGGTCCGGGCCGCTTCATCAACTCAATGCCAACAACATTAGCAAGTGCACGCGAGAGGGTAACAATTACAGAATCGATGCCCACATTCAACATGTGTTCTAACCGTACCAGCAATACTACGCATAGATCGGCTCTGATACCACTGATGGGGTTCGTAGCAGAAAACAATAATTTTTCTAACTATCGCAACACCGAAACTAGCCAGGATCTATCTATCTAGTAATGCGGTAACGGAGAAGTCATCGGAAACATACCCTTGTAGACCGATAGCGGGAATTACGCTCCCGCACAAGCGTTGCCGATGAAGACGTACGTAGCCGACCTCAAGGTCGCGGAGAACTTGGCGCGACGAAGAAGAAGGAGACGCGGCGATGAAGAAGCTCCTAGTGCCGAACTCGTGAGAGAGCAGCACCTCCGAGTACTCGCACACGTACGGACCTTGACGATGACCTCCGTGCTCCCCGATCCAGCCGGAATAGCGGAAGCGAGAACTTTGGGTGGAAACCCGCAGCACAACGGTGCGCTGCGGTTTATAGGTCTCCCGTATACGCTGTCCAGACTTGGGACCGCGCACGTCGAGAGATGGGGAGGGAGGAATTGGACTAGGGAGAAGCCTGGGCCAACCGGAATTAATTCCTGAATTTTCTGTGTATTTTTCCAATTAATCCGGGTCCCTATTTATTGAGGAAAAGGGGTGCACCTCTCCTCAACTCTCCATGTGGGACTAAAGGAGAGGGGGGTGGTGCGGCTGCCTACATGGGCCAGCCGCACCCCACAGCCCAGCCGCACCCCCTCTGGGGGGGGAACTTCCCCTCTTGGGCCCTAAAGGCCCATTAAGGTGTGCAGCCCCTTTTTCTCCTTTTATTTATTATTAAATTAATATAAATATATATAATTCCATAATTAATATATTTACATACTATTTAATCTCCCGTGACTCCGAAACAATTTCCGGATCATCCGAACTCACTTCGGTCTCCCCGGAACTCTTCCGGTCTTCCCCGGAACTCTTCCGTTCTTGCCGGAACCTTTCCGAAACCTCCTATCTCTATACCTAAGCCACTCCGATGTTTCCAAAACGTTCTCCTAGCGTCGTCAAGACCTTAAGTGTGTTACCCTCGGTTCGAGAACACTCCGGACATGGTCGAGACCCTCTCGCCAATGACCGTCAGGGAGCCCTGGATGACTATGACGGCCCCGTGCATTCTAGAATAAATCACCTTGAATCATCTTTGAACCGTTAACATGATATGGTCATTCCCTTTGTTCGTTGATACTTCCTTGTCCGAGATACGATCGTCAACATCCGATGTTGTGTTTTATCTCGTTACCGACAAGGTTGCTTTACTCGTTCCCATGAAATTATATCTTCAATGACCTAGTCATATGCTGCGCAGCTTTACAGATATAATCTCACCGAGTGGGCCCAGCATATCAATCCGTCACACGGATGAACAAATCCCGCTCTTGATTACTCGCCCCACTACTTCCTTCCAATACCCGAAAGTGTCACCTTTATTGTCAGCTTATGAGGCATGACGTTTGATGCGATCAGCCGTATCTTTCAGAAGCAGCGACTTGATGTAATCTCACGGTCTAAGGAATAAGCTACCACGTTATAATCCTATTGCAGTGTTGAACTATCTGATACGATCCTAACTGCAATACTTTGGGTAATGTCCATCAAATTATTCTCCCAATAAAATGACTCCACCATCAACTGTTAATGCAACATGATCGGGAAATCACGATCATCCATTGACTGATGGACTAGTTTATCTAGAGGCTTAACTAGGGACTCTGGTTTGTTTACATACCACACGTGTATTAACAATTCCGATTAATACAGTTATAGCATGGTATAAAACTATTTATAAACTTAAAGAGATAATGCAATAAATCTTATTATTTATTTGCCTCTAGGGCATATCTCCAACACCACCACGTCGAGCCCCGCGCGCTGGGCGATCTGCAGGAGCGGCACCACCTCGTGCTGATGCGCGCCATACTTGGTGACGAGGTCCACCCTTACGTCGCTGCCTTCGGGGCCTTTATGCGCAGGACGAGCTCGCAGTCGGGGTGGCAATGCTTCACCTTGGCCACCTCCTCCTCGGAGTCATAGGTGGCGAGGTTGACTCCGACCATGGCCGCATACTCGAGGTGCGCCTCGGGCTTCCACGGGTTGGCGTACACGATGCTCCCGGGCTGAACACCGCCTCCATCTCCCTACGGCTGGCGCAGTCAAAGCCCGCGCCAAGCGTGACGAACGGGCCGAGGAGGCCCGGCTCGAGGTTGCACTTGACGGCGTAGCAGGGGCGCATGCCGGGGAGCGCGCGGTGTCAGCCGCTGTGCAAGTCGACGACGCGGGCGAGGTTGAAGACGTAGAAGGCGCTCCGCACGTCGCTACCGGGTGCGGCGATAGTGTTCATGAGGGCGGACACGGCGTCCTTCTCCTTGAGTGCGTCTCGCTTGAAGGCGATCACCTTCTTGTCCTTGACGCTTGAGCGCGTCACGCTTGGAGGTGCACGGAAATTTATTCTACTGAGTCGGACTAAAATGCAAATGTTTCGTCCAGTCAGCGTCCAACGTGGCTTGTTTCGAACTAAAAAGGAGTAATTAATCCTGACAACGCAAGTTATGGTACCACCGGTGTTCAATTTGCAAGATATGGGACTAAATCGTTCGCAGCCCGCAAGTTGTGGGACTAAAAGTGTTAATTCCTCTAGTTTTAATGATGCTCACATAGGAACAAGAATTGAAATGCAAAAGAGAGCATCAAGAAAAAAAATGTGAAACACAGTCTAACCCACTTCCTATGCATTGGGATCTTGTAAGAAAATAAATCAATAAAGCACAAAGTGACTAGCATAGGAAGGCAAAGCAAGTGCAACTTCAAAAATTTCAACAAAAAGAGAGGAGACTTAATATTATTGTGGTATATGAAATCATGTCTCCCTCTCTCATAAAAACTTTCAGTAGCATCATTGATAAAATCCACAATATAACCATCACATGAAACATTCTTACCATGATCCATATGCATAAAAGTATCAATACTCTCCACATAAGTAAAAACAGTTTCATTTGTAATAGTGGGAGTAAAACTATCACATCCATCATTGTAATCATCATAAATAGGAGGCATATCATAATCAACATAAACTATATCCTCAATAGTAGGTGGACTGAAAACATCACAATGATTATAATCATCATAAATTGGAGGCAAAGTATCATCAAAGAAAATTTTCTCCTCAAAACTTGGGGGACTAAAAATACCATATTCATCAAAACCAGCTTCCCAAAGCTTAGAATTTTCCATAGCATTAGCAATAATGGTGTTCAAAGAATTCATGCTAATAACATTGCTATCACTATTATGCAAACATACTTCCATAGATTTTTTAATTTTCTCTTCAAAAGCATCATGTCCTAATTCAATATAAAGTTCATAAAGATCTCTATTTTTTTTGTTGTTTTCCATTAAGCCTAACTAGTGAAATAAAAACAAGAAACAAAAATATATAACTGCAGAATCTAAAGGAAATACCTTCAAGCACTCACACGTCAGCAACAGTGCTAGAAAATAGCTAAGTAGCTGGAGGATGTGAGTACCTTTTACCTTACCTCCCCGGCAACGGCGCCAGAAAATAGCTTGATGTCTACGCACGCTTCAATTCTTGTAGACAGTGTTGGGCCTCCAAGTGCAGAAGTTTGTAGAACAGCAGCAAGTTTCCCTTAAGTGAATCACCCAAGGTTTATCGAACTCAGGGAGGTAGAGGTCAAAGATATCCCTCTCAAGCAAACCTGCAATTAAGATACAAGAAGTCTCTTGTGTCCCCAACACACCTAATACACTTGTTAGATGTATAGGTGCACTAGTTCGGCGAAGAGATAGTGAAATGCAAGTAATATGGATGATTATAAGTGGTAATTGCAATCTGAAATAAAAATGGTAGCAAGCAAACATGAGACAAAATGAGAGCAAACGGTGTTTCAATGCTTGGAAATAAGGCCTAGGGATCATACTTTCACTAGTGGACACTCTCAACAATAATAATATAATTAAATACATAGATATTTCCTCTTCACTATGCTACTCTGAGCTATTCCCTTGTTGGATAACGAACACCAATCCACTGCGTAGGGCTATAAAAGCACACATTAAAGTTGCATTCCATATCTAGGTAACCCCAATGTCACTAAGAGCGCACCAAAATAGTACTAGACAAACACCACAATTTCATAGAGACATCCAACACAAATAATAACTCATGATAAGTATTCATGTAATCTTTGGACTAAGAGTCACACACGGTACGCACACTGTCAACTTCGCACCATGGGACAAAGGTGACTCCGGAGTTTACATTAATAAAACCACTCAAGTAGCATAATTCATAAGATAATGAAGAGTAACATCCATGGATCCAACTAGATTACAAAGCTCATGATCACATAAAGATCACACCATGGGAGAGAGAGATGAACCACATAGCTACCGGTAGAGCCCTCAGCCTCGGTGAAAACTACTCACACATGGTCATGGTGAGCACACTTGATGGAGAGGCTGATGAAGAGGTGCAGCCCGGAGTGGAGGCGACGGCGAGCGGCGGCGGCGGCCCTTGGCCCCCCTTCTTCTTCCTTGGTGATGGTGCAGCAATGGAGGAGCTCCTCCCCCTCCTTGGCGGCTGCCAAGAGGAGGAAAATTCGTGGCTTTTGGTGCCCTTCACGACCTAGGGTTTCCTTCTTTATATGGACTCTCGGATTTCCGTCACCGCTTTTAGGGTTCCACCAAAATGGGCCTACAGGCCGCGTCCGAACTCCGATTGGGCTGATCTTGGGCTTAAAATCTTCGTATGGAAAATTGTGATAACTTTCTCTTTAATTTGATTTCCATTGGACGCCATCTTCGAGGGTCAAACTGACAATCTCCGTAAAAAGTTCTCAGACAGATTTCAGGAAAGTCCCAATTTGACTCCAACAAGGTTTCCTTTTGTATTTTTGATAATTCCTACACAACAAGGGCATGTTTGATTCAAAGGATTGGCATAGGAATCTTGTAGGATTCAAATCTTTAGGAATTTTTCCTATGGTACTTGTTTGATTCATAGGATTGAATCCCATAGGATTTTTTCCTATGGAATCCTTTGCACTAGTTCCTATAGGAATCCTAACATCCACTCACACCTCTTTTTCAAAATCCTTTGCTTTTCCTGTGATGGAATCAAACAAAGATTGATGCATGTGAAATCCTGTAGGATTAGAATGGACATGACATTACAATCCTGCAGTTTTCCTATTCCTGCGTTTTTCCTATCCTGTGAATCAAACAGGCCCCAAATAGGAAAACAAGAAGATTTTGCACTTTGGCAACTATTAGTAGGTTAATCCAATAAATGTCATAATATGATATAAAGTGTATATAAAACATGTGTCAATTGACATAAAACATGCATGGAACATCAAAAATTATAGATACATTTGGGACGTATCACCCGCCGGCTCCCTTCGCGCCGACGTCTCCGGCACCAGCCGATACAGCCCAAGGCGAGGTCGAGCTTCAGCTCCGGCCACTCGCGAGACCGTGAGATAATTAATTCATTAATTAATATATTTACATATTATTTAATTCCCACGGCTCTGTAACTCCTTCCGAACCATTCCGAACTTTCTTCGGTCTTCCCCGGAACCCTTCCGGTTTCTCTTCTCTTCACTTTTATGATTCTGATGTTCCTAGAACGATCTCCGAGCGTCGTCAAACGGCCTACGGTTCGAGAATACTCCAGTCCAGACATGGTCGAGACCCCTCTCCGACCAATGACTGTCAGCGGGACCTGGATTCCCATAACGACCCCTGTGCATTCCACAAATAATCGTCGTTGAACCATAAACAGGGATACCTATTCCTTTTGTTTACTTTGATACATCTTGTTCGGGATTTGATCGCTAACATCTCCATGCTTAGTTTAATCTCGTTACCGACAAGAGCTACTTAACTCGTTCCCGTGATATTACATCCCCATGAACTAGTCATACGCTGCGCAACTTCATGGATGTAATCTCACCGAGTGGGCCCAGAGTATCTTTCCGTCCCACGGATGAACAAATCCCGCTCTTGATGCATACGCCTCAACCTACCCCTTTGGAGTACCCGAGGTACACCTTTATGATCACCCTTTTACGTGTGACGGTTGATGCACTCAAAATATCCTCCAGTGATAGTGATTATATATCATCTCACGGTTTAAGGATTAGGTTAGTATATTTCCTATCTATTGCAACAATGAACTTTGTGACACGACCGTGTTGCAATCTTGGGTATGTCCATCATCCCATTCACCCAATGAAATGATCTCATTGTCAATTAACATAAATGTCCATGATCAGGAAATCTCGATCATCTGTTGACCAATGAACTAGTTTGTATAGAGGCTTACTAGGGACCTTGGTGTGTTTACATATCACACGTGTATTAACTATTCCTATTAATATAGTTAAAGCATGATATAAAACTTATTTATAACTTAAAGAGATATAGCAATAAAAACTTATTATTTATTTGCCTCTAGGGCATATCTCCAACACATTGTACATACCCTTACATCCCAATTCTTTTATGCCTTAAAAAACAAGCCAAACTTCCCACATGAAGCGGGGAATGGCTAGGTTGTACATTATTTCTCCCTCTTGTGGGGGAACGGAATTTCTCCTGTCTCCCAACTCCTTCACGCCCGCATTGCTCTTCTTGTTTTGGCAGGCAAGGCACATATTCGCCTTCTAAGGAATAAAGAAAAATGCCTCTGTTCAACAGAAAGAAATGTCTCAATAGTAAGGAAAAGTATTTTGTTTATGTTCGCCTTGCAGTTGCATATGAGATGGACGAAGGGAGAAATGTAGCAACACTTTTTCTGCTGAATCTCTTGCAAGAAGAAGATAATCTACAACTTTGACTTGTCAATTTTATTTGTCATGAAAATAGCAAGTTAACTCAAAGAATTTATCACACAAATAGTCAATTTGTTAGAACTTGCTTGGCAGTGAATCTGGTAAAATTCTCTTGTTGCCAAAATAGATCCCCGCGAGCTCCCCCTGCAATGCATTTTTTGTAATCAGTGACAATTCATATGTATTAATTATTTCAATGAGCATATATGAAGGGATTTTCCATAAGTAATGCATGAAGATCATTTGATGGTTCAATGATTGATGCCACCAAAATCGAAATAGGCATCAAGATCACTAAATCCAAGAGCTAGATATGATATGATCAAGATGAAGAGAGTGAAGAGAACTTCAATGCATTAAGATAGTGATAAATGATTGAACCCAATAAAATCAAGATAAAGTTAGTATGAATATAGAACAATGACCAAGATAATGACCAAGGTATGACTATAGAACAATGACCAAGATAGAGTTCACTGGAGGAAGTTGGTGGTAGTCATGCTTTGGGATTATGCGTTGACTCAAGATTTCTATATGACTTCAAGACAAGTTAATGGTTAACTCATGGGTCGAGCCATGGTTGATCAAGCGTTGAAGCGAGTACTCAGGTGAAGAATGCATTATGCCCCACAAAAGATTGTGACAGAGCATGAAAAATACCAAGTAAAGACCGAAATTGAGCCTTTGTCAAACAAGTCTTGAGCAATGAAGATCGGATGAAGAATTCATTATCGCCTTCAATACATCGATCAATATATAGAGTGAAACAAAGATAGAAGTTGATTAAGATGAAGCCAAGGATTTGGATTATAGAATATCAAAACCGCTAAAATATGTACCGTGTGGGATCAAGTGGTCTATTTGTATTGCAAGAAAAATGTAAATTGTGTTTTGTGAACTAACCCATGATCTATGTGTGTTGTTGTTTTTTATGTGGGTTCGGTGCCACCAAAGTGCATCAAAAAGGAGAAATTCATATAGTCGATGAAAGGATGGCATCAACTGGTGATGATCGGGTAAAATCTCTACAATGCGCAGGAAACAAACCAACTCTTTAATCTTAATTCCAGCGAGGAAACTCATAACATTTTACTGAACTCTAAATTCTACACAGGATGTGACTACACTTCACGAGAAGTGAAGAAGATTATTGTTTTTCCTAGGACCCGCACCCAACAAAGCATTGCTATGGGTTTGTGCCTGAAAGTGTAGGAATGCAAAACTAGATACATTCTAACCGATACAATACATGATTTTTTTGTTAATTTAGAACTATATTTTCAAGTTACGTTGGATATGTCTTCTAGTGATTGACATGCCACATTCTACTTTCGATGCTCTCTATTTAGGGATTTCAATTTCAGTTGAGACACAAACTCACCAAACAACCAATCTAACGATTAACTATTTATGGCTACTGAGCTCGAGGATCCCTAATTGTAAATGATTTGGATGCACTCGGTGATGTATCATATGTGCAAAGCTCGATTTGAAATACTATGTATTCTGAATTACCCAAAAATGAAAATGATGGATATGGGAGTATTGAACAATGCATGCTTTCAAAACTCCAAAATCCATGAGATTTTTAAATTTTAATGTAGCCATAATTGAAAGAATTTAGCTTTGCAATTTACATGTTTGTAGAGTACATCAGTGATAACGTCCAACAATGTTTTAATATTTTTTAATGTAAATATGATTTTCAATATTTATTAAATAAAGGATAACTAGAGCTCGAAGCCAAAGGCACTTTTCGCTATTCGAACAATCTAACTTGTTAGTTTAATTAGTAGATTCCTCTAAATGTGAATGTATAATTTGATGGGACCAACTACGCAAATTCTTCAGCGGATATAAGTTTCACAAGTGTCTCTAAATCATAATGCGTAATGTGATAATGGTTTAAAGATAATAATTATTGGTGCAAGTTTGCATGTTTTGTGCTTAGAACATATATTCGTAGGAAAATGTACTAACAAGGTGAAAGGGTTTTCTTATTTCGATATTACCATGAAAGCATAAACTTTAGGTAGCAACCATTCGTGTCTCAATAATTTTTTGTCTTAGACAATATTCCTTTTCCAAGACCCATGCAATATGCATCACGATCTTTTATGTTACCTTAGGATATTTCCAACCAGACTGGGCAAAATTCGACCCCTATCTTTCCGCGGATACGTGGACAGAGCCCGGACTCGGAAAACCCACAAATGTGTGTCCTTCCAATCATACACCTCAATTTATAAAACTCAAATAAATGCAAGTCATGCACGTCGATCATACAATTATTCGAATCAACACAAAACATAGTATAGTCTTTGATAAAATTATTCAGAGTACATAAAAATACATAAAAAATAAATTATTCTTAATAGTGTCGAATTCAAATTCATATTCACCCATTTGTAGTGAAGATTCACATATGGTCCATGAGCTCATTGAGGAATTGGACGTGGGCTTGTTGATCTCGAAGTTGTCGATGCATCTTTAAGAAAGTTGAGAACATGTTGCACATCTTCTTCCGTGAGGCGGACATGTTCTCCAGGCTTCTCAAATCATTTGTGCGGGATGCCCCTTCTTCCTCGTCCTCGACAATCATGATGTGGAAAATTTTAGAACAAGTCATCACGTGCCACAATGTCTCCAGATCCCACATCATTGCAGCTCCACAGAAAATACCACCAACGAGTTTGCAACACTCAAATGCCATCTCAACATCTTTCCTAACAGATCTTGTGCAACTGTAAATTGGATTATTTTCTGACCCACTGATGCGTCCATTTTATGTAGTATTTTTACTTATCAAAATAATATGTAGATGTAGGGATTCTATCATTTTACCGTGCAAAAGTGCACCATTCTTGTCTGTGTATGCAGTGAATGCAAACTCAAAGGAGTAATATCATACAAGGCAAGAGAGGCCAAATAAAGGAGGAAATATGATGATCGAGAGCATTAAAAGTCATTCCCAAAAACACACAATTCGCGGGAATTAAGGAGGAGGTCAAAGTCAATGTCAGCAGACGTAACGGCCAGTGGTACGGTCACCGCTCGGTACGGCAGTGGAAGATTGGATTCTCGTCATGGTCAGTCGTAACGACCTGCGGTACGGTGGCAAGCGAGCGTACCCGCCACCGTACCCAGGTGTGTTGGAACCACCTCACCGACTATTTTAACCATGTGCCCTCAGATTTGGGAGAAGAGAGCCAGAACAGCCGCCAGCCATGAAACAGTACCAATCCCTAGCCTCCGAAAGGTGTCCGAAGGGGGAATTCACATAAGGGCATCCATCTCCATCAACTCCATCATCGTGAAGGCCTCCGCATTGCTCTCCATCACCACCATCATCATCTCCATCTACGTGATAGAATCTCTCATCCATCTCGTTGTAATTCTAGAACATTTAGTTGTGGATGTGCACGTGTATTCATTCATACATCAATCTATCATTTGCAATACAATACTATGATGTTTTACTACCTTCATGTGTGAGTAATTTCATTGGTTCTTGGGGAGATGGGGAAACCCTAGCACTACTATGAACTGAGATAAAGATGCAATGTTTTCTATTGGTTGTCTTGTGGTAACAATCTTCATGATATTTGTGCGAAGTCGACCGCACAAGTATTTGCCTGCGGGACATGAACCGGTTGTTAACGTTGGTATGAGGCAGGAGGTCGCAATGGGGTATATAGTGATAGAAGGGTACCTTTCCTCCTTGCCGACCATCGATGTGGGAATAACGGAGATTCACAGTTCGTAAACCGCACCCACGGGAAAACCCTTAATTACAAGACCAGTGAGGCGCATAGTTTATGATTTGGGCTAGTAGTGGATGTGAGTGGTGTGCTGCCTAGAGTAACTTAGGGCACACTAATATATGGAGCTCCGCCCTCATAAGACATACAAGAGACGAACATATCATGCACCTAATCAATCCAGAAATATGCTAGTGGTAGAACCAAACCTTCCCAAAAACACCTTTAGCCATATTGCAGTTCCAAGAACTTTTCATTCATCCTTCTGTTCTCACTTATATTTCAGTTTATTTACTTTGCAGTCTACTTTATTTACACTCAACACAATTATTATTTTCACTCTTACTTCGAGACTAGCTACACTGTCCTGTGCACTTGCAGTCATCACCACCAGATTGCTTATAGTCTTTACAAATGTAGCCCACCGAGGATAGATACCATCGACAAGATAGTATCCATGGTGTAGTCATGTCCGTTGACTATGTAGTTGCACGGTGGAGCATCCTCATTAAAGTCTCTTGAACAATGGAGATCGCTGAAGCACATTGATGTCATTGTGTGAACCAGGCATTCCAAAAAAAAGCATGCAAAATCCACAAGTTTTTTTATGCCACTGGTTCAAGTATGAAAATTTGACCATAGACTCAATGCATGTGCTCCCTCCCATCCGAACATAGCATCAACGACGTCTGCGACTTTACCATAGGCAATCATCATCAAAGCGGTGGTGCATTTCTGCATAGGAGAGAATGAAAGTTGTCAACAACAATCTATGTTCAAAGTGAAGTAGTCATCGAATTTCGTCACTTCTTCCTCTATGCGCCCGAACAACCTCAGCTCATCGGGAAGCGCCGTTGGAAACCCCCCTCGTGAAGACTGGTTTGGGGCGGAATTAGTCCTTGTAGAGATCACGGGCACCGTTGATCTGACCACGGGCATCGTAATCCTGCCCTTTGTCGATCCCTTGACGTTGAGGACATGCTCCCCCCTCTTATCCGCTTCTTTAAGGATGGTCATCATCATGGCAATCTCACCACCTTCATCGTCCGCACCTATCTCCTCGCCGTCTTCATCCTCGATGAACTCCTTGTACATGAACTCATCGACCAGATCGTAATCATACTCATCGTCTGATACGTCCAAAATATATCTACTTTCCCAAACACTTTTGCTATTGTTCCACCTCTAATTTGTGTGATTTGAATGTAACTAACACGGACTAACGCTGTTTTCAGCAGAATTACCCTGGTGTCTTATTTTTGTGCAGAAAGTCAACTTTCGAGAAAATCCCTGGAAATAATCCCAAACATCCTATTTTACCAGACGACCCACGGAGCCAGAAGGGGAGTCGGAGGCGACGCACCAGGCTACCACGCCAGGGCCCGACGCGGCAGAGGTGGGCCCGTGCCCAGGGTTGGCGTGGCCACCTCGGTCGCCCCCCGTCGCCGCCCTTTCGACTACTTATTGCCTCTGACCTAAAAACATCGGGGAGTCCGTCGTTCTTTCGCGAAACACATCCACGCTCCACCGCCACCGAAAACCCTAATACGGGGATCAGAAGTTCCGTTCTGGCACCCTGCCGGGACGGAGATTCGGAGGAGATCATCGCCATCATCATCACCAACGCCTCTCCATCAACCATCCATGATTCCCCCATCCATGTGTGAATAATTCCCGCTGTAGGCTGAAGGGGATGGTAGGGATTGGATGAGATTGTTCATGTAATAGATGTCAGATTGTTAGGGCATGGTGCCTAGTATCCATTGTTAGTGCTATTTCTCGTTGTTGCAACTTTTTGTGCTTAGTGCTTGACACTTAGGGCCCGAGTGCCATGATCTCAGATCTGAACATGTTATTGAATCATGAGTATAATTATGTTTTGGATCATATCTGCAAGTTGTATACACCTGTCGTTGTCCGGAACCCGAGGCCCCAAAGTGACACGAATTGGGATAACCGGAGGGAATGGCTGTGACTTGAGGATCACGTGTGTTCATGGAGTGTTAATGCTTTGCTCCGGTACTTTATTAAAAGGAGTACCTTAATTGCCAGTAGTTTCCCTAGAGGCCCCGCTGCAAACGGGCTGGCAGGACAGAAGATGTTGTGCAAGTTTCTCATTGCGAGCACGTACGACTAAATACGGAACACATGCCTATGTTTGACTAGTACTTGGATGCTTTATTATTATCTACCTGCAAATGCCCTGTGTTATGACTATTACATGAGCTATCTTATCCATGCAACGCCCGTACATCCGTCCCTATGCCTACAGTATTTTAATCCTGCTGTTTACCGAAATCATTACTGCTGTCTCCGTTACACTGTTGCTACTGTTACTTCAACACTGCTGCTGTTATATCACTGTTACTACTGATAAATTGTGTCGAGCAAGTTTACTTTCAGGTGCAGCTGAACTGACAATTCATCTGTTAAGGCTTATATTTATTCTTTGGCTCCCCTTGTGTCGAATCAATAAATTTGGGTTTTACTTCCCTCGAAGACTGTTGCGATCCCCTATACTTGTGGGTCATCATCGTCAGACGATTCCATGGCCTAAAATTTAGCTAAAACAATCTAGAACCAGCTTCGGCAATTTGACAAACACTTGATGAGTGAGGTGTATGTCTGGCGGTGTAAAACGTATCGTGGGTGTGGCGACGATCGTGTCCGTGGGGCATCAACAGCGAACCTGGAGATTTTGGCTCCCTCCTCTGTAGGTTCAGACCGGCGGCAGAGGTAGTGAAAGTGCATGTGTTGCCCCATGCGTGGTTTTGGTAATTAATGACAATCCTTATGGACCAATGTTTGCATTAAGATTCTTATAGATCTTGTCCATAGGAAAAGATTGGAGTTCGTGTGTTGGACTCTAGAAGATTACATGATGACCAAGGTTCTATCCAAGGGTTTATATGAAGAATGGTCTTGTGAAGAGTTGAGCTTATTGCAAGCATGGCTTGGAAAAAAGTTTGAGTGAACTTTCATGTTATCTCCAAGCCATCATATATATCAAGAGAAGAAGATGAAGTGCAAGTCCAATATGATCCATCTCGGAAGATATCATTTGATTGAAGCTTGCAATCAAGACATGAAGACGGAGCTTAGCGAGGCTCTCCCATAATGGAGTATGGGGGAGCATTTGATTGAAGCTTGCAATCAAGACATGAAGACGGAGCTTAGCAAGGCTCTCCCATAATGGAGTATGGGGGAGCATTTGGAGATGTCTTCACCAAACAAAGCGCAATCAAGAAAGGTGGTCCACTTGAAGAGATCAAGACCGTCATCATCTAGCTCAAGTGGAATGCGCAAGGCAAAGGTATGATCTTGATAGGTTTTCTATTTTACCGGTCTCATGGTGTTAGTGGGAGACCGGGTTATAGGATAGACGGCGTACTATCAAAAGGGGATCTCAAGTGAGTAACTTGATCGCATCTTTGTGGAGAGCTCAAACCTTTGCATACTTGGCATATCATCTTTCTTGGTTCTTATTTGGTTCTTCTCCTTGTTGGGTTTTGGTGCTTGTTGTGATCCTCATAAAAACCCAAGTTCTTCGAAAATGGATTTTGGATGGAAAACTTGTTGCGTTCTCGGTGTTGGAAATATTACCGGTCCTCCTCGAGATAAGGTCCACACCTCCCATGTGTGATATCTCCTCTATATTTGTGACCCTTAATATTTCCAACCTCGTTGGTTTCATCTCGTTTGGAGCTTCCTTGCAAAAGTTATTGCATTTCAGGATTTACCGGTTGTTCGTATTTAGAGAAGGCTTACCTTTCTTCATTTGGTTTTATCCTCACATGATGGACTATGATGTTGCTCTGCATAATCTTGAAGGGCTCTTCGTTGCGATTCCAACGAGCCCAAGAACATCGAAAATGGAGTCCGGATGATCAAGATATGTTCGTTTTCGTATTGGTCGTTTTTGCAGTTTTTTGTCGGCCGACCCCCAGGCCGGCCCAGGCCGCCCCCCAGGCCGGTTGCGTCGGGCACCCCGCCGGCCCCCAGGCTGGTTGCTTCGGCCACCCTGCCGGCCCCCAGGCCGGCCCAGGCCGGCCCCCAGGCCGGTTGCCTCTGCCGCCCCGCCGGCCCCCAGGCTGGCCCTCCTTCCTACGCGACGTTCCGTACCCCTTCAACGGTCACCTTTTTGGGGGACCTATTTAAGGGGCTTTCTTCCCCAACGGTTCCCCAACCCTTTGAGCTCGTTTTTTCTCTCTCTCTCTCCTCCATTGTTAACATTTGGAAAAGCTTGCCTATCTCTCAATCCCTCCCATGATTCTTGCATATCTTTGAGGAAAAGTGAGAGGAGATCAAGATCTACATTTCCACCAATCCATTCCTCCTCTAAGTGAGGGAAACCTAGTAGATCGTGATCTTGGAGTTCTTGTGTGGTTCTCCTCTTTGTCCTTCCTCTCTTCTCCCACCATAAGCATTAGTTGCTTGTGGTGGGATTCGAGAGTGAAGGATTTGATCCTTGTGCTCTTGCCATTGCTTTGTGCATCGGTTTGTGCTCTCCACGAGTATTCGTGGAAGTTGAAATATTGTGAACTCGCTACTCTTGGGTCTTTGGACCCTAGACGCCCGTGTGGTGGTTGAGACCCTTGTGTGGTTACTTGTAGCTGTTCGGGAGCCCCCAATCCCGTTGTGGGTTGTGCCCCGGATCGTTGTTGAAAGGCTCCGAATTTTCGCCTCGAAGGATTCCGATAGTGGAAGGTGAACCAAACCTTTGTGGTGCGGTTCATCGGAGAAGAAGGTGAAACCTTTGTGGTTGTTGAACCATTGTGTTGGTTCACACCTCTCCAACGAGACGTACTCCCCTAAAAAGGAGGAACTCGGGAATACATCCTCGTCTCCGCGTGCCTCGGTTATTTCTATACCCGAGTTCTTTACTTATGCACTTTACATTGTGATAGCCTTCGTGCTTGAAGTATTCTATCTTGCTATCACCTTGTTACTTGTCTTGTTTAGCATAAGTTGTTGGTGCACATAGTGAACCTAGTTTATTTAGGTTGTTGGCTTGTTAATTTAAACACCTAGTTTTATTCCGCAATTATCAAGCCTAAACCGAAAAAGTTTTATTCGCCTATTCACCCCCTCTAGGCGACATCCTTGTCCTTTCAGGTAGGAAGGGGTGACACGGGCGAGGGGTAGTGCGAGGGAGTCGGCGAGGGTTTGGTCCGATTTGGTGTGATTTGAGGTGGGTCCGGACTATCGGGTCCGACGTGGTGGGTGCATCTGGGCGCCCCCCACCCCCCACGTATGAACTGGGTATGAAGGTTGTCGAAAAGTTGGGTGCATGTTTTGTGTTCGGGTTGTCCGCCCGAACGTATAGGGAGGGTTTGCCCAGTTCAGTTGGACATGCTCTTACGTCCCAATTTACTGCTCAAAATTTCCTGCGTAGATTTGTTCATCGTGCACATGGTACACTTTTTTTTTGAATTAGGAACATGCAACACATATCAACCGTGTCTACGGCAACAATGGAACAATTGTCGAGACCACGCTAGTGGTGATTTCTTCCACTTCACGACGTTGCCTAACCCACCCGCACAATTTTTCAGAGATGCTTATAGGGGTAGGGTGTGCGTGTGTGCGTTTATAGGGGTGAGTGTATGTGAGCGTGTGCGTCTATACTGTGTTCCGCAAGAAAAAAACTCGATCGCAACAAAGAAGAAGTCTAGACGTGACATGTTTGGACTAAATACCGTAATTCGTAAAATAAATAAAAATATACCATTGTTTTCCTAGCATGACAAAATAGTTTTGGCAAAATAGCTACAAGCCGCACGTGAAAGTAAAAAACCGGAGGGCCTCTTTGGTTTGTTTTCGTGAATAGAGACGTAGGGAGAACAACCGACATACAACGTGTGTACATGCAAGTAGTATTCAAAAGAGGGTTTGAAGTAGTGTGTCCATGGGTTTTGGTCATGGTATATGAGATCGCTTTAACTGTTTACGTTTGGCTTTATGTTTATAGTCCATCTATGAGGTTTGTTCTGGAAGTGCAGTCGGGTCTCGTGCCATGTGTAGCCGGGAAACGCAGAAATTTTTATAGGGATAGATTAGTAAGTCGTACTATCTATACATGTAACATGTCTATATACATCCACATTTGGTGGATACCAAGTCAATTAAATTGGAACGGAGGGAGTAGTTGTCATTGACACATACTCCCTCCGCTTTTTAATACGGAGTATAAGATGTTTTAGGCGGTACACATGTTGTCTATATGCACACTAAAATGAGTAAACATATACACAAAAATGTATCTACATACATTTATGCGCATGTGAATGTGGACAAAAGCTAAAACATATTATATTAAAAAACGGAGTGAGTAATAATTTTTACAAGAGATCTCACCTCTTACTAGAAATCCTATATGATTATAGTGTAAGAAATCAATTTATAAGAATTTTGGATGATTCAACCCTCTGAACTAAGTGCACCCTGTAGGAAAAATTCCCATGCATACGATTCCTTCTGAAAATACTTTTTTGAACAAAAAAGGCCCGGAGTGTTTTGTTTCTCGGATTTGCGCCGCTTCGTTCGATTGGAAATTCTTCCTCCCGCAGCGCCCCACCTTTACCCCCGCGCACCGCTCAGATCAA
This sequence comes from Poa pratensis, assembly GCA_947311845.1. Lineage (NCBI taxonomy): Eukaryota > Viridiplantae > Streptophyta > Magnoliopsida > Poales > Poaceae > Poa > Poa pratensis. The sequence continues at coordinate 65,632,881 of CAMZMU010000049.1, read as the reverse complement.
ACACGCTAGGGTTTGCTCCCTCTCCTCCCAGCCGCCGCCGCCGCCAACGCAAATGGGTCAGCGCAGGCGCTCCAGGGCGCGGCGTGACCCGGACCAGGACGACGACGACTCTCCTCCACGCCGGCGCGCCCCTCTCAGCGACGGCGAGGACGAGGCGGGCAACGAGGACCTCAGCCTCGAGATCGTCGAGCGGGCGCGGCGTCGCCGCGAGGCCGCGGGAGGCCAGCCTGGGTTCGCCGACCTCGTCTCTCTGTCCTCCGACGAGGTCGACGTGGACGCCGTGATGGAGCTCGGCGAGGCGGATCCCAGGAGGAATGATAAGAAGAAGAAGCGGCGCAAGGAGAGGAGGAAAAAACAGCGGAAGGAGGACGGGGAGGCTGTAGCCGCCACCGCCCAGGAGGAGGTAAACGCTGTGGCTTACGCTCTGCTGGTGATTGTGCAAGTATGATGCTTACTCAAGCTATCCAAACATCTAATGCACAGAGGATTTGATAGGTTTTAGTTGAACAATTGCCTGTAGAATCACTATGAATTGGAAGCGGTGTGGTTGAACTGCCTCAAGTGTGAGCTCAGTAGCTCACTGGAAGCTGTTTAGACTGTTGGACCTAGAATGGCACGTTCTTTGCTTCTTTTTTCCTACTACTGCTGTCGTATTGTTACGATCAATTGGTAAATTATGCTTAATGCGGAGGCGATGGTGGATGCTAGCCAGATTCCTGTTTGGAAACGGTATAAAAGGCAGTATGCTGTTTCCTGAACAGAAGGCACATATTTGTTCTGTGCAGATCAAAGTGAAACAATTCCCTTGTTTTCCTCCATTAAAAGTAATTAAAAGATATGCACACTAAACCATTCGTGAAATTAAAACCCTACCATATAAAGTAGAACTGATGTTATGCTTGTTTGTGGTGTTCCTTTGCTTGGAACAAACAAGTGCGTCTGTCTTCCTTGAGCTGCATTTGATGAATGTATTTGTCCTTTCGGCCTCAGGTTGCAGGCACCCAGGAGGGAGAAATTGGGACAGCAGAATCGGTGCTCACAGAAGATGGCGTTGATGTCCCTGTGTCTGACAACACAGTCCTGCGGAAGCTTCTTGTAAGTGCCAAGTGAATTTCCTTGTACATGGACAACCGTTGTAACCTGACAGTTACGTTGCTTCTTCTCATGATCAGCGTATACCAAGATACTTTGCTCCCGGGGAAACTATATTGGAGACTTGCTTTAACTGCGGTGAGGAAGGTCATGTTGCTGTAAACTGCCCAATGGAAAAGCGGAAGAAGCCATGTTTCGTTTGTGGATTGTTCGGACACAATGTGAAGCAGTGCACGCAGGTTGGTCTCTCTAGCTCCGAGGAATCCTCGCTCGGTGACTTGGGTATGTCTACTCATGCCCTTGACGAGCTCAATGTATATGGTTTTGCTGTGCCAGGTGTTATTTCCATGCAGTAAGACCTTGTTTAAATTTTTCGTTCAATATAATTTAGTTCACAAATTGTGGGACACCTAGATCATACCCATTTGTGGCATTTCAACTTCAGTATTAGATGCAAAATCAATAGGTGAATATGTTTTCTTCCACTCAGTCTCCTGCTAGTCCTGATTTAAGCAACTCCTAAGTACCTGTCATGAAAGTTCATATTTTGCTTTGAGTAGTTTGGGCTTTCCAGATCTACTCATTCACTGTTGTTCCTACATTGTATTTCCATCCATTTGAAGGCGACTGATACCTGCACAATATGGCATATAACTCCTTTGGACAAATCTTCCTTTTCAGACTCGTGCATGCATGCATATTCATAGCTTAAAAATTCATTATTGTTTAAATCCAGTTACTTGCTGTATTTTTTTTCATACAACTCCTTTGCACATAGCACATATAACTCCTTTGCACATAGCACATATTTCCTTAGTATTGTCTGTATTGCCTGTGTTTGTGGGCTGCAAGCCTGCAAGTGTAGGTTATTTTGGGCTCACATCCTGAATAGGGTTGATATGCAAATGGTTCTTTGACAGTTGTTATTGTCAGGTATCAAATATCTCACATTACTTTTGCAGGGTCAAGATTGTTTCATCTGCAAAAAAGGAGGCCATATGGCGAAAGATTGCCCTGACAAGCACCTGAGGAATACTCAGCAATCCACGGCATTGTGTTTACGATGCGGAGAAACAGGACATGATATGTTCGGATGTGCCAATGATTATCCACCGGATGATGTTAAGGTCGGTTCTTTTTTGCCTGTTCTGTTCTCTCAAATTTGTCATCTTACTGTTAGAGATGAATGATTGTATGTTGGGTTGCTTGCCTGTTGGCAAGTACATAGAAACAAAGTGCTGCACCTTTGGGTTTTCTGAATAAGGTTATGATAGCCTGAAAGTTACTCTGCCCCTAAACTTTTTTCTGAAGAAAAAGACCCATAGATGAATTGTGCCCTGAGCTGGTTATTTTGTTGGTAGGATCATTTTCGTGATCCAGTTTCTGTGCTACTCATAAGTTATGGTAGGGTATCACGTCATTGTCATGTTGGCCATTTCCAATTCTATGTCAATCCATTCCCTGAATCCGCAGTCCGCACTTTTTTTTTCCACTTAATACTAGGACGCAATACAAGATAAATGATTCTCTATGTGTTTGAAAAGTCTACTTCAAGCTACAAATTTGAGTTCACCGAAGTCCAGTGTCCATGAAAATTGCAAACGTGTCTTGTCCCTCACTATCCATATTGTTGGACTATGCAGGAAATAAAATGCTACGTGTGTAAGCAGAACGGGCACCTGTGCTGCACTGACTTCTCTGATAACTGCGCAAAAGAAGTTACTTGTTATAACTGTGCCCAATCTGGTCATAGTGGTTTGGTAAGTTTCAATCTTTGTATCATCCCATGATTCTGTCTGTTGCTTCTCATGTCAGCTTATTAGCAACTGCAATTCAATCGCAGGGATGTGCCAAGCAACGCAGGGAAACGAGTGTCGCAACAACCCCAACCCTATGCTACAAATGTGGTGAAGAAGGTCACTTTGCACGGGGCTGCACAAACAGTGCTAAGGTTGTTCTATAAGCATCTGAGTATTTCTCTTCTGATAAGAACGGTTTGGGTATTTATCTTGTGTACATTATGTTATTTTTGCAGTCCGGTCGGTTTAAAGGCGAGTTGTCAGCACACAGCCATAAAAAGGACAGATGGAAAAAGGATTCTGGCCCTAGATCAGCTCCTCATGATACTCATAAAAGAAAAAGCCCCTTATTTGAGGATAGAAGAGACACACCTCGTGGTAAATCCAGAGTTAGGGGTGGTTGGATTCCTGATGACCATGATGATCTGCCATTTAAGAAGTACAAATCCAATGGGTGGGCTTCTCCATCAACTCCTAAGAAGCCACACTATAATCGCCAGCAGTTTTCTTATGACGATGATTATTCAACTCCTCAGTCTTCAAGATGGCAAGGGCAAGGCTATTCATCGCATAGCTCAAAATATTCACCAAATGCAAGAAATCATAGCTCAAGATTTTCCAACAACAGCCATCATCGTTTTGAGAGAAGTTAGACTGGAGAGTACTTTTGGTTTTGTTGTTTCTTTGACAATAGATCTCCTGGGGATGAAGTCTGCCTGTAAGACAGTTTCCCTCGGAGTTGTTCCTGTATCTTCAGAATTGTATGTGCTGTGTTTTGATCCGAGCATGGGAGTACCGAAAGGCAGTGAAAACTAGGTAGGCTAAAGGCAGTGAAAACTAGGTAGGCTAGTGAATTGTTCCCCTCCACCGTAGATCTCTTGAGGCCATTTCCCTCAAAGATTTCTTCCTGTATCTTCAGATTTGTATAAGCTTGCTGTGTCTTGATTCCGTTCCGATCATGCTTTCTCCGTGGCTCCAATGCCTGTCTACTGCAACAGAAGAACATCGTGACTCTAGAGGTCTAAGCATCATGTTTCTACATATCTAATCATGTTTGCAGAAGCCAGCCAGTGGAAACTAAGCACGTAAATTTCTGAAAACAATGAGACGATGATGTATCTTAGGCCGCGCTTGCAGGGGAGAGGAAAAAATTGGGAGAATTGATTTTAACCCCCCAGTTCGTGTGCCTTGGATCTTATGCCCCTTTCTTCGTCTGCCTCACTTCTAAGCCCCCAATTTGGACTAATTGTTGCTTATTGCCCCCTTTGGCCTGATTAACCTATTTGTCAAAATATAACCAACTAATGGGCACATGAATAGACATAACTGCCCTTCAATTTCCACATGGCTCCATCCGGCCCTTGACTGCTCCGGCCTCCACTCGAGCGACCGCTGCCGTCCTGCTGCTCATCTCCAGGTCTAGCTCCAGGGGCGGCGAGCAAGACCAGCGCGAGCATCTGTGGGCGGCGGAGAGGACCAGCGCGGCCATCGGAACCTTCCAGCGAAGAGGAGCTAGGTGAGATGGCGCAGGGATGCGGGGCGGCGAGGGGAGAAGGCGAGCGGCGGCGCAGGGACGCGGGGCGGCAAGGAAGAAGGCAGACGGCGGAGCTAGACGCGGGGCAGCGAGGGCAGAAGCCCAGCGGCGGAGGCTCTTGCGGCTTTTGTCGGGACTCGGGAGCGGCGGAGGCTCTTGCGGCTTTTGTCGGGACTCGGGACGAAGACAGAGGGGAGCGACAGAAAAGGAGAAGAACGGGCTGGGCTTCCTCTGTCTCGCGTTTTGCAGAAATTGGCCGAGGGCATATTTGTCGGTTTGAAATATAATAAGGCATGTTTCCTTTGATTATTAGCTAAGTGAAGAGATAACAACACTAGGGGGAACCATCGAAGATTATGCCGCAAGGAGGGGCTCAGAGTGAGGCAGACAAAAAAAGGGGCATATGATTCAAGGCAAGCCAACTAGGGGGGTTTAAAATCAATTCTCCCGAAAAAATTGGTGAAACATACAGATCTCTGCTTCGTGTTGCCGTCTGACAGTGGGTAGCAGGCTAGCAGCACATCTTTGTCGTTTGTTAGCCAACAAATCTCCAAGCCGGAATTGCGGGCGGACATCCTGATGTGCATTTTCAGGCCGAGAATGGGGCGAAACCCACCCCTAACCCACCCCACACCGCACATAATTAACTTAACTACCCAACCCAATCCTAACCAATCATGTCTTTGGTCGATCCACGCCACCCGCACCGCTGACTTTTCCAACCGCACCCGCACCGCTCCTCATACAGAATGCGGTCTGAACCCGTGGGTTCAGCCCGTGGATTGCTAGCAAAGCTGATCGGCTCTGTCGCTGGGTGCTGGGCTGTTGGCTGCTAGCTACAAGCGTGTACTGACGGGAGCTGCACCTATTCATCACTCAATCTGACGGATAAGGTCCGTCCTCAGAGATGTATTCGCATTTGTAGGTGAACTCGGAGAGGCTGCCGACCTCCTTGGGGTCGAGGAAGCTTGAGATGACAGTGACGGCGAGGTCGATGTGCTTGACGGCGAGGCTCGCGAAAGTGCACGCGCGGTCGAGGTAGGTGCGCGCCTTGTCCAGGTCCACGCTGCTGGTGGCGTCGGAAATCGAGAGGTCGGTCTTGGCGAGGTGCCCGGTGGCGGCGGCGATGGTGGTTGATGGCGAGGTGCCCGGTGGCGGCGGCGTCCCCAGCGTGCATCGTGGAACCGCTCGTCGGGCAGGGCGGCGACGGCGAGGTTGATGGCGAGGCGCGCGCCGTTCTTGGCGGCCAGCTTGAGGCAGGTGGCGAGCATGCGGGCGTCGGCCTCGATGCCGATGAAGTAGACCTTGAAGAAGTCGGAGGCGAGCTCCTTGATCCTGTCCGCGTCCTCGACGCCGGGCTGAGCTGCTGCAGACGACACTGCAGCTGTAGGAGGCGATCGCGCTGGGGACGGAAGTTCATTTCGCGGCCATCATGGCCTGCATGAGCACGCTCCCTAGCTCCTTCTCGCTCACCTTTCCAGCCATGGCCGACGGATCTCATGGTGGTTCGCTCGCGCCTCGCGGCCCTCGCCGTCGTCGCGCTGCCTCGCTTCGCGGTGCCGGGCGGCGTGGCGCCGTCCGTGCCCCGCGCCGGGCCAAAGCCGGGCAAGGAGATGGAGCGGCCGTTTCTTCGCCGTGCCGGTGCGCTAGGGCGGAGGGAAGGGAGAGGCTCGCCGGGGAAAGGATGGGTGGCGCAGCCGGCCCTGGCCGACGCCGCCGGCTCTGGGAGCCGTCGCGTGAGTTGTGGCCCCGAACGACTTCCGCGGGTTGAACCCGCGGGGTTCAACCCATTCTGTATTTACTTCTTTTGACTCCACACCACACCGCCCCGCTCCGGTTTTATGATAAGCCCGCACCGCTCCGATCCAACTATCTATTAAATCCATTTCAGCCCAAACCAATCATAACCATAACATAATCCGCACCGAAATCTCCATTCCCACCCGCACCATTCCCAGCCTGATGTGCATATTCTCCAGTTTGACCTCGTCCGGGCAGGCTCGTCATGGCTTTCCGCCTACACAAACTTTGCAATCTCGGGCGCTTGAGGCAGTCACGGACACAGTGCCTGCTCTACACCTCTCAATCTGCCGCTGGTGACAGTGTCGCCGGTCTCTTCAGCCTCGTGGAGAACATGTCCTTCACATTGACGACTATTCCGGACCCACCTATTCGCACTAGGTATGTCATCGGCTCCTCCAACCACGGTTGGATTATCACCGGCGACATAGGTCCGAGCTGCACCTCCTGAGCCCCATTACAGGTGACCAGATCGCACTGCCTTCCGTCACCACCATCGAGCAGGTGAAGCCAATCTTGGATGATGCCGGTGCTCTCCACAAGTATCACTACTCATGGTACACTGGTACTCCACACTACCATGACTTGCTGAAGCTCCTTCCAGTGATCTGTTGCAAGTTTGGGAGGTCAGAGCATCTCCAGTCGGAGGCCCCAAATTCGGCCCCATAGTGTCTGCGGACGCGTCCACCGACCGGACAACCCCCAAAACTAGTGTCATACAACCACAATGTTCAAATATTGACACCCAAATACATGCAAGCCATGCACGTCCATCATAGAGGTAGTTTTGATGTCTAAATAAATAGTTCACATCACGTTACATAATTGTATCTAAACAAATAAAAGTAGCCGGACATAAAAGTTCACATTATTCAGACACAAATCATTGCAAATTAAAATTCAGTCCTTCCCCATGAAGACATACATATGCTCCACCAGATCATTGAGTAGTTGGGTGTGCGCCACTTCATCTCGAAATTGTCGATGCATCTCAAGGAATTGCATGACATACTCCGCTTCTTATTCAGGTAGGTGGACATGTTCTCCAGGCTTCTCAAAATCAGTACGAGCTGCCCCTTCTCCCTCATCCTCCACAATCATGTTGTGCAAAATTATACAACAAGTCATGACCTGCCATCGAACCTCCGGATCCCACATCATTGCGGCTCCACGGACTATGCCCCAACGAGCTTGCAACACACTAAATGTCCTCTCGACATCTTTCCTAACAGATTCCTGTGCAGCTGCAAAGCCACATTTTTGGGACCAGTAGGATTACTGATAGTCTTCACAAATGCCGCCCACTGAGGATAGATACCATCTGCAAGATAGTATCCCATGGTGTAGTCGTGTCCGTTGACAGTGTAGTTGCATGGTGGAGCATCCCCATCACATAGCCTCTTGAACAGGGGAGAGCGCTGAAGCACATTGATGTCGTTGTGAGAACCGGGCATGCCAAAAAAAAAATGCCAAATCCACAAGTCTTGAGATGCCACAGCTTCAAGTACAATAGTGGCCTCCTTGCTGTGACATTGGTACTGCCCACGCAACCCCGTTGGACAGTTTTTCATTGCCAATGCATGCAATCTACTGAACCTAGCATACCAGAAATCCTCTTGCTTCTCCTAGGGCCAATAGTCTTGCGGTGTCCTCGGCATTAGGTTCTCTCAGATATTTTGGCCCAAACACCTTCACGACGGCGTATGCAAAGTGCTCCATAGCCTCGATGCATGTACTCTCTCCCATCCGGACATACTCGTCTATGGCATCCGCGGCTTTTCCATACGCAAGCATTCTCAAAGCAGCGGTGCATTTCTGCATAGGAGAGAAGGATAGTTTTCCGCAGCAATCATACTTCAACTTGAAATAGTCATCATACTTTGTTACTTTCTCTTGTATGTGCTCGAATAGTCTTGAGCTCATCCGGAACCGATGTCGGAAAAACCCCTCATCATGAAAGACCGGCTTCGGACGCTTGAAGTAATCGTCATACAGATCTCGAGCGCTTTGAGCCTGTCACGGTCCACGGTGATCCGCCCGTTAATTGATCCTTGAAGTTGAGAACATGCTCCTCCTACTTCTCCATTTCCTCTTGAATGCTCATCATGGACATGGCGGCCTCCTCGTCTCCGTCGTCAAACATGTCTTCATCACTGGACCCGTCGATGAACTCCTTGTAAACCAACTCATCCATGGCCGAGTAATCGTACTCCTCGTCGGACGAAGAATCCATGGCTACATGCATGAACACTTAATCAAAATCCGGTGCCGGCATTTACACAAACACTTTGAGAGCGAGGTGGAGGTCGGGCGATGCTAAACGTACCGGGAGCGGAGCGTCCAGATGAGGTTCCTCCGGCGACGGGCTCCGGCGACCGCAGAGGTCTTGGCCGCGGACGCTGTGACTTGGGGGCGGCGGCGGTCAGTCGAAGACTCGAAGGGGCCGGCGGCGGAGCAGAGTGGTGCGGCCAAACTGGACAGAGCGGAGGAGGAAGAGGAAGAAGCAAGGGTTTCCGTTCGATTTAGGGAAAAATTGGGTAGGCCCGCATTGCCAGGTCCGACGTAGCGGACGCGTCCGGGCGGCCCCAAACCCGCCCTACATATGGGCTGGCTTTGGGGTGTGCCGGACCGCCCGGACGTTTGGGCTGACTATAGGGGGTGCGGTTGGGTAGCGGTTTTTGGCCCAAAAGCTGTCCGGGTTGTCCGCCCGGGCGTTTGGGGGGCCTTTGGGGCTCCGCTTGGAGATGCTCTCAGGAGCCTCGGTTGGTTGGGAGGATGACCATGTTTCGCATCAGCAAATTTCGTATGCGGTGGAGCTTGAGGACAGGGATCCGCAGGCTGACGATGCTTCAGAACCTGAGTCAAGAAGCTCTGAATCTCATGTCATCATAAGCAACAAGTTTCAACTGTTTAAAGTGGATTTTACTGCAAACAGAGCTTCAAGGCTATATGTCGTTTGACTCGTTCCAATAGATATCCATGGCGAAAATAATAACAACAATGTCAAATCATACAGCTAGTGAATAAACGACATGTACACGCTCTCACTGTTTCAGAACCTGAGTCAAGAAGCTCTGAATCTCATGTCACCATAAGCAACAAGTTTCAACTGTTTAAAGTGGATTTTACTGCAAACAGAGCTTCAAGGCTATATGTCGTTCCAATAGATATCCATGACGAAAATAACAACAACAATGTCAAATCATACAGCTAGTGTATAAACGACAGGTACACGCTCTCACTGTTTCCAGTTTGCTTACGTGGCTAGCAGGATCCGGGAGCAATGTACGTGCTTGCAGCAAGACTTGGGAGCAATGTTACGTCCTAGTTGGGTTTTCTCTGACAGAAGAAAAAGAGCAAGTACCGAAGAAAACGTATGCAAAACAACACTGAGGAAGTGCCAACATGTGTTAATTGCACTTGACATCAGTAAGAGCATGCATACTGGCAGAGTTCCATAGGTGATAGTATGATGCAAAAATGCCGACCAGCAGACACCGGATCACCATTCCACCATAATCTTCCACCATCCTAAAATGAAGACACAATGTCAGTATTTTATTTTTTATCAGTCCACATATTATATGGTTTAAGCAACAATGTACTTTATCTTCTTACCCGTTTTCAGATCGTGACAATAGTATTTGTGTCGGCCGATATCCCCCTTGTGCTTTGCTCTAACCATGCACCCGGTCTTGTCACACTTGAAACCTGGAGTATTATGACGGCTTACGGAATGTGACTCAACCTGAAAAAATGTGAACAATGGCACATATCATAGCTAGACATACCAATGTTACTCATGTCAAAGATTGGTGAAGAAACAAAAAGAATAAAGGCATACGAGTGATCTAGGTATCGTTTTCGACACGCCCTTCTCAAGAAAGCACATTAGGCAGATGATCGAGTCTTTGGGGGTTTTAGCAACATGGCTCAAGTAGACGGCGTATCTCTTCTTCTCCGGATCATCATCATCATCATTGTCATCCTCCTCCTCAAACAACATATGCTGGAAGAAACTGTCCATATCCTGTTCAAACAGCACATCACATTTGGGATTCAAAATTTAGATGTTAGGCTCAACAACATGATCAGAGCGGTTCTGAACCTGAAGAAGACGGCGAAGAGGTGGGAGGACACCAGAGGCATATCGCTCGAGGATGGTTGAGTTTTGGGCCTTCAGCGGAGCAGGTACAGCCTAACAAACATGCGAATGCATTTGTTAAACGCTTGAGTTCATTGAAAAATGAATCGGCCTGCACTAGCCACTAGGGAACTCAGTTCCTGCCGATTGTAGACATCAAGTTCATTTCAGCAGAGATAGGCATTATCCATCAAAGTATCAAAAGCCCACACGGCAGCCAGACCACTAACTCAAATATATGAGGAACACATGGCTGATCCTGTCCTAGCTAGGACACTCTTAACTATCTAAGGTCGACTCAAATATATCAATTCCCTGTATTGGTTGTACTTCTATTAGGAAGTAGAAGGATGCATCGATAAAAGATTAAATGTTTCATGGAACTTCAAATTTAATTTACTGTTAATTCCATTGAGACGGAACAAAAATGAAGCAAACTAGAGATAACTCACAGTAAAAATGGACATGCCCAATCAGACAAGTTTTGCCTATACTTTTAATCGAGAAAAGGTATCAACTTTGCAAAGCAAATGATTTTCACAGTAAAATTGGCAATATGGTACCTCAGCGGAGTTAATCCCCGCGGTGCTCGTGTCCACAGAGCGGCCGATGATGGTGGTCAGCACGCCATGGGAACCCTCCGGCGGTGATGTTGAGAGCGAGGCCACCACGGGCGCAACACCAGCGAGTGACCCGTCACCACTCGCACCGGGTACTCCCTCCTGAAGAGTGGACGGTGATGTCGTCTATGCGGAGGGCTCCACACCGGCGAGCAATGCGGCGATGACGGTCTTAATCGCATGGAGGCGCGCCGATGAGGAGGCGTGGCGAACGGCGGCTGCGAGCGCGTCGCCGACGAGCCCACGGGAGGGAGGCGCGCGTCTCATCCATCGGTAAAGGACTCTGGAGGCCACCCAGGAGGCCCGCCGAAGAATTCCTAACCCTCCATGGAGCCACCGCCTCGGCGACGAGACCAACGACACCCACCACCACCACCGAGACGGAGGAGGGGCGCCCTGGTGCTTCCTCAGAACCTCCTCCGCTTCCTGGAGGCGCCTCATAGTGTTATTGCGGCGATTCTTGGCCATGGCTGGAGCCCGAAGGTGGTGACCTCGGCGAGTTCTTCAGTCCACGGCGGCGAAGCAAAGCAGAGCTGTTCTGAATGGCCGCAACAGAATTGTGGGCAGGGGAGGGGGAGAAGGCGAGAAAGGGGAGGGGGTATTTGGAAGTGTTAAGGGATATACTCCAAGGTGCTTTACATCCAATTTTTACATAAGCACCAATGATTATCTAAGAGGTCTCTAGTTAAGCATTTCTCTTGTATGATTTCAAAAAACAAGAAAAAAAAGATTTCAAAAAAGCATTTCTCTTGTATAAATGACCACTAGTGTTCAACCAGAAACCGTGTATTTTTCTAAGCGCTTGAAATTGTACATTCCTAAGAGCATATGTGCCCGCTATCGGGAGAGTCGAACACATGTCTGGCCTAGTAGGTGTGGCTACCCAAGCGGCACCCACCAAAGCAAAACCCAAAATAAATTGTCATCACATAAAACAAAAGTTTTATATTATTTTATTCAAATCTATTAACATTTTACAAGATTTTGAATGAAATTTAAACCCCTAAACTACTCTCAACCCTAAGTCTAAGCCCCGTCGTCGCTGTCGAAGTTGAAATCATCGTCGGAGGAGACATAGACATAGAAGGTGGAGGAGCGCCGACGTCGTAGTTGGAGGAGGAGGCGTCTGGAGACACGATGGAGGAGGAGGCCTCCGTCGTCGAGTCTACGATGGCCTTCATCCACTGGGGGGGGGGGGGGGGGGGGGGGGGTCTGCCTCGAACTTGGCCGACGCCAGCGGGGCTTGCGTGTTGTCCAGAAACTCGTTGTTGGCCTCCTCCCGTAGTGGCGAGTGAACCCGGAACTCCGGCGGCAGAAAGTCCTCATGCTCCTGCTGTGAAAAGTCGGCCGCGCGGAACAGAGATGTCCACAAGGTACACAATGAAATCATCACCAAAGGATTTTTCAATCTTGTCTCTTGCTCCTCTTGGGAGCTTCATTGTCATCATTCTCAAGGACTTGCTTAATATGTGGTTGTTCAAATGATCAACAGATGTACTAGATTCAGCAAATATCTCAGAAGAAACTCTAGCAGTGTTATGCATATCCTTCATAGGAAACATGTTCTCAAAAAATGTTGCATCACGAGATTTCATAATAGTATCAACATGCACATCAGATACCTTAGATTTAACCACTGAAAATCTGTAGCAGATGCTACGCTGAGCATAGCCTATAAAGACACAATCCACTGTCTTTGGTCCGAGTTTACGTTTCTTAGAAACTGGAACATTGACTTTCGCCAAGCATCCTCAAGTGCGTAAATAAGAAAGTGATGATTTTCTCCCAGCCCACTCCCCATAAAGGGTTTTCTCTTTATTCTTTGTTTGGAAATCTATTCAGAACATGACATGAAGTTAACAAAGCCTCCCCACAATGTCATAGATAAACCAGCAGTGTCCAACATGGCATTCACCAAGTCGGTCAGCGTGCAGTTTTTCCTCTCGGCAACCCATTTGATTGGGGCGAATAGGAATGCGTCCTTTCGTGAATAATACCGTTTTCCTCACAGAATTCATCAAATATTTTGAAGAAATACTCACCATCACGATCCGACCTAAGACGTTTGATCTTTCTCTCTAATTGATTTTCTATTTCTGTTTTATAGATTTTAAAGTAGTCTAAAGCCTCATCTTTAGTTTGCAACAAATATATATATAACAGAACCTAGTAGCATTATCGATTAAAGTCATGAAATATTTCTTTCCAACCTTTGTCAACACGCCATTTATTTCACACAGATCAGAATGTACAAGTTCTAGAGGTGCCAGATTTCTCTCCTCGGTTGCCATGTGAGGCTTCCGAGGTTGCTTAGATTGCACACAACTATGGCACTTAGAAATTTTGACAATGGTAAAAGTAGGAATTAAACTCACGCTGGAAAGCCTACTCATTAAACCAAAATTAACATGACATAAACGAGAGTGCCACACATTGGCATCCGAATCAACACTGTCACAAATATGGTTTACAGACTTATTAGAAAATTCCGATAATGAAAAGCGGAACAAGACTCTGCACTCATAGCCTTTACCAATAAATTGTCCAAATTTTGACACTACTATTTTATTGGACTCTAAAACTAACTTAAATCCATCTCTACAAAGAAGGAATCCACTAATGAGATTCTTGTTCATAGTAGGGACATGCTGCACGTTCCTCAGTTGCACGATCTTCCCCAAAGTAAACTTCATATCTACCGTGCCAATACCACGAACAGTAGCATGTGACCCGTTCCCCATTAGGACGGAAGAATCCTGAGCGATCTGATAAGAAGTGAACATATAAATGTTAGCACGCACATGAACATTAGCACCCATGAACATTAGCACCCGTATCAATCCACCAACATAGAGATTGAAATACTGAAAACACAAACGGTAAATTACCATACCCATCAGTATTACGTTGACAGTCTTGGTCTTCTTCCCTTTCTTGTCTGCACGATCTGGAAGTGGCCGAGCTCTCCACACGTCTCCACATATCACACTTTGTTAAGAGTCCTCATCCAACCATTGTTGGTGGCCTGCCATGGTTTTGGGGTTTTTCCTTTCCTTTTTTTTTCTTTTTTTTTTGAGATCTGGGGCTTTTCCTCTCTGGGGAGGATCTGTAAGACAAAGAGAAGCACATTTTAATGTGTATACATAAGTCATATGCAAGTTACCGAGTTTCCAAGGAATTTTCAGAAGAGTCACTATTCATGACAATATATTACGCAACTAATATATTCATAATTCCAGATACTTTCAAGTGACACCGAAATCAAGTGCATTCACATATACGAAGACAAACAGCAGACATATTTTCAAGTGAAACCAAAATCATGTGCATTCACATATACAGAGACAAACAGCAAACGAATGTAACACCCTCAACCTCCCATACAAATATATGCATCGGATCAGCAGTTGGCAGCGTGTGCAGCCGATTTCAAACAGGACACGGTTTTGAAGTTGCAAGACTTAAAAGATGTGCAGCATATTAATACATGTAAACCTGCAAAAAGATGTGCTGAGATACGATGAAATGAGCGCGGCAAATGAAGGCAACGTCGGTACTGATCTTTTGACCGGTGCAGGCATAATCTCCTTTCCCTTTAGTACACACATTGATCATGTTTTAGTTCAATACAAGGGGATGGGGACGAGCTTCGTTAACAAATTTAGCATTTGAAGCTTCGACATTTTGTTAATTGTTGGCAGTGAGAATGATGCATCTACACCAATGGCTTGTTCTGAATGATGCTTCATATGTGTGACATAAAACACAGAGATCAACCAAGTAAGCTCGTTTTAGTTAAGATATCTCCATGCAAACGACCAAGGCAACTTACCAACCTAGCAGCAACTTGCGATAGATGCATCCATGTGCTTTAATTCCATGTGTTCCATGGTGAAGAAAAACGAGTGTGGCCTCGTCACCAAATCTAGTGATCTATATATTCAAGGTTAGCAATGTTTGATCTCCAACAACGCTTCATCAGTTGCATAGATCGGAGCATTCATCACGCCTTCACACATTAATCGACTTGTTGCAGCCAGTGCGTGCGGAAGAGAAACCCATCAGTTTGTACAGCTTATTTATTTTAATATAAAAATTACACCGATAGGGGCTTCCCCTACGGTAATGTGGTTAAAAAAAAACATCAGTCCCGCCACCCGCAAGATAAATTTCTCTTCAGTCCCGCTCCAGGGAGGCTACTGTTTCTTGTTGTTTTGCTCAACGCGCAAGTCCATCCCGTTAGGATTTCGGCCTTACCAAACTCTTCATGTTGCTAGCCAAAAAATTTAACATAGCTAGCAAATAATTAAATAACCCATGTCACTAAATGCACCAGGCAGCCCAAAGAAAAGGGTCGCTCGAGCTGCCCAGATCTTGGGTTCTCTTTACCCTTTTTGGCTCCGGAAGGACGGGATTTCCAGGCCATGCTTCTCGTCCTAGATTCCTGCAGCGTAACTGGAAAAACGACCACATGGCATGGAGCCATGGATGGAACGGGCGTTTTCAGTAATCCTCTACTGCCTAAACCCAACTTTTCAATGAAAGAAATGTATATGCCTGTGTAGTTTCAGGTGGCTGTTTGACGCATCAGCCTATTCTCTCATTCAAAAATACAGTTGCTGGTCTGGCTAAGAAAGCCGCCTTCATCACGAGTTGCTTCCGCTGGTGCGTGCCACGATGGCAAAATAGGCATCATGCTTTTCGGAAGGCGCCTTTTCGATATCCTATTACTTAATTATGATGGTTTGTTGATCAATCTCAATATGTCGTTCAGTTTTAGCAGCACAAATTGTTGAATGGAAAACGAAATGTAATAGAAGGAATGAACTTGACACTTGTGTTCCTTGTATTGATCAATTGGGTATTTATACAAGAGTTTGGGGCTTATGTGGTAGCGTCAAGGCCTCAAGGCTCAGCCCTGGTACTAGAATAAGAAACTGCAGTTTGTTCCCTGGACTTGAATGAAATGATAGCTAGTGACATACCACTTCTATGCAATGACATGTACCACGATGAAATGACAGGTACCATGAGAAAGAAGATGGTCTGTTTGATGCAATGACAGGTACCACGAGAAAGAAGATTGCTAATGACATACCACTTCGATAGCGACGGCGGAGGGCGGCAGAAGCCTAGTGGCTAGAGTTAAGGGGGGGTTTATCATGGTTCTGCTAGCATGTTACACATACAAAGGAAATTGCCAAATGAAGATCTCTATTGACTATTGAGTGACTAAAAGAAAATACAGGTCATATGATGGGCCTTGGGACTCCCTAAAGCATGGCCC
Organism: Poa pratensis; assembly: GCA_947311845.1. Taxonomy (NCBI): domain Eukaryota; kingdom Viridiplantae; phylum Streptophyta; class Magnoliopsida; order Poales; family Poaceae; genus Poa; species Poa pratensis. Next base: position 65,616,605 of record CAMZMU010000049.1, on the reverse strand, counting down.
AATGTATAAGCATATATGAATACACTCTACACAATATTTTGCAGGTAGACAGGCTCTAATATGTTGCACATCTAAATTTGTTTGAGTTCTTAAGATGAACAAGTATGCAATCACAAATGACGCACACTGACCCATACAAGCAAAGAATCTACTCCTATAAGGAAAACGAGGAAGGAGGAAGTCTGATAAAGCTAGTAAAAGTCATAAGTGATCACATTTTTTTAAAGCCTACAAATTGACCTTTTTCGTGAAGAAAATGAAAGCAACAACAACAACAAGTAATCAATCAGAAAAAACTAGTAAATCTAACAGGGAAGAAAATTAACAAACTGACCTTTTTTAAAGGATTTCTGATAAAGTCATAACATGATTCCTCATAGTATCTTGTATCCCTCCAAAGCTAGAGAAACAATAAATTAGTTCCAATGGTAGTAGTAACTATAATAGAGTAATTTAAATTACTCCAGTACCTCTGCAATATTTTGCTTCCATCTATGGCATACTACTTCAACATCCTGATTACATTAGCAGTAATTTATTATCTTCACATCAAAGTATTTTTAACAAATAAATGAGAAACACTCTCACTGTTAGCACAAGATAAAGTGAACAACCTTTTCCAAAGCAACTTGTGCAGCTTTGTCGCTTCTTTTTGAGATTCTCCAATACTCCTTGCACCAGTCATGATTTGTATTGAGTTTAGCTTGTTATTTGAAATAGATAAAAATATACATATATATCACGAAGTAACAGAAAAGCCATACCATGATTCCTTGAACAGCGACATATTGAGGACAGTCGTGTCCTTTGAAAACTAGCTCCTTAAATTTTTGTATAAGTGATACAAAACATGTCTTCTTTAAAATAGGAATGACAAATGAATGAGAATTCTTACAAAATAGCAGCACCTAATGATGCCAAAATTACAAGAAAAAAAGAAAAGGAACAAACAAAACCCAGTGATGCATTAGGCAATGTGACATACCCAGTCAGTAGAATCGTTATCAACATCGAAAAAGGCTTTCTCCTCTAGCTCATTCATCAGTTTTTCAAGGCAATCTTTCAGCTGGAGTTCATACATGCAAAACTTAAGAAGTCAACTCAAATAAACAGTCCTCCAATCACACAAAGAGAGTCAACCCAAATACGGTCACTGTTAACCACACTGAACTGAATAGGAAAAAAATCCAGTTTTTTTTCATAACGATTCTAAACCCCAAGCCGCTCTGCCGTGGACAAGGAGCTCAAGCAGCATGAGGAGGCAGCCAGTTGTGCGCTGCCCTCCCACAGCCAGCCATACACTGCACTCCAGTGCATCTTCCTTGACCTCGTGGGTGCAGCATGGAGGTGTGCCTCCCATGCCCACCGAGGCTGCACAGCCTAGTCAGGGAATCGGTGGGCCCAATAGGTGGCCGGAGATGGGCAAGATAGCCGGAGAACGACAGCGGGTGCTCCGCGCACGAGGATGAATTGTCCTACCCGCCAACTACTTCGTGGTATACAGGCTCCTCCAATAATTGCCGCCAGCCTCTATATTTAGATACTAGAGGGTCCTCTAAAACTTTTAGGGATAGAGGACAGTTTACAGAAACTGTTAGAGCGGTGTTTTTGCCCTCCATCCTTCATTCTAGCAATATTTTAGAGGAGAGGGTATCTTTTATGTCACGTAAACAAAAAATTTATGTCATGTCTATGTTTTTACGTTCTTCTTGACTTCCGAGGTAAGAAAATTTTACCAGACGTAAGAATCAGGTATGGTTGCGAAAAACAGGGTGTCAAGGGAATATAAATCCTACTACTGGGTGTATTTATCTCACGTCTCATATATTACCATGGGGTAGTATGTATCTTGCAGAAAGAACATAGGAAAACAAAAGACAACAAAGTAGCATACCACCTCGTTCGCCAGGATGATTCTCAAATTTTCAGAATAAGTATCTATATGACGTTGCATATCCACAATCTGAGCTCGATCCTATGGAAGGGAAAATACAAGTAAGCACTAAGCACAAACCTAAACCAAGATCAGCCAAGCAATTGTGCAAAACCAATCTTTGTACCTGCAACGACAATCTAATGAGCGTAGAGTTCAGCTTCCCAAGCTGCCTACTTTCAAGGTGTTTGTCAGAAAATTCCTCAACAGAATTATCCTGAAACATTGAATAAAACAAAACCATGTAATGAAATGGAGTTTCTTAGGATAGCAACGGATGCAACACACCAGAATGATTATGTTGTGGGAGCAAATATTGATGGTGGTTCCATAGTTTGCAGAGAATGGTAAGGGAAGTAGATATGCTGGATTTGATGTGGCTCGGTTTGGTTCCAATAAAATTGGGCGGGAACAAGTGCCAGGGTTGTATTGGTCAGTAGTAAACATAAAACAACAAACATTTTCCTTTTTCTTAAACCATTAAAACTTTCTTCTCTTCTTAATGAAAAGATGTGCAAATGCACATGATTCTGCTATTAACGAAAAATGTGCCAATGATGTTTGCACGTTCTCCAGAATAATATATAAATATGTATACCTGTGAAAAATTAAGCCTACAGATATCATCATCCAATTCGCCTAACGCCAAATATTTGTCAAACTCCTGATGCAGACGGACTTGTTCTCTTGCCTTGAGATACTGTATGGATTAACTAAACATTAATGCTTCGAACTCAACAGAAAAAATAACATATGTTTGAAATTATCCAGTTGAATAAGTACACCTTCATAAGCATTGACACAAAGATGTTCATGAAGAAAACTTGCTTAAAATGGTTAATGTCTTCTTTCAAGCCATGTGAAGAAATACTATTTGATGTTGAGATAATCCAAGAATTTCTTAATATTACCATAGAAGAAACAGAATACAAAAGGTTGCATCGGGCATACCACAGCAAAGTTGTCATGTCTCTATTTTAATTTTTAAACACTTATGACTTGGAAGAAAACAGATTACCATTGGAGGAGGCAGACAGAATCTAATCCTGAAACTACACGATAAAATTCCTAACACTAAGGTATTCTAACTAACTGGATCTTATGCCTCGGTGGGATAGGGCCGGGCTCTCTCTAATCTCCAACTGTACGGGAATATAAAAAGGCGCGACATCAGCTTATTCTTCACCCTGACTCATAAGTTATCACTTATATATTGTTGACACTAAATAACAAGGAGTGATCGAAGAGTCAACGCCCTAAGACAAATCAATCTAGTGAAGATAGGTTGAATACTATATATTAGATCTATGCGCTTTGTTCTCCTCATCACATACATTCAACTTTAACCTGTTACTCCTGTTTTTTTTTTTTTAGATAAGAGGGTGCGGGTCCCCGGCCTCTGCATCAAAGTGATGCACACAGCCATCCGCAATTATTTATCAAAACTTACAAGTTACAACATTGATCAAACCGAAGTCAGCCGCTCGGCAACAAAAAGTCGCTACAACTATGATGGGGGCCGCATGCCTTGACCTCCCACCTACACGCATCATCTACAACCGGAGTACCGGTCCAGCAAACCCTCAACGCGCACCGCATGCGCGCGCTACAGAAGTCGCTTCCGCCGTCTTCCTCGAACCCATCTTCAGGCAAAGATCAACGCCATGGCCTTGCAAGACCAGCCGGCGACGTCGCCATTACGCCAAACAGCATATCCGATCTACGCGTCATCATCATCACACGTCCAGCGCCGAGACTCCGCTGCGCCGCGCCGCCAAGACTCGCCGTCGACGACGTGTTAGATGCCTCAACACGCCACCTCTCCTTGCCCGTCCCATCCAGCAGCTGCTCCAAAACGATGCCCCCAGGAGGGAGAACGACCCTGAAAAGGCCGTCATCGTCCGATCCGGGAGACCCAGATCTAGGGTTTCCCCCGGAGCAGTCCAAGATGGGTGACGCGGACTGCAATGACGATGCCTCGATAAGGAAACGACGTCGGAGACGCCGCCATCGTCCGCCATACCCGAAGCCGGCGCGATTTTCACCGGCAGCCGCACCACCCGACCCCGCCGCTGGCCGGATCGCGCTAGGCCCATCATGGGGCCCAAGCGCCGACAGCGGAGCGCCGCCGCCCCTCGCTGCCCCCTTCTCGCACCTTCGGATGTGTCGAAGATGGATCTCGATGGGACCGAGATCCGCAGCCACCGCCGCCGCATCGCGGCCGCCGATCGCCGCCGCATGGCCAGGCAGCCGCCATGGCCGCCGTGCACAGCCCCCTGCCCGAGGCGCCCCAGTCACGCCCGGTAGTGGCCGCCACAACCTCCAGCCCTAGCGCCTTTGGCGCCGGGCGCCGCCGCCACAACCTGTTACTCCTGTTTAGGAGAAAGTTGTTTTGAAGATAGAATTGTCTGCTGCAATGCAAAGGGAACTAACATTAACCATTATCCACAGATCTATAGTTTAAGCAAAATGCAAAAGTTAACGAATTGCAAAAGACAGCAGCAGTAAACAAGATGGACATACTTAATTGTTTCCAAGCAAAGAAGATAAGTCAAAAACCCAGGTAGACACTATAAACCAAGTCTTTTTATCGAACATGCATCTAAACATGAGTCGTTATATTATACCATCAAAATAGCAGGAACAAGTCATAACGCTTACAAGGCACCAAACAGAGGCTAAAATAAAGGAGAAAACAGGAACCAAAAGTACCAAGGAAAGAAAAGTAATGAAAATCAGGGAACACAAAAAAAGCCACAGCGGGCTTAGGCAGGCTGAGCAGGCAGGCATTGCTGTGTCAGGTGGCCATGTGTGTGACTATAAAACAAAATGACATCCTACCTTGGATGTTCTCTTCATTCTATAAATGAATGAACTTGAATGAGGCTGCAAATGGACAGGAAAATCTTCTGATTCTGGTTCGAGGGGCTGAAAAGAGAAAACTTCATTCAACATTAACAGTCCACCAGGAAAGGGAAAAAGGCTAGGAAGAAGCAAACCTTGTAACAATTGATCTCTTCTGCAAAAATGAACTGATGAGCTATCTTTGTAAGGAAGTTCATATGACCCTGTCCATCGCAAATTTTACAGAGTTAACATTGGAAAGAGCAGAAAAATAGGCAGAGGACTACAACTATTTTGACAGCTTATGCAAACGGAGCTTGGCTCTGATGGTTGGGTTCCCTGTGGTGGAACCAGCCCACCCAGGTTCAAGTCCTAGACTTGGCATGGGCGTTTGCATTTACCTGGATTTATTCCAGGATTATCCGGCGCTATTCTTTCAGTGGTAGGTGACGTGCCCGTCAACAGCGAGGCGCCTGTGGTGACTTCGTCAACCTCAAGATCTGCCGGCTCAGTCCTTCAGAGGTGCTCATAGGGGTAGGGTGTGCGTGCGTGCGTTCATAGGGGTGAGTGTATGTGCGTATTTGTGAGCGTCTGTGTTGTACTGTGTTCTCAAAAAAAAAAAACTATTTTGACAGCTTACCTCCCGTATTAGAGGATGAAACTGAGGTTCCAAAGAGAATAGTATTACATTGTAAAATATCTACCAAGAGCAAAAGTTGTCAGCATATTTCAACCAGCATTTTGAGCAACAGTTACTCAATTAAGAACGATACGTACATCGACCGCATCTTGCACATCCAGATGAGAAGGCTTTGCATCTGTAGTTACGTCCTCCATCAGTCGAGCCATGGCACTATGGCGTCCATAAGGGCTCTGCAAACATACAAGTAAATATTACGTTATTCCACGTTTAATATTTACTTGCATTCACGAAAACATAATTTTCAAAAAGGCAAGCACCTTAAGACCGTAGTACATAGGGTTATTCTCGGGAAAAATCTCGAAATGCTAATCGGGTACATAATTATCGCTTGTTTCGCATACGCTCGACCACTTAATTTTCACCTGAGGGCTCCTCATCACTGGCAGTCCTTGCCCATCTTGTTTCCTCTCCAAATCTACTACTTTTAGATCGGTATGGCCATCTACCTCAGGGCTCCTCGTCACCGCCCTGTCCTTCCCCCAACCAGGCAGCCACCGGCCTCCGCCGTCCACCATTCCGCCCTCTCCGTACACACTCCCATGGACGTGAAATTCGGCTCGACCACGCTAGCGGCCACTCGCCATGGACACTGGCGAAGGCGAGCTCCGCGTGGGTGAATGAGTTGTTTTGTTGCTCATTTTCATATATATTGTGTTATTTTATTGTTTTTTTCATATGTGTGTGCCGTTTACCGAATATGTGTATGAATGAGCATACATTTTGATGGTTTTCTTATATATTTATGGATGAATGACCTGTTTGGTGGGTTTACCCGTGGTTTTTAATACCCACGCGGGTGCGGGTATGGTACAAATTCTATACCTAGACGCGGGTATGGGTGTGGGTGTGGTTAAGATAAAACAACGTGGGTGCGGGTTTGGTTAAGGTCTACCCACACCCAATGGGTGCGGGTGCCATCATCGATTGTATAATAGGAGGGCAAATTCTCGCGCTGAGAGCGCCCCGAGTCACTGTAGATACAGTCTACAGTGTGCTACAGTGCGCGATGGGTCCCGCCCGTCAGCCTCACAGCGCGCTGATGATTTTTGCAGAGAAGCACACGGGCGGCCGAAATTTCCATGTTCTTCACAGAAAATTCGCCGCGAGGGGCCTATATGCAATTACGGGAAACGTCGGGTTCTTTTTTGTAAAAACTCCACAATCCCCCACCTCCCTCCTCCGCGGCCGCACGCCGCCACCGCCGCGCGTCCTCGCCGCTCCTGCCCTCCCCGTCCACATCCACGCGCATGGCGGGCTTCGCCGTCGCCGCCTACCCCTCCTCGCCGCATCTCGCGTCCCGGGGCGCCGCGGAGTCGCCGGAATCGCCGCGGACGCGCCCGCGGCCCGCCGCCGCTTCCGCACGCCGACCCGGCCGCTCCGGCGACCAAAAAGGAGCGGCGCCGCCCGCTGCAGGTTCCCCGCGACGACGCGAAGCCGATGCGTCCACTCCCAGGTCCTGCATCGCCGTGAGTCGTCGCCGGCGGCGCGGTCGCCGCCGCGCCAGTGTGCTGCCACATCCCGGCCCCCGGCCACGGGTGACGTCATGCTGACGTTCCCGCGGGCCTGGGATGGCTAGCTGGGCCGCTGCTGGGCCTGGCCGGCGTGCGCGGCTCGCTTGGCCCATTTTTTTTCCTATTTTCCTTTTCCCACAAAAAAAAAACTATTGCACCTATTCAAATACAAACAAAAAATACAGATATTTCCCATATTTTCCTTCTGCAAACTCATTTCAAAAACAAATAAATTTACTGCTTATTTGTAGTACTTAGTTCCAAGAAAAAAAAAAGAAATGCTACTTACTTCCAAATAATTTGGAATACATCAAAATTCGCAAAGAAAAAAAAAGAAATACATTTGAACATTTGAAATTGACCACGATATTAAACGTATTACTTATTTGTACTACTTATTTGCAAAAAAAAAAATGCTACTTACTTGCAAACAAATTGAGCTACATCAAAATTCACGGAAAACAGATTAAAAAAAAACATTCGAACATCTTTTATTTATTTTTTCCCTACTTTCCTTTTCCCACAATGAAAGAAAAAAAAAACTGTTACACCTGTTCAAATACAAAAAAATGGCAGATATTTCCTGTATTTCCGTCTTCAAACTCATTTCAATAAAACAAAAAAAAAATTACTTATTTGTAGTACTTAGTTCCAAGAAAAACAAAATGGAATGCTACTTACTTCCAAAAAAATTGGAATACATCGAAATTCGCGAAAGAAATGAAACACATTTGCACATTTAAAATTGCCCATGAAATTAAATGTATTACTTATTTGTACTACTTATTTGCAAATAAGTTAGAATACTACTTACTTACAAACGAATTGAACTACATCAAAATTCACGGAAAGCAGATGAAAAAGAAAACTTTTGAACATTTGAAATTGCTCAGAAAAAACAAAATAAATCAGAAAGCTCTAAAATATAGGAACATGCTCACAATTACTAATTCCTAAATATTACGACAAAATATATCACAAACCTCAACAAAAAATACATGCAACGCATGATAAAATTCAACTTGCTAAAACAAATTTATAGATCTCTAAAAACACATATACTTCACAAATTGTCTCGCATATTGCACTCTCCATCATTTTTCTATTTCTATTTCCAAATACTTTTGTAATTTCCAGACACAAATTCAAAACACCTAACACCAAATTCAAAGATCTCTAAAAACACATATGCTTCTCAAAACACGTAACACCAAATTCAAAGATCTTTTTCTATTTCTATTTCCAAATACTTTTGTAATTTCCAAACACAAATTCAAAACACCTAACACCAAATTCAAAGATCTCTAAAAACACATATGCTTCTCAAATTATCTCGCATATTGCACTCTCTCTCCTTTTTCTTTTTATATTTCCAAATAATTCTGAAAAAAAAACAGATAAATAAATAAATAAATGAATGAATAAATCTTACAAATTTCAAATAATACATAAGATCTCACTAATAAATTAAAAAAATACAATAATACATGCAAGCTACTTATGCTAAAATCTTTTTTTAAAAACATTCAAATTTTGTTACCATTTGGAAGTAATTCATATGCATTATTTTCCTAATTTCAATGAAATATTACCACCCACATACAAACATGTTCGAACATTTCAAGCTACTAAATAATTGAATATTTTGCAGAATATAAAAAAAATGCTCGAAAGGATTACTATCTACTCATAGCAAAATAAAAAACATGTTTGCAAATTGTAATTTCGCCAACATTTGAGCGAAATTTCCTAATATTCCACAAAATATGACAAGAATGCTCCCAAAAAAGAATCGCAACATACTTATAACAAATTACAAATATATTTCAACATTTCAATTTCGCCAACACTTCTGACATCATACAAAAAAAATCACAGAAAAAACTCATAAAATTTAGCAATAACGCTAAAAAAAAATGCTACCTGTTCATGACAAAATAAAAACATGTTCCAACATACCAATTTAGCTAACATTTTAGTTATAAAAATATATATATACTGCAAAAAAAAAAAAACCAAGGGCGTGCTTAAAGATTGAACATACTCTAAGATATATCAGTTTTTTTTTCTTTTCAAAAACAATTTAATGAACTGTTAGACTTCCGACATGTAAGCCTACCCTATTTAAGAAGATTAGAAACAAAAAATTGTGGAGGTAAAATTCTTCTTCCAGAAATCAAAACGTTTAAATATAAACAACTTTTAAACACGTACATTTCCAAAAACAAAGTTTCTTCCCCAAGTATTCACAAATATGGCAAATATATGAACATTAACACAACAAACTCCCTTCCTCTAATTACGTGGAGTTATATATAATAAATACTCACATAATGCACTTCCTCTAGCTGTAATCTCAAATTAAGCATTTCAACTTGGTAAATATTTGGAAGTAATATGCACTCCCTCTAATTATATGAAATTCAATTGAATAAATGTGTGTTTTCCACATATGGACTTCAACTAACTACTGATAAAAAAATAGAAACATTTTCCATTCATTTCGATTTTAGATGTACCAACATGATCACAAAAAAAAATGTAAACTATTTAAGTCAACATACCAACATTTTCAGATATTTTCAATTGCTTGATATTCCGATGTTCCACAAAATATAACACAAATGCTCAAGAAAAAAAATATACTCATAGCAAATTACAAAAATATTACAACATTTCATTTTGGCCAATACTTCACCACCGTACGAACGAACTTTCCGCAAATGTCCACAAAATGTAACACAAATGGTCAAGAAAAAAGAGAAAAAAACATATACTCATATCAAATTACAAAAATATTACAACATTTCATTTTGCCCAATACTTCGACACCATACGAACGAACTTTCTGCAAATGTATAATCAAATTCAAACGGATTTTCCTGATTACACTTAAATATTGACGTCGAAATTCAAACATGTTTACCCATTTTCGATCCACTTAATATTTGAATATTATATACAATATATCCGAAATGCACAAAAAAAATGCTACCTATTAATGACAAAATAAAAACATGTTCCAACATACCAGTTTAGCTAACATTTTTGGCTAACAAGAAATATATATACTTCACAAAAAAAAAACATCAAGGGCGTGCCGTGACGGCACGCCAAATTCAACTAGTCGGTACCTTAAGGTAAGGTTTCGAGGTAATGAGTTTACCGAGCCATTTATCCATTTGATGAGAACGTCTCTTGGGATATTCTGCTACAATTTTTCGCTTCAGAAACAAAAGTATAAATTGTTATTAGATAAGATATATCAGGAAAGCATACAGTAAAATTCCATGGCATGTCCCATACCCGCATCATTTTATCTATCATCCGAACATGACGATCCTGACTGATGTTAATGTCATGTTTCAATCTAAATTCGGGCCTAAGATTCTCAATAAGCGTAGAACGGCATGAATAATCATACTGCAGGTGAACAGATTATTAGAGACTGATTAGTACATCCATCTAATTAAATACTATCCGTGTAACAATCCATATAGCTGTTAATTCATGCTTGAACATATTTGGGGCTGTTTCTCAACAAGCATATCAGAGCGCGGACAATCCTCATGCAAGTGAATAAAATACCAGAAAATTGTAACCAGAGCTGGAAGTTGCTCTAACATGTTTTTTTCCAAATGGACATATTTCTACGTGTGTTGCCATGTTGAACTTATTACATTATTAGTAGTTTAGTACCCACAAATTACTACAAATACCAAATGTATGATACTTGAGGACCTTACCAAGTGCAACATTTCTGAGAAACTTACAAACTGTAAGATCAAAACTCCAAATTTTCCACCAGTTAACCTAAAGTTTACTTACATCAAATTATATAAAAAAAAGAACTGTTTGCTAAAACAAATGGATAAATATAACAATATCTAAAAAAGATTAAATATAAAAATTTCTATCAGTGCTCCAACTACGTTAATAATATTTCTAACTACTATGTTTACTATGGACCTTTTTGGTTGGGCTTTTGCGTTGGCTTTCTCGCCTTATAAGCCAAAAGCCCAACCAAACGGGAAATGCAGCGAACGCGCTTAAGGGCAAAGCCAGCAGAAAAGCAGCGCAATGCGAGAAGCACGCGAGGAGGTGCTTTCTGGCTTTGGCTTCAGGTCATTTCGTCTTTGCCCCCGAGGTTGGGGAAAACTTACCCGCCTAGTCCTGCCACCTGACCCAGTCTATCATTCTGTTCCGCTGACCCCATCACATCTCTCTCCCGACCCATGTCTGTCTCTCGTGAAGGGCGCCGATGTGCCGTCGCCTTGGTCGACCGTCGACGGCGAACTCCTGCTTTTGCTGGTGGCTGCCCCCGTCCCCGCAGGCTGCCCCCGTCTCCAGTCTCCCCTGGCGACTGACCGCCGCAGCAGCAGCTCGAGGAAGACAACCGGCCGCTGCTGGAGCTTTTGCTCGGCCATGGCGACTGGCCGCCGCAGCATCAGCTCGAGGCAGACAACCGGCCGCTGCTGGAGCTTTTGCTCGGCCATGGCGACTGGCCGCCGCAGCAGCTTGAGGAAGACAACCGGCCGCTGCTGCAGCTGCAGAATGGCCCCCATCTCCCGTCCGTCCCCGACCTTGACTGCATCTCAACCACCACGTCTTCCTCCAAGAGACCACTGTTGGTCTGTTCGATTTTGAAAATAGCAGCAAGTGTTCTGTTGTTTATTCTATCCAAAGTCATCAACTTGGCCTACCTCGGCTAACTAGAAACTCCCATCAAAGAATCAAGTAATTAACTAGATAATGTATTATTTATTTGAAAGTTTCATAATTAATTAACTAGAATAATGTATTAATTAGCTATAATATGATTATCTTCTTGAATCAATCTCTAATGATATCATTATCGTTAAACAGTAAATAAAAAAACTTATCAGATTTTTAGGGTTATATCAGACTTTTACCCTCACAGCCACAGTCCAAACGGCTTTTACAGTTTTCTCACAGCCCACGGCTGCTTTCTCACATCATACAGCTCACAGCTGTTTTCCAGTAAGCCACAGCTCAACCAAACAGGGCCTATATCTGTCTTTAACCCACCATATGCACAGACCAGAAGCACTAATCTAAGAGAGTTAATAAGAAATGACCATTCATACCCCTATTATGACAGACTACCATCACATTTCTCTTTCAAAGCAATCAAGTAAAGGCAAAGATGACAGATATTAACAGATCCACCCGAGGCCAGGGACAGCTATAGTGAAGCGGAGTTAGCAGCCATATGGGTCAAAATTAGAAGGTTTAGGTATTCACTCGTATTATACATGATTTCTCACAGTCCGTCACAAGGCAATATCATCAAAACCTCATGTTATTTGTGTAAAGTGTAGAAGAATTGCCAAGTAACTTAGCTAGTTAGCTTAAATTATCAAAATAGGAAGTATTAAGTGGTAAAATGCACCAACATAAGTACAAAGTTGTGAGAACTGGAAGTATGATATTGCGAAATATCAGATGTAGCACTAGCTGCCTGCAATCAAACCCTCAATACCAGATTAAATTAATAAATATATGTCAAAAAAATTCTTGAAAATGGACAAAGACAAAACTTCACAAAATGAGGATCTTCCCAAGACACCTCTAGCCCAAAAGATCATAATCCAAAGCCCGTGTCAAGCCCAGTTAAATTTAGCAACCCTAGCAATGTAATTAGAAACCTATCTGCCTCACCCAAGTACAAACCAATCATGAAGTTGACTTGTCCTTGGTAATGTTATGTACGTGACATTATTTGTGTAGCCCTAGTGAACTACTTAAGCTAGTTGGAGTTGCAACTCGCTACTTTGCTGGCTGCTAGTTAAGCTATTTTATGCACTGATTGATATGATACTAACTGCATGAAGGTAAAGCTAACAAATGATGTAGATTTTTCCTAAACATGTATATTCATAGTATCCCTTTTTTTGCGAAAGGTGTACGTGTTTCACTTCAGATCAAAGCAAGTACAGGAAACAACACGCGCACACATGGTAACATCTAGAGCCTAGCAGAGGGATGCCCGGTGCAAAGGAAAAAAAAAACAAATCAACTAAGGAAGACTACATTCAAGTGCAGAGGGATTTCTGCGCAGCACCGTCTTCTCGCCCTCTACAGTCCTTTGATATCGGAACACTGTCGGAGGAAGACGTCGGGTACCTAGCAAACCAGGAACCGGGACTGCATCATCCGGCACTCGTGCTTTAAGACCTCAACTGTGGCCCATCGGGCCAAATCCACTGACACCCCCCCGGTACACCTCCAGTAGCCGGATCTGTTAACCATCGCAGAGACAACGGTACCACGGTGGATCCCACCACCTTCAACTAAGAACCCAGCATCAAGACTACCGTCACCTCGCCAAACCCCATCACCACCACCCCCGAGGAAAGCAGCAGATCTGGCTTCGAAAGAATACCTCCTGGTCTTCTGGGAGCACCATACCAGTGGCGGATCCAGGGGGGGCGAGCGGTGGCCAGGCCCCCCCCCCCCCCCATGCTTCGGCCCCCATCAACAATATGTAGCAGTGGCTAATAGTAGGATTTACGATTAATCTCAATTAGTATCCGTCCATAAGCAAAGCTAGAGGCTAGTGGTCTTTGTACCCAACGATTGTATGGCCCAAGCCCAAGATGAAAGCCCACCAATGACATCGGCCATGACGCCCTGATGAAATCTGATTAGGAATCGATCTATCAATCGATGCCAGGCAGCGGTTTCCCGTCCAGCTTCCATTCACCTGAAGTCAGCGCCGGCGCTAGGGCACAGCCTTATGGCTTGCAGCCTCGCTTTGGAGCCTCGGACGATGGTGCCGGCGTGCCGCTGCCGATGAGCGCACATGCCCAACGACGGCGCCGCTGCCGCGACCTGTATGTCGATCTATGAGATGTCTCATGGTTCGTGGCGGCTCACACTTATACCCATGTAAGGTATACTATAATTTTTGTTTTGTTGATTGCAGTTTACGTTTTTATTTATACAACTATTTGGTAGATTAACTACGACTACCCATGTAAGGTATACTATAATTTTTGTTTTGTTGATTGCAGTTTACGTTTTTATTTATACAACTATTTGGTAGATTAACTACAAGCTAGGTATACTACTTTGGATGTACTCACGTAGAATTGCTTAAGGCAAGAGATGAATTGACCGTTTTATTTTCATTATTATGTTATAGAAGCGAAAGGAATACACCACACCCGTAAGTACCTATTCTATGCAGGTTGTTTCTCAGAAAATGATGAGCCTTTCAAATTGTTATTCCACATAGTTCTATAGTTATAGTTGACCGGACGAAAAATTGAAGTTCTCTTAGATCGTAAAACATACAAAAATTTCAGCTGATGTCCATACTATATTTTAGATTTCTGTATATTCTTTTGTTATACTTCTCTTATCCGGTCATTCCCTTCTTCGGCCCCCCCTATGGTCAAATCCTGGATCCGCCCCTGCACCAGACTGGGCGCCAACACCATGGAGAAGAGGCCAGAGGCTAGGAAAGAAAGTGAAGTGGAAGTACACAAGCATGCCAAATCATACCGGCCATAATACAGTGACCAACGTCAACCTCCACATGGGAAACTTATTTAAACTACAAACCAAGACAGCTAAGAAACTGTACAGGAAGATGAGTCCCTCACCCAATCATTGCCAGTGGCAAGCCGAGGAGAAAGGGGAGGGGTCCTGGACGAGCTCTAGAAGAGGGGGCTAGAGGCAGCACCTTCCCCGCGATGGGGTAGGAAAGAGGCTTGGGGATGTGAATTTTGCTTTGGATAATACTGTATTCCAGTGTCACATACCCTACCCGTGTTGCAGCATAGCAGCAGTTGCACATTTGCAGTTCAGTTTAAATTTTACTGTATTCGTATTGTTTTTAGCATAAACACCAATAATTCTTTGAAGGGCAACAGATTTAAATAAGCAAAGAACATTTTGGTGCATGTACTCGAGTTTGAGAATATATTTACCTTTTGACAATCATCCATTGCATCAACTTCATACAATATGTCAATATAGGTAGGGAGGTATCTCTGAAATTCGTCTTCAAACTGTTTTGGACATGAAAGAACCTTTTGTATAAAACTAAAATGAACACAAAAAACTATGCCAGGTATAAAGTTAAAAAGATAACATGCCTCCCAGTTCCACAAAGCGACGGGAAAGTGTGCTGGAACGGCACAAGATGCCTTCTTACGCAGGTCTTCCTTTTGCCTTGTAAACCAATCTTTAAACTGGTGTCCTATGTTCTCATTGTCCCGGTCCTGAGCAGTGAAATCCTAATGTATGCACACACAGAGGAAAGGCATAAGGCAAATGAGTCTCTAAGGCAATACAATCGCTGCTTAACCGTATGAGTTAGCATGAGATATAAATTGAGCAATTGTTCACCCTTAAAGATACCCTGATCTCAAGGTTGTCTGGATCCTGATATGTATCAAGAAGATCTTATAATACTACAATACTGTGAAACCCTTTTTGATCAATATGGCTAGAAGGATATAAGACTGCCAGTATAGCTCGAGGTCAACAAACTGCTCGAGTTCAACTTGATATAAACTTGATTCAAGCTCGGATCTAGCTTCCAATGAACAGAGCCTGAGCCAAAACTGAACCTCGTGAGCTCCTACAAGCCGAACTCAAATAGCTCGTTGGAGCTCGACTGCAGTGCGTGTGACCCAAAAAAGAAGTCCAAGTTTTCCTTGCCCGCACGAGTTTCCATTCACCCTTCTTCAGATTTTACTACATTTTTACCACCCTGGCCCCATGGTCCACAGATAGGACACACCTGCCTATGAGAGACAATTCGCTACACATGGTTGTAGCTACCCACCCTTGGGTTACACGACGATGTACGCGTATATACCCGTTTTAGCTTGTTTACCTAGTACAAAACTGGTTTGAGAATTTTGAAAAAAAATGGGGGTTGACTTTTCCGTTGACTCTAAAAATAATCATAACGGACGGAAAATAACTGAAAAAATTCAAATCACTTTTAAATAATTCTATCAAATCTACTGGTAACATCCCCCGGTCACCTTGAGTAATCTCTTTTTACTGTTATGCATACCTGTCGGTCAAACTTAGGATGTGTAGCTACCACCATGCACACCAGATCTTTTTCCCACAGCCTATTCCCCACCTTCCCAAATCCATCCAGACAGGTAAAAGAGAATCCCAACCACATCCTCACGTTGCTATGTCTCCACATAGTGGTCAATAGCGCTTCCCGCCGCCTCTACTCCACCTCCAAATGATAAGGCGCTCACTGGCAGCTCTGCTCCAGCACTTGATCTCCATGGCGACTAAATCTTGTTAGTTTTGAGCTTGCTAACTATGGATTAGGAATTTATGTGCTTACCACTTTGTGAGGATGTCCAATTATTTCTCTCTCAAGGAAAGGAAATAGTATCACCTAGCAAATACGACCACCTTGTTGACAGCTAACACATTTCTTTCTCTCAGTCCTTCTCTCACCTCTCCAATATTGTGTTCCTCTTTTTTCTGACTTCTCCATTTGTTTGTGTTATGACCGGGGTCACCTATACCCGACGTAGGCCCAATGGGCAGGTTTAGTTAGGGGCTTAGCCCACAAGTTATCTCAATTTCATTATATAAACGTTGTAAACTCTCCAGGAAAAGACAAGCAATAATCATATCATTATTGCCGACTCCCTCAGGAGTCGGTCTTGAAACCCTAGCCGCCGTCATCGCCCTTGCGTCCGCCGCCGTCGACCGCAACCACGGCGCCCTTCGCCGCCGTGCTCGTTCTTCTCCTCGACAACCTCCCTCCTTCCCCTACAGTCTACGCCCTAGACCCGGTAGAACCCTAGCATCTACCACCTTGGTATCAGATTGCTCTTGTTCGATCATGTCGTCTTCGTCCACCACCTCCACCGCGCTGCCCTCCACCACCGCCGCCCTCACCTCCACCCAGCCGGCCTTCTCGGCCGCCGCCACCATGCCGGCGTCCTCCACAGCGTCGGCCGCCGCCATCTACACCCCCGCGGAGATGTGCGTGGTCCTCAACGACCTCGTCACCGCGGTCCAGGGGATCCGGCAGTTTCTGCACGGGCCCTACGGGCCACCGCAACAGCCGCCGCCGGCCGCTGCCCTCACGTGGCCCCCCGCCGCGTCTTTCGCCGGGCCGGCCCTGCCGCCGCCGGCCACGTCCACCCCGCCGTGGCAACCGTGGCAGCCGCCGCCCAACACCGGGTCGATCCACCCACACCGGGCGGCGTTCCGATTCATCAGGTCCGCTTTCCACCGTCGCCATCACCGCTTCCGGCCTGGCTGTCCGGGACGTCGCCGTCCGCCATCTACACGACGGCTGGCGAACCGCCCGCGCCGACCCTAGTGTCCGGCGCCACGTCGAGCTTCGCGGGCCTTTACGGGGGACGCGGCGAGCCAGCCGGCCCTAGCGGTCCTCCACAGCCGCCGCCGCGGTTCGCCAAGATCGACTTCGCCACCTACGACGGCACGGAAGATCCCCTCAACTGGCTCAACCAGTGCGAGCAGTTCTTCCGCGGGCAGCGCACCCTTGCGTCGGACCGCACCTGGCTTGCCTCGTATCACCTCCGGGGAGCCGCACAGACGTGGTATTACGCCCTCGAGCAGGACGAGGGCGGCATGCCTCCTTGGGAGCGATTTCATGAGCTATGCCTCCTCCGTTTCGGGCCGCCGATCCGCGGGAGCCGCCTGGCCGAGCTCGGCCGCCTCCCCTTCACCACCACCGTACAGGACTTCGCTGACCGCTTCCAGGCCCTCGCATGCCACGCGCCTGGTGTGACGGGACAGCAACGCGCCGAGCTCTTCGTTGGTGGCCTTCCGGATCACATCCGGGTGGACGTGGAGCTGCAGGGTCCCCAGGACCTCCAGACGGCCATGCACTACGCCCGCGCCTACGAGCGTCGCGCGCAGGCGTTGCAGCAGACCCCCCTGGGTCGCGGGACACGCCAGCCCGCCAGGTCACCCTCCGCCCTGGGCCCGGCCGACAGCCCCCGGCCACTCCAGCAGCCGCTACGCCGGCCCCCACGCGGACTTTCCGTCGGCTCACCCCGGCCGAGCAGCTCGAGCGCCGTCGCCAGGGCCTTTGCTTTAACTGCGATGAGCCGTACGTGCCGGGACACGTCTGCCCGCGCCTATTCTACCTGGAGACGGTCGACTACATTGAGGACACACACGCCGACGGGCTCGACGAGTCGCCACCACCCGCCGCTGCGGAACCGGCGCCAGCGACCACGACCGCGACTGCCTTCGTCGTGTCGCTCCATGCGTTGGCGGGCATCCGCGACGAGCGCACGATGCTCTTGCCGGTGACGATTCACGGCCAGCGATTGGTGGCCCTCCTGGACACGGGCTCTACGCATAACTTCTTGCCCGAGGCTACCATGCGCCGTTTAGCTCTTCAGCCGACGGGCGGGGAGCACCTTCAGGTCGCGGTTGCGAATGGCGACCGCCTCCGCTGCCACGGTTTGGCGCGAGACGTGCCCATCGCCATTGGCGGCGAGCACTTCACCATCACGTGCGCCGGCATCGACTTGGGCTGCTTCGACTTCATCCTCGGCGTCGACTTCTTGCGGACCCTCGGTCCCATCCTCTGGGATTTCGACACCTTGACGATGACCTTCTGGCGTCTGGGCCGTCGCATCCAGTGGGAGGGCATCGGGGGCGCCTCCACGCCCAATCCGCAGCTTCAACTCGTCGCGACCGCACCCGAGTCCGCGCGGCCTCTGTTGGATCACCTCCTGCAGCAGCACGGTGACCTCTTCGACGGGCCTCAGGGCCTTCCACCCGCCCGGCTGTACGATCACCGCATCCATCTATTACCGGATACAGCGCCAGTTGCCGTGCGCCCCTACCGCTACCCCCAGCTGCAGAAGGACGAGCTCGAGCGGCAGGTCGCGCTCATGCTCGCCGCGGGCATCATCCGCATCTCCACGTCGCCCTTCTCGGCGCCAGTCCTCCTCGTCCGCAAATCGGACGGCACGTGGCGCTTCTGCATCGACTACCGCGCTCTTAATGCCGTGACGCTCAAGGACAAGTTTCCTATTCCGGTGGTCGACGAGCTCTTCGACGAGCTCCGGGGGGCGCGTTTCTTCACCAAGCTCGACTTACGGTCGGGCTACCACCAGGTGCGGATGCATCCCGATGATATCGCCAAGACGGCGTTTCGGACTCATCATGGCCACTACGAGTTTTTGGTGATGCCTTTTGGCCTCTCCAACGCTCCGGCAACCTTCCAGGCCCTGATGAACGACGTCCTTCAGCCGTACCTGCGACGGTTTGTGCTTGTTTTCTTTGATGACATTCTTATCTACAGCACTTCGTGGGCGGAGCATCTACAGCACGTCGCCATCGTCTTTAACGAGCTTCGAGCGCATCATCTTCACCTTAAGCGCTCGAAGTGCTCGTTTGGGACGTCTTCGGTCGCCTACCTCGGCCACGTTATCTCGGCCGAGGGGGTGGCTATGGATGCCGACAAGGTGGCCGCTGTCGCGGCTTGGCCGACGCCGCACTCGCCGCGGGCCCTCCGCGGCTTCCTGGGGCTCGCGGGCTACTACCGGAAATTTATCCGGGAATTCGGCCTCATCGCGGCCCCGCTTACGCGGCTGCTACGCCGCGACGCCTTTGCCTGGGATGATGAGGCCACAGCGGCGTTCGAGGCTCTGAAGGGGGCCCTCACGACGGGTCCCGTTCTTCAGATGCCGGACTTCGACCGCCCATTCGTCGTCGACTGCGACGCCTCCGGTGTGGGGTTTGGGGCGGTCCTTCACCAGGATGAGGGACCACTCGCCTTCTTCAGCAGACCGTTCGCCGCGCGCCATCTTAAGCTCGCGGCGTACGAGCAGGAGCTCATCGGCTTGGTGCAGGCGGTGCGCCACTGGCGGCCATATCTCTGGGGTCGGTCGTTCCGGATTCGCACGGATCACTACAGCCTCAAGTTCTTACTGGACCAGAGGCTGTCGACGGTGCCGCAACATCAGTGGCTCAGCAAGCTCTTTGGCTTTGACTTCACCGTCGAGTACCGTCCGGGCCGCCTTAACATCGTGGCCGACGCCCTGTCTCGCCGCGACACTCCACCCGATGCAGTCATCGGGGATTCTGAGGGGGCAGGCTCTGCATCCGCTCGGGGCCCACGTTCGCCCTCTTCGCCGACATCCGTCGGGCCACCGCAGCCGCACCAGATGCTCAGCTCCTTGCGCAGCGCCTGGCTGCTGGCGACTTGGAGGAGCCGTGGCGCCTGGCGGATGGCTTGCTACTCCATGGGCGCCGGGTCTTCGTGCCGGACCACGACGACCTCCGTCATCAGGTGCTGCTCATGGCCCACTCGGCAGGACACGAGGGTGTGCAGAAGACCCTCCACCGTCTCCGAGCCGACTTCTACGTCCCGGGGGACCGGGCTCTGGTCCGCGATTGGGTGCGGTCGTGTGTGACGTGCCAGCGTAACAAGACGGAGACGCTGCGGCCGGCTGGTATGTTGCAGCCTTTGGAGGTGCCTACTCAGGTTTGGGCCGATATTTCCATGGACTTCATCGAGGGCCTTCCCAAGGTGGGCGGCAAGTCCGTCATACTCACGGTGGTCGACCGCTTCTCCAAGTACGCTCACTTCATCGCGCTCGGCCATCCCTACACTGCCGCTACCGTGGCTCGTGCATTCTTCGACGGCATCGTCCGACTCCATGGATTTCCCTCGTCGATCGTCAGCGATCGCGACCCCGTGTTCACGGGGCATGTTTGGCGCGACCTCTTCCGGATGGCGGGGGTGAAGCTACGATTCAGCACGGCTTTCCACCCTCAGACGGACGGTCAGTCGGAGGTGGTCAACAAGGTGATTGCCATGTATTTGCGTTGTGTTACAGGTGATCGTCCTCGCGCTTGGGTGGATTGGCTCGCATGGGCGGAGTACTGCTACAACACCTCCTATCACACCGCCCTGCGCACTACGCCATTTGAGGTGGTCTACGGCCGGCCGCCCCCGCCCATCCTGCCGGTTGACCCGGCCACTGCTCGGACGGAGGTGGCGGGCGAGCTTCTTCGCAGCCGCGACGAGATGCTGGTCGAGGTGCGGCAACGTCTCCTTCAGGCCCAGCAGCTGGCCAAGCACTACTACGACGGCCACCATCGAGAGGCGGAGTACGAGGTGGGCGATTGGGTGTGGCTACGCCTTCTTCACCGCACCACTAAGTCCCTGGACCCGCGGGCGAAACGCAAGCTGGGTCCGCGCTACGCCGGGCCGTTCACCATCCTGGAGCGCATCGGGACACTGGCATATCGACTTCAGCTTCCGGCGGGGACCCGCATCCACGACGTCTTTCATGTGGGGCTGTTGAAGCCCTACCGTGGGGAGCCGCCGGCGGCCACGCCAGCGCTTCCTCCGGCTGCCGACGGGCGTCTTCTTCCGAGCCCGGCGAAGGTGTTGCGCGCTCAGCTTCGTCGCGGATTGTGGTACTTGCTGGTTCAGTGGGAGGGCCTTCCGGAGGAGGAGGCCACTTGGGAGCTGTGTGACGAGTTCAGCCAACACTACCCAGATTACCAGCTCGAGGACGAGCTGTTTGCGCAGGCAGGGAGAGATGTTATGACCGGGGTCACCTATACCCGACGTAGGCCCAATGGGCAGGTTTAGTTAGGGGCTTAGCCCACAAGTTATCTCAATTTCATTATATAAACGTTGTAAACTCTCCAGGAAAAGACAAGCAATAATCATATCATTATTGCCGACTCCCTCAGGAGTCGGGGGAGTCGGTCTTGAAACCCTAGCCGCCGTCATCGCCCTTGCGTCCGCCACCGTCGACCGCAACCACGGCGCCCTTCCGCCGCCGTGCTCGTTCTTCTCCTCGACAACCTCCCTCCTTCCCCTACAGTCTACGCCCTAGACCCGGTAGAACCCTAGCATCTACCAGTTTGATCCAGCATGAAATACATTTGTTGACTCCACCCCGTTCTCTCAGCTCTCCTCTGGATCTGGACGTGGTGGTCAAGTTGCTGCAGGTGTGGTGAAGAAGCCTGGCGACCCTTCAGTGCAATAGCCAGAAACTGGCATCACGGGCCATGCAAGCCTGCCGGTGATATTGTACGCTGAAGGACCAGACGTTGGACATAGGAGTCTTCATGAAAAAAAAACATCAACATTTTACTGTTTTGATCTCGAGAACTGGTGGAGGAATTTTCCCGGAACACATGTCTTCATGTCCTTTCATATAATTATGTGAAGGGAGACCTATGTACTAAAGCGTTGATTTTCATGTACCGTGATGTTTCGTTTTACACAAGTTCAGAATTATTCTGTTATCATGTCTCCTAAAGCTGTGAAGCGCATAAATGTAGCACGAAATTTCCAATGTCCATGATTTGTTATGTCTTGACGCGAAGGGATTCCCCGGTTTATCTAACAAGAAGCTACAGCACAAGAGTAAGACACAGACCTTCAACTCCTACACCAGATATAGCATAAGAGTATTGCTGTAACATGATATTCTACAGGCGTAGTTCCAGATTTCAGATCTACCAGACAGTTCCATGAGAGCAGTGGCTGCTAGAAGCCACAGAACTTTATCCACACAATATTGGTCTCTTCTCCCAGAGTGCAGAAGTACACTCAAAACATTTAGACTTCACAAAATGGAACAACCATGACTCGTATTGTTGCTTGGATTCAGTGAGACGTTACCATTGCATCTTGAGCACCTGTCCCTTTTGGCAAATTGACCACTACTAACCAGTTTACCAGGGTCTCACTATAAATTAAGTGGCATCCTGATGTTAATCAGTAAGGACATTCTCAATGGTGACCTAAGGAGATAGTTACCGACAACAATGCACAGTGCTTCCCGCACAAGTAAAGAATGGCTAACTAGATAATTACTAGGATTAGTGCGCAACACACAAGTAAAGTGATCCGAGTAAGAGCATAGACAGCAAGAAAAACTACCTGACTTTGTATATAAACTTTATGAATCTCTTCACACAGGACCAAAAGATCTTCGCTAGCCTTTTTGCTCTTGCTTGAGTTCAGAAGAGAACTTAACTTTCCGATTGTCTGCTGAACCGCGCATGGAAGACCATCACAGAGGCGCTTGATTGTAGCTGGAAGCATATCGTCTACAATAAACCGTCTGGCATTTCTACTGTTTGTAGCCACTGCAGCTTGGACCAATGCATGAAAAAATGGAACAGCGTCCGACGTTGCTTCACCATCAACCCATGACCCTAAGAGGTTCATTTTTAACATTCCAAAGCAATTATTTAGTAAAGCATATCTGCAAATAAAGGGCATTTGTTATCTTGTGGCAAAAAAATTAAAGGCTAAAACAATCATAAAAAGAAGCAATATCAAGCAAACATAAAACAATATATACTAGTTGAATGCCCGTGCGTTGCCACGAAAAAAAGTAGACATAGACATTACAAAGCAAAACTATAATTCAATGACTATACATCAAATGTGGCTTATGAGTTGCAACCACCGTCGGATTGTACTAACTCAGAGTTTTATCTATCAGATGCTCACTATGCACTTACATTCTTATAGGACTGTGTAACTTCAATCTGGAAGTTAAAATCCTTACACATGATTTTCTCCTAGGACCAATTCACGAATTGTACGCTTGTATACAATGAGTTATTAGCAAAGATTTATACAAATTTGTGGTCTGATCAGCTCCCCCAAAACAAATACAATCAGATATATATGCATGCTAGAACCATAGAAGAAATTATCTCCGCAAGTATAGTTACTCCACAAGTATAATTTTTCTGATATGTTAATGCTACAGTTGCATCACTCATAAATCAAAAGTACATCTGAAAGCACCAAAAAATCTAGGATGAACACATACATGTATAACAAAAAGATCTTTTTACATGGAGGCAGTATACACAAAAGTCTTGGGTGGCGTCTGAGGGATCTAGGCCCCGATGCTGGAGGTGATAGTCTGCTCCGACGTGCACTATTTCTTACAAACTCTGAATCATCTAAATCGGCACTTTCAAATCTCCTGATCTTGGCTGAATACCGAGCTCGTATATGCAGTTATTTATCCTATTGCATTTATTCCCAACAACTTTCTTAGTAAATTTACCCCACCGACCTGTCACAATTTGACAAACCCTTAGCACACCAGCAGTGACATGTACCATGAAAACTACACCTGATATATATTTAAGTGAGCTGAATACAGAAAGTGAAATAGACATCTCCTGCTTAGAATTATGAATTGTAGAACAGAGTTATACCATTTTCCTCTATATTCAAATTGCAGAGATATGAATCATTTTGTTCTATATTCAAATTGAAGAGATAGGAATCAGTTTCTTCTACATATAATTTGGAGAGATAGGAATTAGTAATACAAAGACAATGGATTTTAGGACAAAAGCAGCAATTCCATTCGAGGCATCTTATGCATCCAATCGAAAGTGAATGCTGAAGCAAACAAAAAACATGACACAAAATAACCAGAAGCATTAAAATAAATAAGGGGGAGAGTACCAAAAGACAAATTGTAGACCGTATCCGAGAGCAACTCCTCTAGAATCTCCCGGCGATGCGGAGAACGCCAGTGCTGTCTTTATGAACCAGAGAACGCGACTGACATCGGAGCCACCGTCAAGTCTCGACCGCACCTCTCCGCCCTCAACTCGTCATCGCTGTCCACAACTCTTCCTTCTCGCGCAATTTCACCAGCGTCCATTTAGCAGCTTCTTAATCGGGAGCAGGAGCGCCGACTATGGCTTAATTCGGATTTCTCAAATTTTTACGATAACAGTGTACGTGTTTGGAACATATAGGGACGATCTGAGCATGAGCAGGCAGATAGCGACCGCGGAAAAACAATGATTAAATTAATAATCACAAGAAAGAAATCTTCAGGGGCTTAGGAAGGTATACTCTATACTGTACTTTGCTACACCTTGATGAATTCGTACCTTCCCTTATTCCCTTGTAACACCACCCGCCCTGCAGGTTGCACAATACTACAGATACCTAAAAAAGGAACAAAAGGCTCTGAAATGCAAACCTGGCACATGGTGAAGTCTAAATAATCATCCTTGGGACTGGTAATCAGATGTTTCTTCCTCGTCGCTTGCATCAGGTGCAAAGAACTGGAACACCAAGTACAAGAACCTGATCTCGTTCACCGCCTCCGAATACATGCGTTGCAGCAGACCATAATAGCGTAAAGGAAGTCACCAATCTAGGAACCCTAACTGAACGTGAGGAGATTTTGTGAATGGAATTTTCGAAGGGAAATTTCTTTGTTTCTCGTATCGCTTACCATAGCTGGATGTAGTTGCCGTAGGAGTCGAGGGCCCAGCCCTTGCGGGGTGTCGGTGGCGAGCGCCACCAGGCAGAGCCCCTCAGCCGCGACCCTCGCCACCAGCGTCCTACGCCGCAGCGCTGCTGCATGGCGATTCTTGTGATGTTGGCATGTTGGGCATGACCCTGTGGCCCGTTGGGCGGATTGCGCTGGCCGACACCGACACCGGCGGCTTTGGGCGTGCAGCGGCCGTGTCCGTGGATACAATCGCGGATACAACGGCCGAGGCTTAATCGGATCAAAGATTTCTTCAGTGGATTGTGCGTGGCTGTTGAGGTTGGATGGGAGAAGACGGAAAGGGAAGGAGGATGCAATGAAGAAACTGAAATTGAGAGGCTGTGCGTGGGTGGGAGGGCCGAGTCGTGGGGGCATCGGACGAGTCGAGGAGATCGTGTCTGGTAATGGATTTTTCGTGTGTTAGCTGCGGAAGATTTTTTTCTTTTTGCTGGGGCGGGAGTGCGGGACGACGTACCGTAATCACCATCACCACCGGCTGCACTTTAATATAGTAGAGATAGTTTTTTCTCTGTGCGGCCTTACCAACAACAGAGTTAGATGATGCGCACTTCGAATCGCACAACGAAGCAGTTTTCACCGTACTAACAGGTTGTAGGTGGCGGATCCAAGAATTGATCGACGGGGGTGCCAAGCTTAAAACTCGCAGTTGAAAAAACATAAAAAAAATAGTATGTAAGTCAAATTTTTGCAACAGTGTCGGATTCACATCAGTGGCAACCACAACCACAATATCCAGCGGACTGACATTTGGCTGCACCGGGGGTGGGGGAGGAACTGGAGCTTGATTTCCACTTCCTTCGGTTGGTGTGGCAGTCGGACATGACGAAGCTGAATTCTTTTTCACCTTCGCTTCATGCTTCTGGAACATAGACAGTATATCATTGTTTCTCTTCATGTATCAAAATTTCAAGAATCTGCACAATAAACAAACACCAATTTTTGAATCAATACAACAGATAGCACCGAAGTAGGACAGTGGTTCAATTTTCTGATTTTTTAAGGGATAATCTCCGATAGCCCCCCCCCCCCCCCCCCCCTCCCCCCCGGTCACTTAAGTATCGCCCACAGGCCCCTTTTCAATCACAAAGAGGAAAATTTCACTCACCCGCTCCGCTCGGCCGCTCCTAGTCCGTTGCACGCTACTCGGTCGCTCGACCTCGACCTCGAGAAGAGGGCTCGGACGACTCAGCCTGCTGCTCGGTTGCTCGCCACGGTGCCGCGCAACCTCCCGGCCGGCTGGTCGGCCCGGGCCCTAGAGGCTGGAGCCGTCTCCGGTTCGCCACCAGTTGGTCATCGCCTCGCCAGCTCGCCGCGCACTTGGTCGCCGGCTTTCCGCGCACCTGGCCGGCTCGCTCCACGCCCCGCCGCCGCTAGGAATAACATCCCGCCGCCGCTGGTCTGAATCGAGAGGAGTGGGGATTTGGTTGGGTATCAGGTTTCGATCCTGATGCGAGGCACTTGTGAGTCGTGACTAGTGGGGAAGGAGAGAAAAACAGTGGCTGGGCTAGTTGGGCTTCGAAGTTGGCAGGAATGGATGGGCTTGCAATGGGCTGTTCACTAGTTGACCACTAATTTAGCGTTTTTACACATACGAAAATCCTAAATACCAGTAGGTAAAAACAAATCGGCATTTTTGGAGGGGGTGCCATGGGTGTATCCGCCCCTGCATAAGAGCATCATTTGATTCCAGAGATGCTAAGACCCCAAGCAACTTCGAGACTTTGCGAGTCAAGTCAAGCAGTATGAAATATTCTAACTTCTTTACACTTTCCTCTGATCCCTGAAGATAACCAAAGTAGTGAGGATAACTAGCCTGGCCTCTATTTAGAAGATCGAACCATGCGCTACAAAGTATGTCTCCACAGTAATACTTAAATAACGGTCGTAAGAGCTTCAAAATCCGTTCTCCCAATAGCTCACGAGGACAATACTTCAACAGCGGAATAAGGAAAAGATCAATGAGCTTGCTAACATGCCGGAATTCCATACATCCCAAGTCTCCATGATAGCAACATTAATTGGTGAACTTCCTAACTACTCAGAGAATGCTTCCTGAATGTGAGCACATAAACCTAAGAAGTTGTATCTGCAGAAAAGCACAGATACAACATTAACAAACATGCTTGTCATGTCAAAAGAAATAATTCAAAGGTAAACTAACAGAACAGCATCTAAATTAACCTAGCTACTATGCGAAACTTACATACCCCCTCTCGCGGATTACTTTTAACCATTGTCCTATGTCATTCTGTTTGATTTTAGCCCCTTTGACTTTTCTTGGCATAGTTACCATTGCATCATTCTTCCTTATTGCATGTACAGATCGAAGGAGCTGAAACTCAACATTCAAATTCAATTACTGCATGTTAATTTTTAGATGCAGCAGCAGTTAGGATTCAGAGTCTACTAATTTGAGAAGAGCGACAAGTGTAGACAATGTTTACCTTTAAGACTAAAGGAATGACGAATGACCTGAGGCAACTTAATGTTGAATCGCTTATTTGATCTATTTGGATCTTGGGGGGGGGGGTTCCATACATGCCCCTTTTTAGTTTTTAGCTCATTTCCAAAGAATTCAACAATATCCAGCGTATCTTTCCTAAACTTGACGGAACAAAATAAACATTCTAGACTGGATGAGTAAGGTTATTAGAGCTGTCGGTCGCTCTCCTCTCCCTTCTACAGTGAACGGGAAAGGCGATTTTTGAGCTCCTCCGTCCGGCCACCTCGCTCGCCGCGGATCCGCGGGATTCCTCCCCTCCGTCGGCCGCTCCGGCGGCGGGAGGGTGGGGGATCCCCGGATCCCGGCCTGTACATAGTGTAGGTCGAGATAGAGACCCGCCGGCGGCGTCGTGGAGGCGGCGATGGTGTCGGTGGCTAGGTGGGGGTCGGCGCGCTTCCTCTCCTGCGGCGGCGTTCTCCGGAGCTTCGTCGCGGCGCGGGCGACTTTTGGGCGCTGCGGATCTTAGGATCCCGCAGCTTTTTGTGGTCCTTTGTCCTCTTTGCAGGCCGGCGAGGACGAAGACAACTCCGTGGGAGTTTGCAGGCGGGTGGTTCTTCTCCGTCGGCGAGCTGGGTGGGTCCTGTGGAAGAAGGGTGGTGCCCTCGTTCTCGTCTCCGGCGGGAGACGGCGAGGGCGTGTTGGCGGTGGCCTGAAGCCGAGGCTCGTTTATCGTCAAGATTCCGGCGCCTGTGCCGGATGGATCATGCGGCTGCTCAACAAGGTTGTTCGGGCTGCTGGCTCCGGAGCGCGGCGTGCTTGCCTTCTTCCTCCCCGGCGGCGTGCTGCTGGTGCTTGGATCAGGTTTGCTGTGTGGTGGTTCCCGGCGTCGCTGGGGTGTGAGTTCTTCCTCGCCTCTGTTCGTGTGTGCGTCTGTGTTGTATCTCTGAGGATCACGAACTCCCTTCAAAAAAAAAAAAAAAAAAAACATTCTAGATGAGCTCCCCGCTCCGACTGGGACCAAATTTCCTCTGAAGATTTAAGTTTTTGTTCAAGGTTTTCTTCATAGCACTCCATAATGATTAACTGAAGTTTCTGTGACAAATGATATGTTATAGCTCCTACAAACACTACAACCAAGAGGACTGTACAATGGGGTCACTAGTCATACACAAGTACAAACATAAATTGTCAACCTGAATCTAATAATTCACAAAGAGCAGTATCCATTTGGACTGTAATTGACGAGTGTCACAAGCTCCCCAGTCCCACCTGCAATTTGCTTCTGCTACTGGATTCAAGAAAAACTCAAAAACTGAGGAACAGTACTGGGTTCAAACAAAAGCGTCCAACCTGGCTGCTTGAGCTGCTAGTACGATCGCAGTTATCTTCTCCTTTTCCACTGATTAGCTAGTTCAAAACATAAACTGAGGAACAGTGCTGGGTTCCTTTTTAAGAAAACAACTACGGCGAGGTGTTACTTTCATTACATATGTCAAGTTCCAAGTAAACTCATTCATGGAGCCAAAAAAAATTGTATGGGTACGTGGAGTTACAATTTATTCCACTATAGCACAGAAAATAACAGTTCACAATAATGATAAGTAGAGTACAAATTGTTCTTTAAGCCATTGTTTCTCAGATAATTTATTTCAACTACAAGAACTGCCTCTCTTCTCCTCCTATACCCGATAACAGTAGTGGATACAGGTCTTGGAAACCCTAGGTGCGTGAGATGATTTTTTTTATGAAATCGAGAAGGTGGGATTGATGATTAGGATAGTGAAGACGGAACTACTATCTAATGATCCTTTTCATGCGTTGGGGCCGTTTGTGTCTGTGCTGTCATATGCACTACTTTTTGTAGCAGAAAATGGATTCTTTGCGTTGAGGTCTCTAGGTTCCCTTTGAGTGCTAAGATAAGCTAGACCAAGACATAGACATTTCAAAATACTTCTTTGACAACAATATCATTTTCCTTTTTCTTCTTTTGTTCTCTTCGGTAATGTAAGCAACCAACTCTTGTTGAGACATGATAAAAGCGGTACAATGCACACACCATTTGCAGCATGAATTATTCAGAGCATTGCAATCGATAATAAACCACTGCACAACATGACTATACATCACAAAATACTCACAGGTTACTTATTTCAGAAAATAAGAACACGTCAACTAGGGGCAGAACCAATACCTCCCAAACAGCGAAAATTGTTCAGCTCAGCTCCCGCAAGCCTCCTGGAATCTGCAATTTCGAGAACATGCAACAGGTCAGGCATTACTGAGGTCAGGTCGGGCAAAGCACAGGCCCCTCTGCGTCAAAAAAGAACAGGGGAAGCAGGCTTCGGGGGGAGATAGAGAAGAGGAGGCCGGTTGTGGGGCCATGTCCTCTGCCGCCTCCATGCCCTCTCCCACCGCCGCCGTTCCCCTCCCGCCGCCGTTCCATATTGATCCAGGTTTAGGTCGCTGGGAGGGGGCACGGGGGAGACCAGCGGGGCTGGGAAGAAGCCGGGGAGGGCGAGAGGAGATTGGCGTAGGGGAGAGGGAGAGAAGGTCGCCGGGATTTACCTGGGACGCCGCCGCCGTCGCCGTGTACAGCGCGAGCTCCAGGTCGAGCGCCGTCGCGGGAGCCTCTGTTTTGCTTCGCGAACGAGCGAGCTCGTTTCCGAGGTGCGAGCCTTTCCGAGGGTCGAAGGCCCGAAGCTCGGAAAGTTTCAGCCCGAGCGAACAGCTGCGGGGGAATTGCCAAACGTTTCGTAGGCCCGAATTACATAGCCAGCCCAAAACAACGGAATTTGGTCCAACAATTTTAAATTCGCGACTCTGAGCACTAATTGTTACATCCAAACACAGCATAAGTAAATTCGGTTTTCCGTATCTACTAACGGAGATTAGCACCATAGATTTCGGTTTTCGGGTTATATACCCATGCCTACATATTGTGGCGGGCACCCTCGGCACGAGAAACAACCTGCGTTCTTTTTTCTTTTCTTTTGATGTCATGCAGCAATACTATTTTCTAGGTTAGTCGAATAAATGCTACTCCAATTCATTTCATTTAAAAAGGGCCACTCTAATTTTAAACGTTTTAAACAATGCCACTCCGTTGAATACGTCTACACATGTCACCGCATTTGAGCTCATTTTTTTGTCAAAAATCTGTCAAATATTCATCACCTATTTTTTTCCTGGACGAAACTGCCATTGGCCCCATGCGCTAAAATCAACACAGCAAGTCAGCAACCAACGTTTTTCATATCTCAATCTTGTTCCTCTCCTCTATTCTGTCCGAACCGAATCCTAGGCTGATGTGTTGGCCATGTCTGACGAAGGATGGTGGATGGAGCCTTGCTTGCGAAGATATGTCGTAGGCATCAGATTCGGCAACCAGCATGTCGGAGCAAGCATCCCCTCACAGTACAACGAGCTTAGGGTGCTGCTGGACCTATGGAAACGAACTGCGGGTTGTCATTGGGACCCGCGTTGCAGGGGTGGGTGCGTGCCGTCAGGATCTGTGCCGAGGGGGGATGAAGGGGAGCTTCTGGGGCCGCCGGCTCCGTGTTCCCGACCACAGCCTCCTTCCCGGGGGTCAGGGAGGATGAGGATAAGATGTGCAAGGCAGAGCTGATTCATCCTTAAGGGCATGTTTGGATCAAAGGAATTTTAAAGGAATTTCATAAGATACTAATCCATAGGAATTTTTCCTATGGAGTCCATTTGGTGCAAATGAATTAATCCTCCAAAATTTATATGGAACGCTTTCCTACACTACAATCTCATTGGAATTCTAGCAAGAGGTTAGACCTCATGGAAAAATTCCTATGAGTATGACAACTATATTTTGTACCCAACTCCACATAACATTCCTTTGTTTTTTATGTGCTGCAACCAAACAACTAGTGTGATTGATTCCCGCGTTTTCAGTTTCTGTAGGATTCCACATGTCATGACATTCTATTCCTACATTTTTTTCTATTCCTGTGGTTTTCAATCCCTATGAAGCAAAGAGGCCCTGAAGCCGGATGGGAGGGGTAACCCTCGGATTTGGCGCGTGGCGGCGTGATTTGGAGGCCCGAGATGGCGCTATCGACTAGGGTGATGGTGGCAGGGGCTGCGCTGGCGAGCGGCAGGGGATAGTCTACACCCGCAATGCTCGATTTGGAGGCCCGAGAACTTGCATGCCACGGTGCTCCGACACTAGCAGCAGACGGTGCTCGCGCAGCCATAGCAGATTCTGCCTCGCGGCACCGTCCACTGTGATGCTTGGAGCTGGAGGCGTTCTGGAGTTGGCCACTGCCGGCAAGGAGAAGGGTGCGGAGAATGTGTTCATGTCTCGATGATCTAGGGAACGAGAAGATAATGGGACGAAGGAGTTATGTGGGATGTCCTATTTTGCACATTTCTTATGTTGAGTATGCGGGGCCATGGATAATTTCATCCAACACAAAAAACGTGATGAAATTTGAAAACAATACCAAAAACAAGTTCAAATGACTACAATATCATTTGTAGGCGTATTCAACAATTGGAGAGTGGCATTTTTCAAAAGTTCAAAATTGGATTGGAATTTTGCAAAATGGCATGAGTGGTATTTATCCAGTTAAGCCTATTTTTTTAACTCCTAACGTCGAAAACAGGAGACTTTAATCTCTAGCTCTACCTACTTTTAGTTGAACTAGATGATTCCCCGCGTGTTGCTGCGAGAGAGAACGAGTAAAAGAAAAATCAACTATTGTATTATATTTGTCGAGATTAGAAATTCACAAAAAATGAACTTTGTCCACATACTAAGCTGACCAACAAAAATGTAGTACAAAACATATCCCACCCATAAACTAAAAGTAGATAGTAAAACGAAGAGTTTACTCCTTAGGATAGATTAAAGAAACTACTTGTGCAATCTTTCAGAATAAATCATGGTTTTGAGAATTGGCCAAGCGAGCGAGATATGAATTGACTTTCATAAACTCTGACTTGTTATGCTCCTCGCAAAACAAAAAACATATGCAGAAGTCCTCCCTTCTTGGACAGCTACTCATTCGGGCTATTCTGCATCAAGGAGAAAACATGTGAAAAGTTAATAAGGTTTAGATTCAGTGTACACAACATAATTATCCTAGAACTACTACTGAAAATGAAATGGTAGAAGAGAATTTACCTGAACCCCCATCATATATGAAAATAAGTTCAGACAAATATTTTAAAACGGCTAGAACTTTTCTTTTACCATGATCACAACCTCCATTGGAACATCTTCATATGATCGGTAGCCATTCTTTAATGTTTAAAATTCATTCGACATCAGCTTAGCATGCATCTCCTTCCAAAAGCGTGACAGACAAATATCTAACTATATAATGGACAACAGAAATGCCGGCCTGATAGCGCCCCGCGGTACTGTAGTACTGTAGCTAACACTGTAGCTATCTACAGTACCGCGGTGGCCCCACCTGTCAGCCTCACTGCGCACCGGCATTTTGCAAAAAAAGACACGCAAGGCCAAAAATTGCACCGCAAACTCCCACTTTTTCACGGAGAGGGACCCGGACGCAATTTCGGAAAACTTCATGGACCCGCTGCAAAAACACACGCGCACACCCCCCTCTCTCTCCTTCTCTCTCCCCGTGCGGCGCTGAGTTCGCCGCCGGCTGCCGCGCTCCATGCCGCCGCTCTGGTCCTCCCCGTCCAGATCCATGCGCACGAGCGGCTCCGCCGTCGCCTCCTCTCTCTCCTCACTGAGCGCCGCGTGCTGGGACGCCAGAGCCGCGCCAGAATCACCGCCGCCGTGCCCCTGCTCCTCCGCCGCGATTGCTCGCCGCCGGCGACGCTCCCGCGAACAATCCGTAGCAGCGCTGCCACTTCCGGGTGCCCCGCGTCCAAGCGCGTCTCACACGGCCGACCAGGGTCCCAGATGGGGGCGAATCGACGCCGACGTCCACCGCCGTGCGGCGTGTTCGCCGTGCCCGCAGACGCCACTGATGACGTCATCCAGACGTTGCAGTGGGTTGATGCGGGAAGGTCCCGATTTTCACGGATTTGTGCGGAGGGGACGAAGAACACGAAGAACAACGGATGAACACGAAGAACACACAAGAGTGGAATCACACAAAACAAGGGTAAATAGCAAGTAGCAACCCGGCAAGACTCGATTGGTAACAAATCCCCGTGGGCAGCACCCAATCCTCCTCTCCCAAGCACACCTTACTCTTAGGATTGTTTGTCCAATTGGTCAATCCAACCAACCCAACCTTTTGAGCGATGAAGCTCTTGATGTTCATCCTTTTGGTACGCTCGAGGTGAGTGTTGACGTTCTTGTCGAGGTTCATGACGTCCATGACGATCGCGTTGTTGTGGTGGTGGTGATGGTAGGCGGTCATGATGTTCCCCATTTGGGCGTTGACGCTCTTGATGCGCGTTGGCATTATTCACGCTAGGAGAACGTGGGTGTTCCACATGAAGACGATGTCGTTCATGACTGTCGCGCCTTGGGTTATCTTGAAGATCTTGATGTGGTTCACCTTGACGAGGACCATGACGCGTATGCCTTGATTGTGACGACCTTGAAGTGTGCCTTGTGCGGCGCGAGCTTGGAGAAGAGCGATGTTGCACAAGGTTGTTGATAGCTTCGGTCACTCGCTCTATAGACGTTTCTTGCGCATGCATGCGGTTGTTGAAGTTGGCTTCTAGAGCTTGACGACGTCGTTCATAGTGGCATAAGCCATCACGAAGAAGGTGTCCAATACCAACGAACTCATCAAGTGTAACATAGGCATGATCACCTTGAACTTCACCATGGATTTCCTCATCCGAGCTTGAGCTTCCGTTTGTACTTCTCCTAAACATTTTCTGAAGAAACAAGTGAGATGTGCGGTAAGGAAAACCAAGACAAACTATATCCCAAGTGTAATGTGGCTTGAGAGGAGAGTATCCGGTTCTAACACCCAACACACACACTTATGAGGATAGGAAGGTATGAAGTGGCAAACTAAACAAACAAACCCGCCGACAAGTATATTGTCAAAGGTAGAGAAAATCCACAATGATCAAATTACCAAAGAAACTCCAACCACAAATTAGCAAGAAACACACACAAAAGCGAATAATGAGGTTGGGCGACCAAAGGGCGAGCACTCGAAGATAGACAACCTAACGAAGACTACGTGCTCAAATGTCACCCAACACAAGAAGGACGCTAGCTCAATTGCTTTTTGTGGGCAACGGATTTGCACAAGAGTTAACACTCACACTCACTTTGGCGGTCTTAGCTTTGTCGCAACCTACAAGAGATGAAACTTGGCACCACTTGATTCTTATCTTTTCTCTCTTTTTTTTTTTTGATTTTTGCTTTTTGACGATGATTCTGAAAAGATATTATGGAAGCGTACCCTGACTTGGGTCGTTGTGGTGTATTATATCGGGGCCAACAGGCCAAACATACAAGAGTCCTATCCGGTCTACAATACATCTAACCGGTATAGGTACAGGAGTCTAACACGACTAGGTACAGGGGACTAACACGACTAGGCATAACTACATTATTTAACACTCCCCCTCAATCATAACTTGTCTAAGTTAAGATTGCGACGAAACACCTCGAACTGTCGTGTAGCGAGAGACTTTGTGAAGCCATCCGCCAATTGATCTCCTGAAGGAATAAATCGTATGTCCAAAAGCTTCTGAGCTACCCTTTCACGAACAAAATGATAATCCACTTCAATATGCTTTGTCCTAGCATGAAAGACCGGATTAGCAGAAAGGTACGTAGCTCCAATATTATCACACCACAAACAGGCCGCTCGAGACTGCGACACTCCCAACTCAGTGAGCAAAGACTGCACCCATATGACCTCAGCAGTGGCATTAGCTAGTGCTTTATACTCAGCTTCTGTACTGGACCTGGAAACTGTAGCCTGTTTCCTCGCACTCCATGAAATCAAATTTGATCCCAAGAACACTGCAAATCCACCCGTCGACCTTCTATCATCCGGACATCCAGCCCAATCAGCATCAGAAAAGGCACTAACCAAGACAGAGTCAGACCGACCCATGCGCAATCCAAGGGAAATTGTACCTCGTAGATATCTCAAAATCCGCTTGACAGCTGTCCAGTGAACTGTAGTGGGTGCATGCAGAAATTGACATACCTTATTCACAGAGAAGGAAATATCTGGTCTAGTCAAAGTGATATACTGCAGAGCTCCAACAATACTCCTATAACGAGTAGAATCCTCACTACTCAACACCTCACCATCGGTCAGAGACAATTTATCAGACACTGACAAAGGGGTATCAACCGGTTTGCACATCTTCATATTCACACGGCTAAGCAAATCATTTGCATATTTTTCTTGTGAGAGAATAATACCATCATGTACCTTCTTGACCTCAATTCCAAGAAAATAATGCAAAGCTCCTAGATCTTTTAGAGCAAATTCCAGTCCAAGATCATAAAGAAGAGCATCAACCGCCTTCTCTGAGGAGCTAGCAACAACAATATCGTCCACATAAATAAGCATGAATATAGAGACTCCCCCTTTGTTGTAGAAAAACAGAGAAGTATCTCCTTTGGATGCGGTAAAACCAAGTGATATGAGCTTAGAACTGAGACGAGAGTACCACGCACGCGGTGCCTGTTTTAGCCCATATAGAGATTTATCAAGTTTGCAAATATGTCCCATGCGAGAACAATCCTCATATCCAGGAGGTTGGCGCATATAGACCTCTTCTTCCAGAACACCATGCAAAAACGCGTTCTTCACATCAAGCTGACGAAGGTGCCATCCTCGCGAAACAGCAAGAGCCAACACCAACCGAATAGTCGCCGCCTTGACAACAGGACTAAACGTATCCTCATAGTCAATACCATAACGCTGCTTGAAGCCTTTAGCAACCAAACGAGCTTTATATCTGTCAATCGAACCATCAGCCTTTGTCTTGACTTTATACACCCATTTACAGTCAATAATATTTTTACCACTAGTAGCCGGAACCAAGTGCCAAGTTTTATTTTTCATGAGTGCCGAATACTCTTCATCCATAGCAGATTTCCATGTAGGATCAGAAAGAGCCTCCTGAACATTATCTGGCTCACCACTGCTGCAGAAATTAGCAAAACGGATCCGATCATACCGTACACGACCATCGCCGTCATGTTGAAGTCTTGTATTAGGTTGAACTATGCCTTTTTGAAGCCTTGTACGCATGTGGGAAGATTCAGGAACATCTTGAACTGTAGACTCGGAATGCACAGAGGATCCAGGACAATCCGCAGAGGAATCTGCAGCAGCTGACACACTTTCCGTAGTCGATCCGGTGTGGCTGTCTGGAGAAGACGGAGTATCCACAGGTGAAGAGGGAGACGAATCCCGCGACGCCACGCGGGAAGATGCTCCTGCGTCAGACGACCGTGCGCCTGATTGCGTTGTGTTTCCACGCCGATCGGAAGCTATGGGCGAGTCTGCATGCATACCATCATAATCTGCATGCATACCATCATTGCTTTGCGTACCAGCACTAGAATTGGCTTCAGGCATGAATTCTTGATTTGTTTCCTGTACAAATGACTCAGCCAAAGCACTATTAGCAGGATTAGCGTCATGATCAGCTCGTAATTCATTAGCCCCATCATTATGCAAAGGAAAAGGTTGCAACGAGAGAGGAAGAAGATTTATTTCAGCTCGTAAGAGTGCTCCGGCATTGGCATGAAGAGAAGCAAAAGGAAACACCGTTTCATCAAAAACAATGTCACGCGAAATATATACACGACCAGAGGAGATATCAAGACATTTATAGCCTTTATGGAGTCCACTATATCCTAAGAAAGCACATTGCTTAGAGCGAAACTGTAACTTGCGATTGTTATACGGACGAAGATTCGGCCAACAAGCACAGCCAAATATCCGTAAAAAAGAATAGTCACCTTTATTTCCAAAAAGACGTTCCATGGGGGTTTGGGAGTTAATAACCTTACTAGGAAGGCGATTGATCAAGTAGACAGCGGTGAGAAAAGCCTCGTCCCAAAATTTTAGAGGCATAGACGCATGTGCAAGAAGCGATAAACCGACCTCGACAATGTGTCTATGTTTGCGTTCAGCCGGACCATTTTGTTGATGTGCATGGGGACAAGAGACAAGATGGGATATACCAATACGTTGGAAAAAAGAATTGAGCTTTTGATACTCTCCCCCCCAATCGGTTTGCATAGCAATGATTTTCTTGTCAAAGAGTCGCTCAACGTGATGCTGAAAGTCATGAAATTTCTGAAACACCTCAGATTTATTTTTCAAAAGATAGATCCATGTGAACTTGCTATAATCATCGATAAAACTGACATAGTATTTATATCTCCCAAAAGAGGGTGAGGCAGGCCCCCAAACATCAGAAAAAACAAGTTCAAGAGGAAAACTAGAAACACTCGATGACTTAGGATAGGGAAGCTGATGGCTTTTGCCCTTTTGACACGCATCACAAACTAACTCTTTATTGGACTCACTAAAAGGAATATTATTATCTCGGAGAATTTGCTGAACCACCGTTGAAGACGGATGCCCTAGACGCCTATGCCAATGCGAGGAAGAGATCTTGACAACACCATGTGCTTGTCGTCCAGACGGAGAAGAAGAAGGCAGGGGATAAAGACCATCCACGCATCTACCTTGAAGAAGTACCTCCCTCGTGTCCTGATCCTTGACAAAAAAACAATCAGGCCAATACTCAACAAAAGCATGATTATCTTTGGTGAGACGACTAGTGGAAATTAGACTTTTATTGGCTGTGGGAACGTGCAAGATATTTTTGAGTTGCAAATTATGATTAGGGGTATGAATCAACGAGTGACCAATGTGACGTATATCCATACCTGCACCACTAGCCGTGTGGATTTGCTCGTTCCCATTGTAGCGATCTCTCACATGCAGCTTTTCAAGCTCACCCGTGACATGATCAGTTGCTCCAGAGTCGCTGTACCAGTTTGAATCAACTCCATATGATCCACTAGCTGCATTGGCTGATTTATCCGGACCATGGTAGTTTTTACTGAACCTCTTCCAGCAGTTCAGCGCAATATGCCCTTCCTTGCCACACACCTGGCATGTAGGCCTTGGTCCTTTTTGATATCCACCGTTCTGCTGACGGTAGTTTTGGTAGCCACGATTTCCGCCACCCCTGTTCTGCTCATTGCCACGTGACTCATAACCACCACGATCATAGTTGCTGCGCTGGTCGGAGTAGCCGCCTCCACGTCCACCACTACGACCTCCATCACGGCCACCACGGTAACCACCAGGATATCCACCACGAGTAGCAGTGTTCACAGATGAGTCACCGGTAGGATTTTGGGACTCCAACCGAGCCTCATAGGAAAGGAATTGGGAGTAAAGATCACCCAAACTGATGGATTGTTGGGCCTTGATCAACGCCGTGATTGCAGCAACAAACCCATTGTACTCGTCATCAAGACCAGCGAGCACATACGAGACGATATCCTCTGTATCAAGAGGTTTGCCGGCAGTCGCCATCTCATCCGCCAAACTCTTGATTTGGCTGAAGTAAACTGCACCGGTCTTGTTTTCCTTGCGAGTCTGGTTGAGCTTCGTGCGTAGATGAACCACACGTGCTTTGGACTGCGACGAGAACATCTCTGTCACATGATTCCAGACCGCTGCTGAAGTATTCTGTCCGACCATCTGAATCAACACCTCCCTGGACATGTTCCGCACAAGATAGCCGAGCAGCTTCTGATCTAGCGAGACCCACCTCGCATACTCAGGGTTAGGGACCTTCAATACTGCCCCTTCTTTGTCCTTGGTCGTCAGCTCCTTCTCCGGAGCCTTCACCGATCCATCGAGGAAACCTTCAAGCTGGGCGCCTCGAATATCAGGCATGATCTGAATTTGCCAAAGGAGAAAGTTATCCCCTGTCAATTTGTCAGACAGGGTGAGGTTCAACGCGCCACCATCGGCCGAGCTCGAGGAGGAAGAAGCTTCTGGCGACATGGTGGTGATGATGACGGCAGAGAGACGGCGGCGGCGACAAAAACTAGATGTGATTGGAAGCGCCGGGCTCTGATACCATATTAGATTGATGCACTAGCCAATTATCCCAAAAGTCCGAACTGATGAGAAAGGCTAGGTATTATATTTTAACACTTCCCCTCACGTTTAGTATGGACAATCGGTAAGACCTTAGACGTGGAGTAGCGGGGAGGGCGCAACTATTTTTATTAAATAGCGCGTTAGCCGGGGCTTGAACTTGAGACCTCCTGGCTCTGATACCATGAAAAGATATTATGGAAGCGTACCCTGACTTGGGTCGTTGTGGTGTATTATATCGGGGCCAACAGGCCAAACATACAAGAGTCCTATCCGGTCTACAATACATCTAACCGGTATAGGTACAGGAGTCTAACACGACTAGGTACAGGGGACTAACACGACTAGGCATAACTACATTATTTAACAGATTCCTTCTCTTTTGCTAGTGCCAAGCTCTCTAACGATACACACTCGCCAATACTTTGAAGACAAACACTCAACACGTGCAATGCCTCGCAATATCACCGAGCTAGTCCAATAGGTTAAGTTGCGCGAAAGGAAGATGGGCTCACAACAGGAATGATGGTGGGGGAAATGTCGAGTCCTTGGTGGCGTCGTCGCTTGGCGTTGATGATGCGTGGCTGCGGAAGCTTGTAGATGTCGTAGACGTAGAGCACACCAAGAAAGGACTCAAACCAAAGAGGAAATGCCAAAACGAACCGAGGAGAAAGAAAAATTTCTGCAAAAATTGGCCCTGGCGGTAGTACCGCTTAACCCGGCGGTAGTACCGCTGCAGTCGAATCTGCTCGAGTTTGACTCGATTTTGGAGAATTTGGGGTCCAAAATTTCCTCGAATCCATGGGAAATTGGCAAAATTAAGGCTAGGGAACGCAAACAAAGGTGGAGGGGGTCCTAAAGCAACAGATCCATGGACAAAAACTACCAAAAAACGCAATGAATCGACAGATCGGCTCGAATCAAGGCAAGGCTATTTTTGGTGGAAATTTTCGAATTTCTCAAAAACGAAGAAAAATTTGGTGGATTTTGGTGGAAACACAAAACAAATCCGTGTCAACCTAGAGCTCTGATACCATATGATGCGGGTAGGTCCCGATTTTCACGGATTTGTGCGGAGGGGACGAAGAACACGAAGAACAACGGATGAACACGAAGAACACACAAGAGGGGAATCACACAAAACAAGGGTAAATAGCAAGTAGCAACCCGGCAAGACTCGATTGGTAACAAATCCCCGTGGGCAGCACCCAATCCTCCTCTCCCAAGCACACCTTACTCTTAGAATTGTTTGTCCAATTGGTCAATCCAACCAACCCAACCTAGCCACCTAAAGATGGAAGATTAGCAAGTAATCGCAACTACAAGCGGAGCCTTGGTATCCACGCAGGGATCTTCTCCTCAAGAGGAGGTCTTGGTTCATCTCCACATGTGGAGGCCTTGATTCATCTCCATAGGAGGAAAGAGACACTTTGAGAAGAAGGAGCAAGGCTCTACTTTAGTTCTCAAATCATAGTCTAACCCTAGATCTAGTCCAAGGAGTGCTATTTATAGTCTTGACCAACTGGGGGTAGGTGGAGAGAGGTTACACGGGCCTGCTGCCTGATCTGCTCCCGCACTGGCGGTAGTACCGCTGGCTCAGCCGGTGGTACCGCCGGTGCGGGCAGCCGTCGCTTCTTCCCACGCCCCCGGTACCAAGTGGTACCGCTGCCGCTGCCGCTGCCGCCGGAGGTACCGGAAGAAGGTTCTGAAGTGCAGTTTCGGCGGTAGTGCCGGCGGTAGCACCGCCGGCGTGGGGCTCGCCCATCCCACGTCCCCGGTACCGGTCGGTACCGCTGCTGGTGCCGCTGGCGGTACCGCCGGCGTGGGATGTGCCCTTGCTGACTGGGCCAGGGGCGGTGGTACCGCTTGACCCAGCGGTAGTACCGCCTCCTGGTATTTCTTCTCCCATCTTGTCTTCTTCTTCCTCCGTCTTGTCGCTTCCTCCTCCTCTTCCACGCGTACGCCTTGGATGACCTTGAGTCTTGGGCTTCCTTGGCATCTTCCCGGTTGTCCGTACTCGTCGTATCAAACCTAGCATAACAAAAGGGTAGATGCTCAAGTAGTATACCATCCAAAGGAGCACGAAATGGGTTTTCGTAGAGGAATGAGTTCACCTTTGAGTTCGATGACGACATGGGATGTGTTGAGGGTCTTGACATGGTGATGGTCGTGACCAGGGCTACATCATGGGCCCCCCCCGTCAGCGACCTATTTTTTTCGCAGAAGTTTGAGAAAATACGAAATCCCTGACAGGTGGGCCCCGTCTGCTTACAAAATTTCCGAAAAATAGTATTAATATTGTAAAATCAATAGTTTAAAAACTATCCATCAGAAAAATGTGTAAAAAATATCGACATGTCTAGAACAATACATGCTAATTACTTACGACATAATGCAAACATTTTTCGACATTTTAATTTGGCAAATATTTGAAACAACCTAACTGCATTCCCTCTAAATAAATGGAAGAAAAATTAATAAATATACTTACACACTGTATTTCCCCCAATTATGGAGTTTAATTAAATATCTGTGTCATGCTACAAACATATTACACCATTAAATTTGCTTAAAAAAATAAAGATACTCCACACAACAAATTACGACAACTTTTAACATTTCGAATCACAACGACCGCAGTAGGCTTTACAGGTGATGGAATATAAGAGCTACTTTTATTTAGTTTTGGCAATTATTTTTATAATCTACGAAGGATAAGACAAATGTAAAATATTTAGAGTAATGTTTAAGGAAAAGAAAAAGATAAGAAAAATGCAAAATGTAAAGTACAACAATAACTTTAAATGTACCCGTCGAGAAAATATGACAAATATATCACCTCGAACACAACAAAAACAAAAACAAAAAAATGGTTGTTTACGGCATATGATAAAATTTTAAATTTGAATATTTTAAAATTTGAATGCCCAAATAAAAATTTGAACGTCTTTCGAAACTTATCATCTAATAAACACACAAAAAAATGCGAAAAACTTCTCGATTTTAACAATTTTTACAACTTGGACAACATATAACTGCAACCTTTCCTTTGGAATTTCAACAAATTCAAATCTACACAACTTTTAAATACAGATATTTCTAAATTTGGATTTTTTACACCACGCTATTCCTTCTTCTAACAACACGGGCGCGTCTTACAAAGTAAAAATAATCCAAATCTGAACAATTTTAGACCGTAGCCTTTTTTTGAATTTCAATAATTTTCAAACCTAAACGATTTTTTAATATGTACATTCTCAAATTTCAGTTATACCACACATCCGCGACGTATAAATTTGCATATTTTAAAAATCTAAATGCCTTTCAAACCTACACATTTTACAAACGTAAAAAAAAGAAAATAATTCAAACCTGAATAACTTCACAAATGAACAACTTTTTAAAACTTAACCATTTTCAAACGTAAACTTTCTATAAATTCCAACAATTTTGAAACCTAAAAATATTTCTGAATACGTACATTTCCAAATTTAAATTAATGCTCAAATTGGTTAATATTTGCAGATAACCATATGATGACTCTCAAGTGCAGGAGATCAATTGTAGTACCTTTCAATTAGAAAAGGTTGTCGAACCCACGAGGAGCTGAAGGTATTGGTTAGTAAGATTGATAAATAAAACAATAAAAGATGCAAGTGTTTTTGGTATTTTTGGTTGTATAGTTGCAATGCAGAAAATAAACAGTAGCAAGTCAAAGCTCTCAA
Source organism: Poa pratensis (assembly GCA_947311845.1). Classification (NCBI taxonomy): domain Eukaryota; kingdom Viridiplantae; phylum Streptophyta; class Magnoliopsida; order Poales; family Poaceae; genus Poa; species Poa pratensis. The sequence continues at coordinate 65,573,034 of CAMZMU010000049.1, read as the reverse complement.
AGAGAGAAAGCCCAATCCTCTTATGTGCAAGAGGACAAGCTCAAGTGATGTGTAACTTATATGTGGAAAATGTTCCCGAGGACGGCATGGATATTACCAGGCATAGAGATTCATTAAACAACACGTTGAATATCTTGTCAAGTTTTAATCTTCTTTGGACGGAGCCATTATTAGGTATAGCTAAATAAATAAACTACAACCCCTTATGATGGATCATGTGGCCAAGTAAATGATTGCACAAGAATTATTAAGACATAAAGTCCCACCATAGCATTACACTCTAAGGTCCCCGATACTAATACCCTCATAATATAACTTCATGATTCGGTCCCAGGTTTACATGTCCTCCCAAGTCTCCCTCAATTCATTATACTACGGTGTTCTCCTATGAGCCCATATAGGTGAAGTGTTGTGCAGTCGACGTTCGCACAACACCATCATAGAATCACATAAAAGATAAACTCTTGACAAAATACCAACACATGTTATATATAAATCATTGTCAATTCATCCTATGCCCTCAGGAACATATGGGAACTACTCACAACGTGCAAACATGATAATATTCAGTGGCATAAGTGGTACAACACAATCTGAAAATATAACTTCACCACCAAATAATGACAAGTACTCAATCACAAACATGAATAGTAGCACAAGACAAGTATCTAGGGTATAGCAACTCTCAAACTACGAGGGGAACGGAGTGGATCACGGAGATGATGATGGAGATGATGCTGGTCTTGGTGATGGTGATGGTGTAGAGGCCTCCTCCCACACCAAGGAGGAGAGATGATGACGATGACGATGATTTCCCCCTTCTCCGGAGCTCCGGAGCAGCAGGATCTGATCCCCCTCGGAGGGAATCAGGAGTTTCGCCGCCGCCGCGGCCTCGGATGGACTTGGAAAAATTAGGGCGTAACTTTTCGGGGAGGACGAAGGCGTCGATAAAAAGCTCCAGGCGAGGAGGTGCCCGAGGCCCCACTTAGTGGGTCCCACGCGGCCAGGTACTTGGGCCGCGTGGGCCCACCCCTTTTGGGCCTCGTGGCTCTCCTCTCTTCGGTCTTCTTCCCTCTGCCTTTCTCCCGATGAAAAACCAGCTGGGTATTTTCCCTTTTATTATTTGGGTTCCTGTAGCTCCTGAAACATTAAAAACAAGAAAAAGGAGGTTTTCTGCCTCCCAGAAATTAAATACCAAAAATAGGGACTTTGTATGAAAGTCCCATAAATCATCTAAAACATGTAAAAACAATGATATAACAATGTAAATAACATTCTAATATGATACTAAAAATTGTATAAATGATGATATAAAATGCACGTATCACCATAATATAATTCCTCTGATTATGCTGCTTCATAAGAAAATTATGGCCAAATGGAACCATACTTGATCATTTAAATTTACCTAACATATTTGCAAGCAATATAACTTAAATCTCTCTAATTATGTAGTTGCATTTCAAAAAAAATGCTTGATTCGATAAATATTTCCACAAAATGCAAACTCATTTACTCTAATTATAGATTGCTTTCAAATTAAAATTCAGCTAAGCACATTATACGATTTAGAACTACCACCTTTCTTTACAATATATATAACGCAACTAAAAAACAAATTATCACAAAATATTCTCAGCAAGGGCGCGGCGTGTCGCCGCACCAAATTTAACTAGTATATATTTCTTCATGAGCTCATGGGTTGGACAACCAGGTTTTTGCGCTCTGCCAGTAGAATATAAAATTAAGATAATTGTAGCATCCTTGTTTCGCAGGTGGAGACGTCAAAAATCAAGCATCATATATGTGGATTTTAAAAAAGGAACAACCTTATATGCCCCGTTTGGAAACAAAGTATTTTCGAAGTATTCTGGCACTACTGTGGTATTTTGGAAAACTGAAGTTTCATTACTTTGAGGGCTCGTTTGGCACCAATCATTTCAAGTCGGGATCATGAAATTCATTTTTGATTCCATACCCAACCTGTTTGGCTGATATGAAACTGGACATGTCATTTCATTTGAAATTTCAGCAAATATATATTGTATGTTATGTCAATTCCTATCCCTAACCTTGTCAGTTCACTTTTCGAATGAAATGAAATGAAACGAAATGATGGCATCTGATGGGTGCCAAATGAGCCAGGTGTTTGGATACAAGAAAAACTGTAGTTTTATAAACTGGGCTCCGCTGCACGGCGTCGTGCACCTCACGCTGAAGCCGCCGCGCGCCACACCCGCCGCCCCGGCAGCCGCTCATCCCGCCGGCGTCGTCCCACGCGGGCCGGCCACCACATGCTGCAAGGAACGGGAAGAACCCCACCCCTTTTTTCGGAGATGGGGCCCGCCACCACCACGGCAGAGGCCAGCGGCAGGGGCGCCCGGTGGAGAGTTGCTGGCGGCGGGCTAGGGTTTCGCCCCAACGTCGCCTGGGGAGCGACGCGAGGGGCCTCGGGTGGGGGGGAGTGATGGTTGATATCTTACACAATCACCAAACTAGGGCGGTTACTGTCTGCGATCCCTGGCGCCCGATGCAAGATGTGTGTCGCCCGGCGCTACTTATATCATTCTCCCTTGTGACGTAGAAACAGAATCCGTCTACGAGTTAAATTAGCGCCAACTTAAGAGCCCACCGTTGCAAGTGAAGGGCGCTTCCGTAATTTTTATTACAGAAGCGCCTCAAGAAGCGTCCTGGCATTGTGGATGCTCTTAGGCCATGTACAACGCAGGTGCTTAACCTAGGTGCTTACGAGAAAAACCAGGTTTATTTTTTCAAGCCAGGCTCGCTGGGTGCTTACGGGAGGCAAAGAGTGTCTAGTTTAGCTTTGATGCCTCGTCGCTACTAAGGGAAATAACTGCTCTTTTTCTAGTACACGACTGGACCGGTGCCTGCTGTAACAACCCAAAGTTTGAGAACCTAAAAACCCGAGTAAAATTTTCGCTTTTGTGTTGCATTTGGATCATGGCATCCATATTCATTTGTTAAACATCACACAAATGGGTTTTGCAACATTGAAAAACCCCAAATGCCAACTTGCTCTAACAACTTCCAAAACATTGGAGGCACCCAAACTTGCAAAACAAAATACTCTGGCATTTTATATTTGTCAAGGAAGTTCCAAGAGTTCTGAAAATATATTTTTGCAATTGCTATAAATTTCCAAAGGAGCAATATTTTGAATTTAGCAAAAATGCCACAAACGAACCCTTTGAACAAATGTTGCTCCAAACTTTTTATTTCAACATGCCAATTTTTGTGGTGCTTCTACTTGTTAGTGGGAGGCTACAGGATTTTTTTCCAGATTTTTATAAAATGTCTAGAGGCTTCAATAAATCTCTAAAACCTGCTGGAATTTTTAAAAGAAATGGAAAAGGACCTTTTGGTAAATAAAGAAATGCAGCCAGGGGCTTCTTTGTAAAATCTTCATCTCCTTCTTCGTCGCTGTAGCGACCGCACGCCGCGCTCCCGCCGGACCACCTCGCCGCCCTGCCACCAGCGCGTCGCCGGGCCCCCACTGCCTCTACCTGCACGAGGAGCACGCACACGAGGCCACGCTCTCCATCCCTCACACGCCCACCTGCTCCCTATGCTCCCCACCCCTTCCCGCACAAGCTCCACACCGCCGCCGCCATGGCCGAGCTCGACGCCGGCGATTGAAGGCTCCCCAAGCCAAGCCACGGCCACCATCCGCTCCGCCGCGTCGCCTGCTACCATCCCGCCAACGGAATCGAGCCGGAACGTCACGAATCGCCGCCGCCGTCCCCGTTTCTCCGCGCGGCCGTCCGAGCACCGCCGCCGCTTCGCCGGTCGATCCCCGCCCCTACGGTCCACCTCCGGCGTCGCCGTTGCTCCACACGCGTTCGTGGTGAGCTTCCCGTGCCAATGCACCCTTTTCCCCTTCCCCTCCCGCGCTGGTTCGCGAATTCCGCTGGAGCCACTGCCGCCGTGGCAGTGGAGTTCATCGCCGTCGCACGCGTTGACGTTCGCTCGGAATAAATCCGGAATCAACTCGGAATTCCGGACGATCGGAATTTTCCGGCTATCTAACAAGTTGATTCCGATTGCATCCAGTACCCATTTCGCTTATTTCGGATTGAATTCGGAATACGTCGGATTATTCCGAGTTCATCGGAATTCCGGGATTATTCCGAAGTGAGTCCGAGTTGTGCTGTACCAAATTTTTGCCCCCTGTTTAAATTATTCTTCCTTCCTAAATTGTTAAATAATGGTGCTGAGTCTTAAATAACCTTTCTAAGAGTACTTATCTAAAATGGAATTGTAGATGAAATAAATTGATACCGGTGATTCCGAAAAATGCGTGTGCTATATTAAAATGTCTGGAAAAATGTGATTTACTCATTAAAATAAATATCATGCCCATGTCATTCCATCCACAATTTAAATCCTAGGGTTTCAACTACATTGTTCAACAAGTAAACTTGCCGCTTTAATTAAATCCACGGAATATTCGGGATGTGCCCCCTTGCGCGTCCGAACTCCGTTTAAATTGAATAGATTGAATCATCCCCTCTCCGAGGATTTAAATTGACATGACATCATGTGTTTGCGCATTGCATCTGTTGAGGCATGTGTGGTGATTGATTGCTTCTCCGTTGTTATGTTTCGATAGATCAAGCAACCGGGGTTATACCGCAATACCCCGACGATCCCTACTACCAGCCGTATCAACAAGGCAAGCGTAATCCCCCCTCTGAGCATATCTTATCCTATTTTTCCGCAAATATTTTCTCCACTATAATATTGCATGCGGTTCCAAATGTCAATTTTATTGGACTAGAGTATCCTATAGTTGCATTAAGTTGCCGATGCCATTACCTGGTTCCCCTCCTATTATCCATAGGTTTGTATTGTTGGCCGGAGATACTTAACTATGCAATGTTGATGCTTAGCCATGCTTAGTTAAATGTTCCGCCGTTCGATGAATATTACATGTTGGAAGCAGGTGTTGAATTGTTCAGATGATGGTGGAGAATTGTGGTGACAAGTAATAAGATGCTAAAGGTGGGGATGAGAGGCCATTGTGGTTGTGGTGCTTTGTCTCGTTCTCGCCGCCTAGGTGCGAGTTCTTTACCTCCCGAACCAAGACTGAGCGTGCAACCATGCGTGAGGCCTATGCATTCGCAGTGCAGGAACCCTCATAGACTAAATAACTCGGGCGGGGCTAGCCAGGGTCCTCTAGTTCGGGCTTCCATTTGCGCGTGCGTGATGATGGTGGTATGAACTGGGATGAGGATTGTGGTGTTAGGAAAATAAGTGGCCGTGGAGCAGGGTGTTGAAGGCACTAGCGTGCCCTGCCGCCACTGATGATCCTGGAAAGTCCTTAACGAGGGAGAAGTCGACACCGCTCCCACCCAGCCGGCTTTCCAAGGAAGAGAGCTAATGCGCAGGTAATGGGCCGGACGGTACGCGTGGCAAACATTGTACACCCCTGCAGGGTAAATCTTTTCGAAAAGCCGTGTCCACGGTTAAGGACAACTTGGGAAAGGACGATAAGATCATAGAATAACTTTAACGGAATGATTAAAAACTGGGTATTAGAGGTACCATTCAAGATTGCAAGGTGAGCTTCCTCGAGGGTGATTCGGGGAGGTGCCTTTGATGAACAGGTACAGTGGTTGATGATGGTAGATGTTGAGGAAGGTGATTAAAGAAAAGAGTCACCTCTTACCCCTTTTGAAAACTATTATGATTAGTCGATGCCATTGAGTTATGTTTTCATAAATAAAATCAGCTTTATGCAAAACAGCCATAAAACTTTGAAAGCCTCATCGAGCTAAAGCTCTATATAATCTTGCGAGTTCGTCGAACTCAACGTCGTTTGTTTTGTTTCAGAGGAGGACTTCACCTACCTCGAAGGTGGGTTCTTTGTGGACGTCGACAAGTAGTCTGGGGTTCCCAGGTGGCAGCTTGGGACATCCCTGAACAGCTGGCGCTGTGATGTTTATCTGTAGGCCTCTTAGGCCATAATTTGGTTCTTGTTATTTAGAACAACCTAATTTGCTTCCGCTTGTTGTAATGTTGGGTCTGTGACCTCTGGTTGTCATTTGCTATCTTTCTCTATTATAAGAGTTGAACTATATGATTTGTGTTGTAGAGTCTGTGATGTGCCAGTTGTTCCACAAGTCTTGATCTCTCTATTATGCTTTGATAGTTGAGCCTGTGTTAAGGCATCAATCGGGGTGTTGCGTTGCCGGTGATCAATTCCGAGCAACGCCTGCCAAAGGTTTTGGCCGGGGATTGGTAAACCCGTAACCTCCGGTTGTATCGCTTAACCGGTGACACTCAGCATCGTTGTATAGCAGTCGGGTCAGGGCGCCACACCTGCCCGGTGCCTACTCGATGCATGTGGCTCAAATATTGTGTTCAACTAGCTAAATGCCCGTGCGTTGCTACGGAGAATCATCTAGAAAATTATATATGAGAACCCATTCATACCACGTAATATACGCGAATTTTTTTAAACTTTGGCACCCCTTTCTGAGCACCTAGCAACTTTTTTTTGTTCCGGTGACACAAGCCATGCCTCTAACAACTGCCATAAGAATTACTTCCGTCCATGCCATTTTTGCAATCGAATTTTTCTAGAAAAATTAATTACCAATGTGCAAACTTTTGATAAAAGGGTGCATCAGAAACCCCATATAATAAGCCAAGTCAAATTCAATAATAGCTTTAAGACCTTGCAAGATTATCTCCTGCCCCATAAATTATTTTCTGTAGAAAAAGATAAAATTTCACACGGTATGATTAACCTCTCAAATTGATACATTGAGAGGCCTTGTATTGTAATAAAACAAACATTGGCAAAAATTATAAAAGGAATCACCCTTTTTAGTTAAAGAAAATAAGCTGATCTTCTGACTATGTATATGAAGATAATAGACACTCGCAAACACTAAATCATCATTTTTTTTCATTACAATCTCATCAATCAACCAAAATAAGTAAGCTATAGTGTTGTTTCAATTCAGAGATGAGCTCTGCAATTTCTTAGAACGGGGGTAAATGTGTTTTACATGCATACTATAGATACCAACTCTTCAATTTGTCATGCATCAGATTATCCTTTGATTAACATCGATCTGGTACGGTTTGTGTTGAATTTGGAACTCCCCAAGGCCAAGTTCAACCTGCTGTAACCATGAGCTTATCAATCAAACCTTACGTTTGGTAGTAAAATCTCGCATCCTATATAAACAACCCCTCAAAATATCGAAGCTCCATACAAATCTAATTGAGAAGTTACCTGGAGTGCCCAAAATCAATCTCACTTGATCCTCATGGCCTCCAACAGTATCTAGGTCTCTCTGCACCATACAATCATATCAATTGGCATTCAGTAATCTCTCCCAATAGAAATTTCTTCAATCCCCTACTGACTACTGAGTGAGCGCTACTTTAGCAGTTACCTCTACAATCCCCTCAAGTGATATCAGATATCTGTTGATTCCTCGCAAATACACACCTGCCATAACATATATATCTGTAGCTTGTTAATTCATATGACAAATCATATTCAGAAATCCATTCGGGAAAGCTAATATTATGCAAATACCAACATTTCTATCTGTACTGCAGCATTGCCCAGATGGACGAAGGAAATGCGCGGCGGCCTAGGAGGAGCCTTCGCCTGCTATGTTACCTGACGGAACGGTGCTTCTCTGCTCATGCAAGGTGCATTTCACAACTGCGCACAAATCCATGTTGCCTGCAGGAGACGATTTGCAGCCATAGAACTCGTCAAAGAGAACCAATCATATTCCTACAAAAGCAACAAAACAAAAATAAAATCAAACAGCGCCACAATTCTCTCGACTTTGGCTGGTCTTTTTTTGAAGGGCATTACCGTAGGGGAAACCCCTACGGTGTGGATTCTCTGTTTTCTATTGATAAATCATCTGGGCAGTCACAAAAACGGTGACCCCCACAATGACTTTGGCTGGTCCAGCAATCACTTCTGAAGAAAAGTACCAGAAAACGGGAAAATCGCAGCAGAATCCGAAGTGGGGACAGGGAAGCGTATGTATTGAGGTAGTCGGTGTTCTCGAGACCCTTCAAGTATCTTCTCTTCGACTTTTCTCTCCCCATGTTCTTGCAACTATTATTTTCCTGTGAAAATGAACTATTAAGCCTCTTGAGCAGAACTCTTATATATGTGGTGCATCTAAATCCTCTTGGAATATCAGAAAATACATAGAGGCAAAATCCTCTGGGTTAAGAAATGGAATATCAAAGAACGCATTTATTTCATATGACAATTCATAAAGGAGTAAAGGAGTCACAACACGTTTTCCTGCACTATCGAGTCTAGTTTCCCATTTGTGGTTGACAATCAATTAAAATAGCTAACAATTTGGAGATTCTGGAAACATATCGAAATCCATTCCTATATTTGAGCTTGACCTCTACACCACCATCATTAAGATTCTGGAGTATACAATTTTTCCATTTCGATAAAAAATGTATACTGCCACAGTTCTACTGTTTGCATTCAGATGGTAGTGATTTACCTCAAGGTACTTGAATGTACTTCCATCAGCACGCACGACACCATTCTTTCAACCAGCTTCAATAACCATGTTGCTCAGTGAACTTTACTGTTCCATCTAGTAAGTGTGGAAAAAATAAGGTCAATCGTACATGATATGACAATTCATTGATCCGGTATGAGCATGTAACACTGTTAGCCGGTCTACTGTTGATCCAACAAACTCCACCAGCTTGTATGTTGCACCAGATATAGATAACTCGCAATCTGTACAAATATACAACCAAGGATGAGACATCTCAAAAAGATCTTCAATAACCATGTTGCTCAGTGAACTTTACTGTTCCATCTAGTAAGTGTGGAAAAAATAAGGTCAATCGTACATGATATGACAATTCATTGATCCGGTATGAGCATGTAACACTGTTAGCCGGTCTACTGTTGATCCCACAAACTCCACCAGCTTGTATGTTGCACCAGATACAGATAACTCGCAATCTGTACAAATATATAACCAAGGATGAGACATCTCAAAAAAATAATCCTGACAAAAGATAAATTTTGCACCATATTTTGATCTTGAACCATATTTTGATTCTGAACTTTGGAGAACCATTCATATAAACCTTTAGTTTCTCTAACTGACCATCTGCATTTTGCTAGAGTACCCATATCATCAACTGTAGGAGGACTACCAAATTTCGAATTCCAGGAAATTATGTGCAAATGAGCACTTGCTTATAGTTAAGATTGAAACCAGAACAAATGTACACCTGAAACAGAATTCGTAAGTTTTTCCATACTGAGATCAGAATTGAAAAACGAACAGTAAAGTTCCTTATCTAATTATCTCCAACTTTAAAGGCACGAAATGTGGCAGAAAATAAGACCCCGTAGATGACCGCGCATCACCTTGTCCACTATATAGCCAAAAGATCACCGTCCTCCTTTCCCATCTTCGGCGGCAAACATCCTTTCCTGAAACTTGCGGAAATCATAGATAATACTAATCTCCAAGAGATGTAAAATTTCAGTGCAGAAATAATCTCCACGATCCGAGCAAACAAACATGTAAATTTAATTTCACTGTACGTTTTTGTGACTACAGAAGCTGAACGGAATTACCCAGTTAGAGAAGAGACGGGAACCGGCGCTATTACTGAAGTACTAACCTTCCCTTGCGCGGAGATGGACAGCCGGGCCATGCCGGACCACATCGCGGCTTCCCCTCAGCCCCTTGTCGGCGGCGGGGTCGAAAGAGGGGTCCTCGTCGGAGCCAGGGTCGAGTTTGCAGAGGTCGGCGAGGTTCGCAGCCTCCGACCCATCATCCCTCCCTCTTCGACTCTCTCCACCTCCTCCGATTCGTCTCCGTCGAGCGGATCATCCTCAGTTGTTGAGAGGCCAATGCTGGCGGCGGCGACCATTGGGATGTAACGGGGAATAATGGGAAATAATTTAGCTCAAAACAACGCATCGGGATTGATTAAATCCTTGAAATTTTTATACCTGAAGCTTCATCAAGGAGGGTACATGGGCGGTGACGAACACGAAAATTATGACTGCCATGGACGATCTGAAGTTCCTCAAGCCGCCGCCCCCGCTCGTTCTCACGAGGCCATGGACGATCTGAATTTCCTCAAGTTACTGGGTGAGGACTAAGCGGCCGGGGGTTCCATTTCTCCAACCAGAGGAGGGAGGCGGCACCATAGGGGATCAACGGAGTGGCGGCGGGTCGGTGGCAGGGAAGAACCCTAGATGTGGGTCTTGTCAAGACGGGAGCTCTGTTCTTTCGAGGAGAGCGGAAGAAGAGAAGGAACGGTTCAACGCAGCGTCGGGTCAGCAGGATTTTGCTGGGCTCGGCCCAATAGTGCGCTCGCGGACGAAGGGATCGGCAGAAAACGGAGGGGTACGAACGTACGTTGAACTCTCATTTAATAGTAAAGATAATTTTTTGCTTCGTTCTGTTCCATGCGTTGGAGGTCACAACTGCTTAAGCTTAGTGCTAAGCAGACAGGCCCACGACTGAAGCACCTAAGTAGAGCTGATAGCGTTGGAGAGCAGAAAGCTTAGGCAGATGCTTAGTGACTGTCTCTCCTTAAGCACCTGCGTTTAGGCACCCAGCATTGTACATGCCCTTAGAGCATCTCCAACAGACGCGCCAAAAACGCCGCGCGCGCGAAATACCGGCCGGTTCGCGCTCTCCAGCAGACGCGGGAAACTTCCGCCGCGCGGGAAAACGGTCCAGCGCGCTGGATGAAGCGGCACGCGCGGCGTCATATATAGCGCCGCGCGTCCAGCGCGCTGGACACAAACGCGCCACGCAACCACCTCTCTCTCTCCCGCGCGCGTCTGGATAGTTCCAATCTTTTCCCCACCTCCGCCCGCGCCGCGCCGCCGCCACCATGCCGCCGCGCCGCCGAAGCCAATCTGGCTACCGCGGCGTCCGCGCGCCCGAACGGCACCTTCACGTCGGAGATCCGGTCCGGCGAGGAGCGCGTCCAGCTCGGGACGTTCGAGACGGCGGTGGAGGCCGCCCGCGCCTGGGACGCGGCGGCGTGGGCGCTCGGCCGCTCGCGCCGCCAGATGAACTTCGACGACTGCCACAACGCCGAGGAAGCGCGCAACATGGCGCCGCCGCCGCGCCTCGTCACCGACGAAGACCGCCGCCTCCACCGCCGCCGAGCGATGCTCAGCCTCGTCGCGGAGCGGGACCAGCGCGCGGTTACAGACTGGTACCGGAGCCACCCGCGCGAACACCAGCTCGAGGTGGAGCACTGGAGCACCGCCGCGGCGGAGCAGGCGGAGCGGCAGGCCGAGCGCCGCGAGAACAGGGAGGCGCGGCGCCTGGCGAAGGGGGAGGCGGAGGCCGAGCTCGTGGCAGGCCGCGCGACCTGGCCCGCCGGCGACGAGCGGTGGAGCGCGCTGGAGGACGAAATCTCCAGCGATACCGCCTCGGATTCCTCGGACTTCGAGTTCTAGAGTTGTAGTTTCTATTAGGTAGTTTGTAGTAGTTTGTATTAGGTGAAAAATCGTCAAATCTATCGAAGTAAGTTTAAAATCGTTTAAATTTGTGTTGTTTGTATTTATTTTGTTGCAAAATTTGGCTCTGGAGCGCGTTTTTTTGGGCGTTTGCTGGAGCGCTGCGTTTCGGCGCGCTAAACTATAGCGCTTCTGGAAAAGCAAAACCGGCGCCCCGCGCACAAAAACGTCTTTTTGACGCTGCAAAGGAAATATAGCGCGCCGCGCCGAATCGCGTCTGTTAGAGATGCTCTTAGAGAACCCCATCTGACGGGAGCGGTTAAACCCTGTACCCCACCACGCTGTCGACGCGCGCCAGTTTCGGTTCAGTTCGGCTCGTTCCCACGTCCGCCCCTAATTTCCCACCTTAACCACCGTAGCAGTAGCACAAAACCAAGCGGTTAACTCCTCGCCGTAGTACGTGGTGACATCATTGATTGCCCCAGCGGCGCCGCTCTATCTGCCTTTTTCCAGTAGCCGGCCGGCGATCGATCGAGATCCAAAAAGTTGCGGTTGGTCAACTCACCAGCCATAGATCGATCCCCAGAAAAGTTTCCCAATTCATTTCGTAGCACGTACGCGCCGCACGTGTCACTACTCGGTTGGTCTCCTTCTTTTATTAAGCGCGCGGGCGAGATCGCGGGCGTCACTTAGAGTCATCTCGATCAAGCAATGGCGGCGGCGCTGCATTGCGCGGCGCTCATAGTGGCTGTCGCGGCGGCGGGGATGGGGGTGGAGGGGCTCGGGGTGAACTGGGGCACCATGGCGACGCGCCGGCTGCCGCCCAAGGTGATGGGCCAGCTTCTGAAGGACAACGGGTTCAAGAAGGTGAAGATCTTCGACGCCGACGAGAACACCATGATGGGGCTCGCCGGCACCGGCATCGAGACCATGATCGCCGTGCCCAACGACATGCTCGCCGCCGTGGGCGACTACCGGCGGGCCCAGGAGTGGGTCAAGAAGAACGTGACCAAGTACGACTTCGTCGGCGGCGTCAACATCAAGTACGTCCACCCATCCATGAGGCTTGCAGTTACATTGACGTCTCCGTTGTTCTCGCCATTGATTTTTTTTTTCGTGTGTTTGTTGGCTTAACTGATCGATCAGGTTTGTGGCGATTGGCAACGAGCCGTTCCTCACGGCGTACAACGGCACGTACGACAACGTCACCGTGCCGGCACTCAAGAACATCCAGCGCGCGCTGAACGAGGCCGGGCACGGGTCGGCGATCAAGGCGACGGTGCCCGTGAACGCCGACGTCTACGACTCGCCGCCGAGTAACCCCGTCCCCTCGGCGGGGAAGTTCCGTGACGACATCGCCGGCGTCATGACCGACATGGTCAAGTTCCTTAACCACAGCGGCGCGCCGTTCAGCGTCAACATCTACCCGTTCCTCAGCCTCTACGGCAACGACGATTTCCCGATCGACTACGCCTTCTTCGACGGCGCCCCGCCAAAGCCCGTCCTCGACAATGGCATCACCTACACCAACGTGTTCGACGCCAACTTCGACACGCTGGTCTCCGCGCTCAAGAAGATCGGTTCGGAGACCTGCCGGTCGTCATCGGCGAGGTCGGCTGGCCCACGGACGGCGACAAGCACGCCACGGTACCATACGCGCAGCGGTTCTACGCCGGGCTGCTCAAGCGGCTGGCGGCGCGGCAGGGGACGCCGCTCCGGCCGCGCGCGCGGATCGAGGTGTACCTGTTCGGGCTCATGGACGAGGACGCCAAGAGCGTGGCGCCGGGCAACTTCGAGCGGCACTGGGGCATCCTCACGTTCGACGGGCGGCCCAAGTTCCCGCTGGACCTGCGCGGCGACGGGCGGCCGGACTTGCCGGCGCCGGCCAGGGGCGTGCAGTACCTGCCGCGGCGGTGGTGCGTGCTGAACCCGAACGCCACCAACACGACGGCGCTGGCGGACAATGTCGGCTACGCGTGCTCGCGCGCCGACTGCACGGCGCTCGGATACGGCTGCAGCTGCGGCGCGCTGGACGCCACCGGGAACGCTTCCTACGCGTTCAACGTCTACTACCAGGCGCAGGGGCAGGTGCCGTCGGCGTGCGACTTCCAGGGGCTCGCCATGGTCACTGACAAGGACGTGTCACAGCCCCCCTGCAACTTTAGCGTACAGGTCGCCCAGTCGACTGCGACTACCAGGACTGCGGCCGCGAAGTCCTCGGCCCCCGCCTCGGTGCCGGCGCGGGTGGCTGCCGCCGTGCTGGCTTTGGTGTTCGTGTTGGTCTCAGTGTAATGCGAGAGAATAATCAAGTATTTGTAGGTCTGTAGATATATGGCAGTCTGCAAAATGTTGTACGCTAATCAAATTAGTTGTTGTTTCTGCTCAATTACAGAGTACTGTTCAGTCACCCAGAGTCTAGAACAGAAGTTAAAATGTCAAAGCGACGGAGTCTAACTGTAACCAAATACCACTATATACACCGATGTTCAATTGTTAGTGCTGCTAAGTGTTCCGAAATAAAGCAAGTTCCTGTTATTGATGTATATCAAGGTTGTTATTTCTGCTCACTTACTAGAGTATGATTTAGTCATCCTATAGAGAGACGAGAAGACAAAAAACTGAGTCTAGAGTCAGCAACCAAAAACCACTACAATCATACGACGCCAAAGTTCATGCTTCTTAAATATTCTGAACCAAACTCGAACCTTCTGTTTATATAAAGTAAAATTAGAACCTTTCTGTCACTGTAAATTGTTTTATGAAAGTACTTATCGATATATTGATCCATTCTGCAAACACATACTGCGTGTGTTTCTCCACAATGGCGAAGGTCACCCTCTTCGAGTATCTCTTTCTCCAAGCCCATCCTGCGAGGAATGTGTTGGTTTTCCCTTTTGTTACTCTTTTGAAAGGGCAATCTCAACCCATAAATTCATTTGGTATCTTCACTCTACACTACTAGGAAATAACCTTTCTGTGGATCCATATTTTGTGGCGCACCATTGAGCCGTGCGCCACAAAAAAAGATTCTGTGGCGCACCTAAGCTGGCGCGCCACAGAAAGTTTCACATTCTGTGGCGCATGGAGGTCCCATGCGCCACTGAATGCCTACTTTATGTGGCGCACGTAGCATGGTGCGCCACATAAATAAGGTGGGGCCCACCATCAATATTTGGATTGCATCCTCCAAATTCTGTGGCGCACCATGCCCCATGCGCCACAGATTTTTTGTTGGAAATCGGATCACACACCCCCCCTGTGGATCGCCTTTTCAGTTTTGCAAAAACTCAAAGAAAATGATAAAACTTTCAAAAAATAAAATCCTTCGAGATGTAGTTAGGTTTTAGTGTCCAGTTGGTATAGAAATTTTGAAATATGAATTTTGACCTTTTTTGCAAAAACCAGAAAAAAAAATGTAAATCGGCCATAACTTTTGCATACGACGTCGAAAAAAATACGTTTAATATATCAAAAAAAACTATAGAAAAATTGGAGCTCGATTTCACCCGGGTTTACCAGGGAAACTTTTCTCAGATCCTCGAAATTCCAAAAGGAAAAAAAATTATTTCAAAAAGAAGATTTTTTCTACAAAATAAAAAAAAATTGGATTTGTTGAATTTTTGGATTTTTTAAAGTTTTCTGGATTTTTTGAAGTTTGTTGATTTTTTGAATTGTTTTGGATTTTTTGAACTTCCTTCGAAAGTTTTTGATTTTTTTTAATTTTAAAAACACATATATACACATACCACACATAAACTACACACATATATACACATACACAAGGGTTAAGAGGGTAGTTGAATTGAATAGAACTTAGAAGTTAAGCGTGTTTGGATTGGAGCAATTTAAGGATGGGTGACCTGCTGGGAAGTCATCATTTGAGATATGCTTGGAGTGTTAAAAATGTTTAAAAAATTCAAATATTTAGGGTTTTCCAAATTATTTCATTTTCTAAATTTTTCTGTTTTTTTGGATTTTTTTTGAATATTTTGAAAATCCAGATCTAGATTTGGCCGCCCTTTTTTTTAAAATTCAAAAAAAAAAAAAATCGGTGGCACACCGGGGTAAGGGTGCGCCACAGAATTGTTGTTTTCTGTGGCGCATCTGGGGGTGCGCCACGGAAATAAATTTTTGTGGCGACACTAGGCAAAAATGGTGCGCCACATAAGGCCTATTTCCTACTAGTGCTAGCGAGATGTACGCCTCTCGACCTACAACTCTTTCGATCATGGTCCGCAACAATACTCCAACTTTGACGAATCTCCATCACTATTCTTACTGTTTCGGGAAAAATAGCACAACTTAAACACTTGAACTTTTTGTGAGCCTAGAGGGGAAATGGGCATAAGATAATGAAAATTTTTTGGCAACAACATTTGCAAGTAACTGAGACATGATTCACCTAGAGTCGGCTTTCTCTGCTATGATATGCTCCGACTTAAGTTTGTCTGATCATGCTCCATTACCTATCTATGTGGTTTTTTCACGCTACGCCCGTGTTTCGTTTCTGACTAACAATCGCCGCCACCTCTAGCCATTTGTTATATTTTCATCTCTCCCCGTCTTATTCCTTCTTTGTCGCCTTTTGGGGCTCAATGAATCTGAAGCAACAATACTGGTGCTCTCTACTACTTCAAGGTTTACGGTAACATACTAACGTTAAAAGCAAATGAGTATCTTCGTACTACATATCACTTGACTTGTTAGTTAACCCACGAACAAAAAATACGGAGACACAAGATTTACAAGAGGATACACGTGAAACAGCAACATAAATAGTAAAAAAAATTGCATAGTTTATAGCTGTTATTGTGATGACACTAACGTTTGTTCATACAAAAGTGATAATCACCATTTGGTATGCACCACTAAAAAGTATGTAAACCTCGGGAGAAAATGTGTAAAAAGTGAAAAATATCGAATACTTCCAGTTCCAACAAATTTATGTACCTAAAGGTGTGACTTGTACACTAAACCTTCATGTTTAAGGTACAAAAGAGTAAAGTAAATGAACACCGGCATCGCCGGTGAAGGGAAACCAACTTTATACCCTCATGTTGCTTGCATGACTGCCACATGACACCCACATATACAAGCCACATGTCGCTCAGGTGCCATATGTGGTTACTTTTTAATGTACTCCCTCCTTTCCTAATTAATAAGAGTTATAGATTTGTCCTAAGTAAAATTTCTCTATTTTTGATACTATCCACGAACGTCAAATTTATTAGCATGATTATATATCTTATGATGACTCTAATGAAACTAAATTGGTGTTTTAGATGTTGACATAATTTTCTATAAGTTTGGTCAAACTTGAAATAATCTGACTTACGACAATCTTAGAACTTCAATTATTTTGAAATATAGGGAGTTTTCTTAATAACTATAAAGAACTAACTGAACCACGAAATGACTGAATGGCCGTGTTCGCTCACAAATAATGTGGATGTTATGAGTATTCCATTAACATCTTGGCAATATTTTTTGAGGACACGTGAAATAAATAGAATAGTTTAAAATTATGTATCAAATAAAACCTACTAACACACCAAATAGACAACATCATGAGTTTTATTCGACACTGAACATCCTAAAATGCCAACCAATAACATCAAAAAATACTATAGATAAACATTCATAACGAAGTATGTTTTATATACTATGAAATTCAGATTTGAACTTTTATGCATAAAATGCTACTAGTGAAACACATAATACTTTGTTGTCAATACATTTTGTTCGCTCTCCAATGATTGGATCGTTAGGACTTAAGAAGGTGATTGTGCTCTTAGCCCCTAACCTCCCATGTTTGATATCTTCATGTCTCACTAAATGCGGATTATTCCTTAGTACAATACGAGGCCCTGGTGGCTCTAGGTCAATAGTGCCAGAAACAATGCTTGTACGTCACACGTCAGTTGGGAACCCCAAGAGAAAGGTATGATGAGTGCAGCAGTAAGTTTTCCCTCAGTATGAAACCAAGGTTTAATCGAACCAGTAGGAAAACGAGGTTTGCTTCGAAGGTGTTGGTGGAGGAGTGTAGTGCGGCGCAACACCAGGGATTCCGGTGCCAACGTGGAACCTGCACAACACAACCAAATTACTTTGCCCCAACTTAACAGTGAGGTTGTCAATCTCACCGGCTTGCTGAAAACAAAGGGTTAAACGTATCGAATGGAAAATGATGTTTGTTTGCATAAAACAGTAGAGAACAATGATTGCAGTAGATTGTATTTCAGATGTAAAAGAATGGACCGGGGTCCACAGTTCACTAGTGGTGTCTGATACGTCTCCAACGTATCTATAATTTCTGATGTTTCATGCTTGTTTTATGTATCATTGTCACATGTTTTATATACACTTTATATCACTTTTATGCATTTTCTGAGACTAACCTATTAACAAGATGCCACAGTGTCAGTTCCCTGTTTTCTGCTGTTTTTGGTTTCAGAAAAGTACTTCTGCGAATATTCTCGGAATTGCACGAAACAAAAGGCCACGTCCTTATTTTTCCAGCGCCGTCACGGAGTCCGAAGGAGAGACGAAGGAGGGCGCCGAGGTGGCCAAACCACACCCAGGCGCGGGTGGGCCCCCTGCCGCGCCAGCAGGTGGTGTGGGTCCCTCGAGCCTCCACCGGCGTTGCCCCTTCGCCTATATATTGCCTCAGACGCGAAAACCCTAAAATACCAAGTCATATTTCCAGAAGAGTTCCGCAGCGCCGCCGCCATCGACGACAAGTTTCGGGGGACAGAAGTCTCTGTTCCGGCACGCTGCCGGGACGGGGAATTGCCCCCGGAGTCATCTCCATCGACACCCCCGCCATCTTCATCGTCGCTGCTGACTCCCATGATGAGGAGGGAGTAGTTCTCCCCCGAGGCTGAGGGCTCTACCGGTAGCTATGTGGTTCATCTCTCTCTCACATGGTGTGATCTTTATGTGATCATGTGTATTGCTAGTATCGCTGAATACATTAATAATGTTTATGCTACTCAAGTGATTTTGTCTAGTTTCTGGAGTCATTGTGACAACACGGTATCAAGGTGACAGTGTGGGTACTTGTGTGACTCTATGAATAATTTAGACATTTATCATGGCTTATTCTTGGGAATTGTGGTGTTTGTTTACACAGACTTTGAGGTGTGCTCTTGCAGCCCTACGCATAGTACTCTTGCTTCATCAAGAAGGTGAATAATCCCGAGCAGTATTTACTTGTGTTTAGTTGTGCTAATCTAGTTGAATATGTAGATGTTACTCTTTATCTATTATGCACTCTATAGGTTACTTTAATATGAACTCCGGTACTCTCCACGGTGTAAAGGTGACAGTGTGTGCACCGTGTGTGACTCCTTTATGACGTTGTGGCGCTTGTTTACTCCGGCTTGAGGTGTGCTTTTGTAGCCCTACACAATGAATGGTGTTTGTTATCCAACAAGAGAGTGTTTAAGAGTAGCTTTTACTTATTCAGTTATGAGATCATTGTTGAGAGTGTCCACTAGTGAAAGTATGATCCCTAGGCCTTGTTTCTAAGCATTGAAACACCGTTTACAACAAGTTCTGCTACATGTTTGCTTGCTGCCATCTTTATTTCAGATTGCAGTTACTACTTATAATCATCCATATCACTTGTATTTCACTATCTCTTCGCCGAACTAGTGCACCTATACATCTGACAAGTGTATTGGGTGTTTGGGGACACAAGAGACTTCTTGTATCTTAATTGCAGGGTTGCTTGAGAGGGATATCTTTGACCTCTACCTCCCTGAGTTCGATAAACCTTGGGTGATTCACTTAAGGGAAACTTGCTGCTGTCCTACAAACCTCTGCTCTTGGAGGCCCAACACTGTCTACAAGAATAGAAGCACACGTAGACATCAAGCTATTTTCTGGCGCCGTTGCCGGGGAGGTAAGCGTTGGAAGGTATCTCCTTTAGATTCTGCAATTTTATCGTTTTGTTTCTTGTTTTTATTTTCACTAGTTAGGCTTAATGGAAAACAACAAAAAAATTAGAGATCTTTATGAACTTTATATTGAATTAGGACATGATGCTTTTGAGGAGAAAATTAAAAAACCTATGGAGGCTTGTTTGCATGATGGTAGCAATGGTGACATGGGTATGCCTATCGGGTACCCTACCATGAGGGTACCTGGTGCACGTATCGACTAGGCCCAACTATCAGAGCCTACATGAAGCCCATGAAGGGAGGCCCACGAAGATGAAGTATCCTTCAAGTTTGGCGAAGCAATAGTCGGTTTAGAGTTTCCTTACTTGTAAATCGAGTCGGTTACGAACACCCGGGACCCAGCCTATTATTTAAGGACTGGGAGGGCCATCGAACCAGACAACGAACCACCAGAGCCACAAACCCTAGCGAGATCGACATCTCGCCGGGATCCTTGTAACCATCATATTCACAAATCAATAACAGACAGGCAGGACGTAGGGGTGTTACCTCCACACGAGGGCCCTGAACCTGGGTAAAATCTTTGCCCTGCTTGTCAGCCGACGATACTTCCAGCTCTACCACGTTCTCTCCCCCATATTCATAACCTAGGGACCTTAACCATGGGTCTTGATGAGTCTACCCCTCGTCAAGTGGCGCCGTCTGTGGGAAAGAATAGCGCTGGACTCGAAGTTTCGCCGGTCCCAACAGCAAACGGCAAATCGCCGATCACACCAGCAAACGGCAACACGCCGATCTCACCAGCAAACGGCAACTCGCCGATCTCATCTGCAAACGGCAACTCGCCGGCCATGTCAGCAAACAGCAACTCGCCGATCCAGGCGACACACGGCGACTCGCCGATCTACTCGAAAAGCGGCAGCCTGCCCGCTTCACCCGCAAAAAGCGCATCTGCTCTTCCAATGAATTTCAATCCGCACTCGCCGGAGCTTCAGGAGGCGTTTTCTGGCCTTGAATCAGGTTTGAGCTTAACTGTTGGAGCATTCAATTTTTTCGTAAACAATCTTGGCACGCAGGACTCACAGATCCGCAACAACTGGTGCTGGGTGCACTCGAGGCTCCGTCGACTGCTCTCGCCCCATCGTCGAATCCTGAAGCCTGCTCGCCCGCAACAACCATGTCGACCGGCGAGCTCGATAGGTTCATGATGACGGAACTCCAAGGCGAGGAAGCAGAATCAGCATACAACACAAGCAACATCGACTTCAACCTACCACTCGACGAGAGTTTCGACTGCGGGATCTCCCTCGATGACTTCTACGAGCCCGCGATTCATAACGACAACAACGTCGACTCGGAGATCTTCACCAACACCAACCTCGACTCAGAAATCCGTAATGGCTTCGCCAACACCGAGATGAGCATAGGTGATGAGCACATCGACAACGAGATTCGCCTCGAAGATCTACTCGATGAACACACTGGCTCTGACATGAGCCTCGATGGCGATGTCGAGTCCATGACTGGAATCGACAGCACATACACCTGTCCTCGGGTCACGCCCCATCAGGTCTACGTGGCCTTCACCGCAGAATCATCCGCAGACGCTGCCGCTCGCAGGCCTGCACAATTCCCATGCACGGTAACCATGCCAGATGGGGTCACAACCTTGACAATCACGGAGGAGATGGCAGCAAAAGCAGATAAAGTCATAAAGGAGTGCACTATGATGCCGCCAAACTCCACTCCAGAGGAGATGTTGACCTTCCAGTACTTCAACTGGCAGGAGTCAATTCGACTGCAAAACTACCGAGCGACGCTCGAGGAGCGCAAAAGGCAAGCCAGCCTCTCGAGTGCCCGACGAAGGGAGCAATCCCTCGGGTCCACACAGCAACCAACCCCTCGACCTAGGTCGCGGTTGGCAAGCCTTCCAGAACATGAAAGGGTAGCAATCACCCGTAACCTGTCGTTCATGACAGAGGACGCTAACGGAATCCCAGTACCCAAAACTGCTGCGGGTGCATTATTCTCCGTAGGTGCTTACCTCAAGGCAATACAACCTCCGGCGAATGACCCTAACGCAGCCCTGCATCGCCAACAACTCAAATCGCTAGCTCTAGCGGCACAGGCTATGCAGCCAGAAGACAAAACTCCAGCAAGGGATCGCGATCGCGACATAGTCGACTCACGACACGCAGCACATCATCGCAGTGGTCGCAGCCACCACTCGGATGAAGGAAGGAGAAGCACGCGCCGGCACAGGTCCAGCAGGAGCAGGTCTCGAAGATCCTATAGCAGCGATTCATACTCTGATCGCGAACCAGAGCCATGCGGAGCATTGTGCTTCACTCGACGCATCCGTGAGACGCGGATGCCCAAACGGTTCAAGTTGACAGGCGAGCAACCCAAGTACAACGGTCGCCAAGAACCTTCTGGGTGGCTAGAAGATTACAGACTCGCCGTGGCATGCCAGCGGGGCACGAACACCACGGCGATGCAGTACATACGACTTATGCTCGAAGGAACTGCCCGCGACTGGCTCAAATCACTCCCTCCATCATCATATGACTCGTGGGATGATTTCCGCAGAGACTTCATCAAAAACTTCGAGCCTCTGTGTGAGCGCCCGAAGACATTCGAGGAATTAAGGACATGTACTCAACGATCAGACGAGTCGCTGAGATCATACATACGGCGGTGGACCGAAATACGCAATTCGGTTGGCAAAGTGTCAGAAGACAGGGCCATGGATGCCTTCATACAAGGTCTCGCCAGGAAGGACTTCAAAGAGGCACTTGGTCGTGAAAAGCCAACCTCCCTGGCTGACCTCATCAAAGTTGCGACTGAGTGGGCAGATGGAGAGGATTCTGTACGCAGATCCCGTGCTTCCCCAACACGCGACAACTACGAAAGCGGCAGTCGAAGCCGCAGAGATTCATACAGAGAAGATCGCAGGCGTAAACGGTCCAGACGTCCTTACGACGATAACAGACCCGAGTTCATGGCGGCTGGATACACACAGCCAAAGGAGGACCATGATAGAAGCAATCGACGCTCGGATGATCGACGTGACAGTCGAGATCGCGAGCAGCGGAGCGATAGCTACAAAAGGCAAGAATGGCGCAAACGTAGCGACGCAAAACCCGAGCGGTCGTTCGAGGAAAAGATGGACGACTGGTGCAGATTCCACCTCTTCAAGGGGGACGACGGAAAACTACGCTCCAATCACACCCTAAGGAACTGCAGGGAATTCGACCAAATGGCGACTGACTATGTGATACGACTCAAGAGGAATGGCCCAGCACCTGCTCAGCCCATGCCTGCACCCGTACCACAGCCGAACGCTGTGCCCGCTCTCATGGCGCCACAGCCGCCACCGCAACCCGCACCACAGCCTGCTCCAGGCGCAAATCTCGCAGGTGCCATACAACCTGTGCTACGGGCGGAAGATGATCAATATCCACAGCCCCACGGGCAGATGTACATGATACAAAAGGGTCGCCCCTCTAACAGGCAGCAAAAACTAATCACTCGACAGGTGAACTTGGCTGTCATGGCACCTCCAGCCGTGCCCGAATTTCTGAAGGGATCGGAAACCATCATAAGCTTTAGTCGAGAGGATCATCCCCCAGCTGTAGCTCGACCAGGGCATGCGGCTCTGGTACTCGACGCGCAAATAGGAGGCTACGCCATGACCAAGGTCTTCATGGATGGAGGCAGCGGCATAAACATCATCTTCGCGGACACACTCCGCAAAATGAACAGGTCAGTCGAAAACCTCCCAAAATCTTCAAATACCTTCCACGGTATCGTTCCTGGCAAAGCAATTAGCCCAGAAGGCACCGTACAACTCGACGTTACGTTCGGGGACGTAAGCCACTTCAGGACAGAGTCGATTGAGTTCGAGGTCGTCGACTGGAAATCACAATACCATGCTATTCTTGGTCGCCCGACGTTTGCTCGATTCATGGCGGTGCCACACTATGCGTACCTCACGCTGAAGATGCCAGGACCAAAGGGAGTCATCACTGTCCGTGGAAACTTTCAAAGGTCCGATGCTTGCGACCGCGAGTTCAGCAAAATCTCCGAGATGTTCGGGGTGGAGGAATCACTCGCTGACTTAGCGATTACCAACGACCGCACACTCCTTCCAGAGCATAAGAAGTTGGCAGTCGACAGATCCTTCAATGCTACAAATGACACAAGGTCGCATCAGGTGCACCCGACCGATCCGACCAAGACAGTCAACATATCTTCGAGCCTGCCTATCGCATAGGAAGGCGCGCTCGTCGAATTCCTCCGTGAGAACTGGGAAATATTTGCGTGGTGTCCAGCCGACATGCCAGGTATTCCCAGGGAATTCGCCGAGCACTCTCTCCAATTGTTTCCAGATGCAAAGCCAGTCAAGCAAACGATGCGTCGAATCTCCGGTCCAAAGCGAACCGCAGTCGAATCCGAAGTCGACCGGTTACTCGCAGCAGGATTCATTAGGGAAATCAAGAAATCACAATGGGTGGCCAACCCTGTACTCGTAGAAAAGAAGCATACAGACATCCTTCGGATGTGCGTGGATTTCACAGCGCTGAACAAGTGCTGTCCGAAGGATCACTTCCCGCTACCCCGGATCGATCAGATCGTTGACTCCACCGCCGGATGCGCACGACTCTCCTTTCTGGATGCTTACTCAGGTTATCACCAGATAAGGATGAAGCAAGAAGACGAAGAAAAAACGGCGTTCATAACCCCACTCGGGGTCTACTGCTACACAACTATGCCCTTCGGGCTAAAAAACGCGGGTGCAACATACCAGCGCATGATGCAGGACTGCCTCAAAAAGCAAATTGGACGCAACGTCCAGGTCTACGTTGATGACATTGTCATTACCACAAGGGAAGAACGCACACTACTCGACGATTTGAGGGAGACGTTCGCAAACCTCAAACGCTTCCATATCAAGCTCAATCCTAAGAAGTGTACGTTCGGCGTTCCAGCCGGGCAGCTCTTAGGGTACCTAGTCTCTGCTCGTGGAATCGAAGCAGACCCGAGAAAATACAGGCCATCCTCACCATGCAAAGGCCTTCAAAGCTTCATGATGTGCAGAAACTAGCAGGACGAGTAGCGGCGCTCAGTCGATTCATCAGCAAACTGGGTGAAAAGGCTCTACCATTCTATCGACTGATGAAGAAGGCGGACAAGTTCGAGTGGACGCCAGAAGCTGAAGCAGCCTTCACAGATCTCAAGCGGATCCTCACAAGCCCTCCAATCCTCGTCGCACCTAAGGAACGGGAACCACTCTACCTGTATGTCTCGGCTACAAACAGGGTGGTGAGCACCGTACTGGTAGTCGAACGCGTGGAGGAGGGGCACATCCAAAGCATACAACGTCCAGTCTACTACCTGAGCGAGGTTCTCTCCATATCAAAACAGCGGTACCCGCACTATCAAAAGCTGGCATACGCTGTATTCATGTCCTCAAGGAAGCTGACACACTACTTCACCGAGCATCCGATTACCGTGGTAAGCAACTCAGCAATCGGTGATATACTCACAAACCCCAATGCAACGGGTCGAGTGGCAAAATGGCTCATCGAGCTGGCTCCAAGAGATATCAAGTACGAGCACCCGAAGGCTATCAAAGCACAAGTCCTACCCGACTTCACAACCGAGTGGATAGAAGCCCAATTACCTGGAGCACCAGACGTGGCCAATTCCTGGACCATGTACTTCGATGGGTCCAAGAAACATGAAGGCGCAGGCGCAGGCGTCGTCCTCATATCACCAAAAGGGGACAAGCTACGTTATGTTTTGCAGATGGGATTCAAGCTACCCTCCAATAACGAGGCTGAATACGAGGCTCTGATCCATGGCATGCGGATGGCAAAGGCACTCGGGTGCACTCGACTGATGATCTACGGCGACTCCAACCTCGTGGTGCAGCAAACAATGAAGGCCTGCGACGCAATCGCGGACAACATGATCGCTTATCGCGATCTGTACAACACACTAGAAGGCAGCTTCGAGGGCTGCGAGTTGAGGCACATAGGAAGGGAAAGCAACGAAGAAGCAGACATGCTAGCCAATCTTGGCTCAACTGGCGCACAAATTCCACCTGGTGTCTTCCTCGAGCGTATTGAACACAGATCCATCAAGGAGAAACGAGAGCCTCCTCCGTCGACTACGCCACCCAAAAGCAAAATGCCTAGCACAGAGGACCCCCCTGTCGAGGTATTTCTCATTGAGCCAACCTGGACTCAACCTTTTCTGGCTTACATACTCCGTAGCGAGCTACCAGATGACATAACCGAGTCCCGACGCGTGACTCGAAGATCAAAAGCATACACCGTTATCAACGGCGAGTTATACAAGCGCAGCATATCAGGTATGTTCCAAAGATGCATCGCACTCGAAGATGGCCAAGCCATACTTCGAGACATTCATGCAGGTACCTGTGGGCATCACGCCAGCAGTCGATCACTCGTAGCCAAAGCCTTTCGCGCAGGGTTTTACTGGCCTACAGCACTCAAAGACGCGGAGGACATAGTCAAAAGGTGCGTCGGCTGCCAGAAATTCGCAACAAGGCCGCACGCACCCGCATCGGCGTTGAAGACTATACCGCTGGCCTGGCCTTTCGCCCAATGGGGGCTCGATATGGTTGGGCCACTCAAAAAATCATCGCATGGCGGGCATACTCACCTACTGGTGGCAGTCGACAAGTTCACAAAGTGGATCGAGGCGGTCCCCATCACAAATTCGACTGCTACTACGGCAGTCAACTTCATAAAGAGCATCATCTATCGCTTCGGTGTCCCAAACAGTATCATCACTGATAACGGCACAAACTTCACGGCTGAGGAGTTCAAAACCTTTTGCAAAGAGCAGGACATTACGCTCAACTACGCATCCGTGGCGCATCCGCAATCCAATGGCCAAGTCGAAAAGGCCAATGGGCTTGTGACGAGTGGGATCAAGAAGCGCCTCCTGGTGCCACTCAAAAGAGCTGCAGGTGCTTGGGTCGAAGAACTACCGTCTGTGCTATGGAGCCTACGCACAACTCCCAACACTTCTACGCAGTTCACCCCATTCTTCATGGTCTACGGTGCAGAGGCATTCTGCCATCAGACGTAAGGTTCAACGCACCACGAGTTGAAGCATACAATGAAGAAGACGCAGAAGAGGCACTCGAAGACGCAGTCGACTTGCTTGATGAGGCGCGCGACACGGCCTTAGCCCGCACAGCTGTTTACCAGCAGGACCTTCGCAACTACCACAGCCGTCGACTGCGCACCAGGTCCTTCGTCGTTGGCGACCTGGTTCTTCGACTGAAGCAAAAGAAGGTGCACAAGCTCGCTTCCCCATGGGAGGGTCCCTTCATCATCACGGAGGTCCTTGGTGGAGGTGCATATCGACTGAAGCACGCGAAGACAGGCGAACCCTCTCACAATCCGTGGAACGTTGCGCATCTGCGCCGTTTCTACGCATAAAGTGCTCACAGTCATACAATGTAATAGGCTATATGTCGGATGGCTGCAGGTTTCAGACGCGCTCTTTTCCTTACCAGGGTACCTAAGGGGACTGGAAGGTTTTTAATGAGGCGGCCTGCAGCCTAACATTCAAAAGAGGAATAAAATCAATGTTCCTTCGACTCCTTTGTGGCTACCACCTGCATAATTCATACCTTAACCGCACCCGAGACCCTCGGGGGCTGCGTAACAAGGATCCGAACAAAGAACATAAAAACTTTGCAGCCGCACTCGAATACTCGGGGGCTGCACAGTCATCGGTTCATAACCAACACATATTTCACAAACCCCGCTCGATTGACTCGGGGGCTCGGCAAAAAATCAAAGTATACAAACTATACAATATACAAAGAGTCAAAAATTACACTCGGGGGCTGCCCCCTATACAAAAATTGCACTCGCAAACCATTCTAATCCTCAGGCTCGTCTTTTACGGGCAGCTCGGGGCCGCAAAGCTGTTCGCGAGTGCACTCGATCAGTGTCTCCGCAGCTTGGATCGTGTCATCCAAGTCTTTTTGCTCGAGAACCTCTCCGGCTGCAGGTGTCCGCAACACCAACCTTGGTTTTCGACTACGCATATACGCCATTGCAGCGTTGGCTCCAATTACAAGTCTTTGAGACAGCAACTCTCGAATGGGATTTGTTTGGCGGAAGATGTTCAACACAGCACGAATCCCTTGTGGTTGTGGCCCCGAAGGAAAAAGAGTCTCGTTCAGACGAATAAACGATGCCCGGCATAACTCCAGCA
The DNA here is from genome assembly GCA_947311845.1 of Poa pratensis. Classification (NCBI taxonomy): domain Eukaryota; kingdom Viridiplantae; phylum Streptophyta; class Magnoliopsida; order Poales; family Poaceae; genus Poa; species Poa pratensis. The sequence goes on along the minus strand of CAMZMU010000049.1, from coordinate 65,545,374 downwards.
GCTCAGCACTTCGCCAGACGCGATCCTTCAGGGTGGCAAGTATGCGGGCATGGTACCTATCAAGCCAAAAGTGTTGACGCCCAGTTGTAGGGTCGTCAACCACGCTATCCAGGCGTCCTTCCACGCGAATCTGTTCAGCCTGGAAGTTGTCGACAAAGCCTACAAATACGGGCGCACCAGTTAGATCAAAAGGACAAAAGCTACACAAAAAGCTTGTAAAACAAAGCAAGATTCGAACTTACACTCGAGTTGCCTGTTCACAAGCTCCATCTCCCCGAGAACATAATCCTCGCGTTGGGTGGCCAACGCGGGTCTGGCCCTCAATCGACTCAGCTCAGCCTGGGCGTCCTTCAGATCTTGCTCCATTCTCACATATTTAGCCTTCATATACTCCATCACCTTGGCATCATTTGCCACCTGACCCTGGGATCGGGTGGTGGTTGGAGCCTGCGAGGAACTAGTCGCGTAGCAGGTTCTCGTGACTGTTCAAAGAGCATAATCACAAACACAAAGTTTGTAAGACTCGCGTCATAAGCATACAACTCTCCAAATGAAAGACATTGGCAAAAGAAGTTTGCATAAACAAGGTAGCAAAAACAAAGCGCAGACTCGCGCAGTTCAGAAGGTATCATTACAAGGCATAAAAAAGCAAAAGGGTACAGCTACCCTAAGCCTAAGATTTCGATTTCCTAAGCAGACGATTGGCAGTCTCGAGTGCCCGGCGCTCCATGGTGTTCATGAAAACTTCAGCCAGTCGCGCGGCTGCTCCGCTCACCCCCTTCAGCGAAATGGGCTTCCCGTCTGGCTTCTGAGGGAACGCAGACAGTGCTGCCTCATAGTCGCAATCTATCCCATGTCCCATAAGAAGCTTGATGGTGGACTCGGATCCGCGTACCGTGTTGGCGCGAGCAAAACCCGCCATGGTGGACGTCCCGGGGCCAAACACGTTGGCGAAGTCATCCACCGTCGACGGCACCACGCCAGTAGGGAACACCACTTGGTATACAGCACCAAGTGTGCTCGTTGATTTGGCGAGTGCTTCTTTCGCCTGGTTGCACAGAGCGCCTAAGCCGCCCACAGCCTGTTCCAGCGAAAGATCGTCACTCGCCACGTCTGCAGAGGCCGGTGCGCCAACAGCTTCTGCACAATTCAAAACAGGCATAAGTACGACACTCGACAAGTTATATAGTCATATCAAAAGGAGAAAAAGATTACTCACCTCCCATGGCCTGCGCGAGTGCCGCGAGCTGGTCAGCATATTCTCGCTCGCGTGCAGCAGCTGAGTTGGTGGCGGCAGCAGCTCTTTCTTCGATTCTTCGCGCTGCGCGGCGAGTGCGTCTTCCAGTCCTTCTTCTCGCCTGGCCCAGCAAAAATTACGTGTATTCAATACTCGACAAAATCAGGCATTGCGAAAAGAAGTTGGGCAAAACAAAAGCAAAAAGGAGAACTCACGACTGAGCCGCTCGAGCTCGGCGCGCATGGTGTCCCTCTCCTGCTCCACCTGGACATAAGCCTTGGCAGAATCTGCCAAGGTGTGGTAGAAGGGCTGCGAGCACACGGATTCAGCAAAAATCTAAAAATTCTCACAGACCTACAACTAAACGGGTCAAGCAAAAAGTTACTCACGTGGTTCATCCACGGCTCGGAGCCGCGACCGATGTCCCGACATCTGGAGTTGCCGCCTTGGCTGTTTCAACGACAGCGTCAGTGGCCATGGGCTGGGCAGCCTCGTTTCCAGTCGGTGCAGACTTCGAGTGCTCCACGGCTGGAACATTCTCGACTGGAGGAGTCCCAGGCTGGTTGTTTTCAGCACTGTGAGCAACACAACAAAACAAAAGGATGGTCAGCACAAAAATATGACAGCACAAACATTTTCATATCATACTCAAAAACACACATACCTGTGCTCCTCATCTTCCTCGTCTTCGGAGTCGCCAAAAATTGGTCCTCCAAAGGCTGGGGTACCACTCGACTGAAGCGGAAGAGTCGAGCTTGTTGAGCACGCACGCAAAGGAGCGGCTTGGAAAACAGGTGGTGAATCTGATTCCTCGTCATCCTCCAAGCCTTGCTCCTTCGCGGGCGAACTGGCAGCAGAAGGCGCCTTCTTGGCCAGTCGACGCCGCTTCGGTGCGCGGTATCGACTTCTTGGTCAGAAGGAGCCTTGTCTTCAGATTGGACTTCTTCTGCTGCTTCTTCCTCGACATCCTCCACACGTGAAGTGGTGGCGGAAGGGATGGGCGACTGATCCCCTTTCGGGTCCACCACCTGTGCCTGTGTTTCTTCAGTCTCGCCATTTTCAGGCAGAGGAGGAAGGGAGGCAGCAGTCGAGTGACCCTGCATAGCACACATCACAAATTGCAAAGTCAGAATCAAAAATCGCAGATCATAAAACATGCGAGTGGCAAACTTTTCATTGCAAGCAGGCTATAACACATACATACCTCAAGCAAAGGGTTCTCCAACCCATATGGTGCAACAGGGCAGTCGACATTGCAAGTGTCGCCTGTCGTCAAGTTGGTGATGTGTCGCACATGCGTCAGCAGCTCACTCCTTGAAAGCTCCTCTGGATTCATTCGGGTGATGTCACCTGCGCCTTCATACTCCCACATGGGGTGCGCTCGGGCGCGAATGGGCCACACCCGCCTCTTCACAAAGGTGGCGATCAAATGGATGCCTGTGACCTTGTCCAGCATGCCTCCGATCCGAGCCAGCAAAGGGCTTGCCTCCTCCATTTCTTCGGCTGAGAGTTGGTGATCCCACGCCTTGGTCCTGGTGAAAGCAGCAGTCGAGAAAGGGGCGGCTGCATCCTGCTCCACAGTCGCATAAAACCACCCCTTCCTCCAGCCTTGAGCGGAGTCGACGGTCTTCAGGCGGAAGTATCGGGTGTCGCTGCGCACCTGTATTCCACAGCCGCCGACGGGGTAGGTGCGACCACCTCCTCTGTTCGGCCGCACCATGAAGATGGCTTCCACAGCGCCCAGCTGGGAGCGACGCCGAGGAAGCACTCGCACAGCGTGATGAAGCACGCGATATGCATAATGCCGTTTGGGGTGAGATCATGGATCTGCACCCCGTAGGCAAACAGAAGACCACGAACGAAATCGTGGAGGGGAAGCGAAAAGCCCCTAGGCAAAAACTCCGCAAAACAAACACGCTCGTTGGCGCGTGGTTCGGGGAGTACCTCCTTGGGCGACGGCGCGCGGACGGCGAGCTGCTCCGCGGGTGGCAGATACCCCTGCTCGCGGAACTTGACCAAATGGGCGTCCTTGATGGTGGACTTCGCCCAGTCCCCGCTGCCCTTCTTCAGCGCGGCGGATGCAGATGTACCCGCCACGGCCTTCTTGCCCTTGGTCGCATCGGTAGCGGCGGCGGCAGCGCCACGCTTCGCACCTCCACCTTTCGCCATCGCTACGGTGGAGGAGTGTGGGGCAAGGAGCTTGGGCGCAGAGCAATGGAGGTGGGCGCGAGGAAGAAGATGAGACGAGGGGCGGCGCAGGGAGAAAATGGCAAGTAAAAAACTCTGCCAGCACCGTCCCCCCTATTTACCACAGAGCGCAAAAACGATCGTAGCCGTTAAAACAAATCCATACGCTCCGCGCGAAATCTGGCCATACACGTGGCGGCCACGGAGAGCAACCGTCGCCGGCCACTCCGCCCACTACGCACGAGAATCCAGGAAGCCATCATCACGCCCCGTGAAAATAGTGCCCGAACGGTCAAATCAAGTCCACGCGGCGTCATCCCTGGTCAGCTCTGCAAAAACGGGCCCACAGAACAGGGTCACGTCTTATCAAAGCCTCTCCAGGCACGCCATCGCTTGTCAGAGATAGCAGTCGCAAAATGCGTCATTGCTGACGTTGTTCTCTCTTTCACAACTGGCATAAAAGTCACTCGATGATATCTTCGGGTGGTCTCTCGCATAAGTTTCGGTTGGTTTTTTAGCAAAAGTCATAGAGGCCAGTCGAAATTCTTTCGACTGCAGCATCATACTCCCATCGGGAGCGTATCAAAAAATTTCTTTGACTAAAATGTGCAGGGTAAAAGAATTTGAGATTATCCTCCATTGCAAGCAATAAAGCACAATCTCGGGGGCTACTCCCATCGGGAGCGCTGTCGCGCACCCGATAGAATAATGGCAAAAGTGCAGTCGACGAACATTCGACTAAGTTCATAAGCAAAATCACACTCAAAATATTCCCGAGTTGATCCGACGATCCTTGGATGCTGCATGCATAAGTGCAAAGGTAAGACCCGCCGATCAGTCGAGCTGGGCTAAGGACCGCTCCAGCAGCGTTATCCTTAAATGTTCCGTGTCAGCAGACATGATGAAAATCCCCGACGGACGCGTTGGGTAGATTCAAAATTATACTGCAGTTCGATTCAGTAAGACCTCAACGGCCGTTTCGAGTCTGTCCAGTTTGTTCCAGATTCGAGTCCGGGGACTCGAGTTTGATTGAAAGCTAGTATGGTTTTGCCACAAATGGTAGTTAACCGGCCCCGATCCGTCGTGTGTGCCGGGCCTGCTAAGCTAATATCCCTTGATTATCATAAGCAAAAACTCATAGTCGATGAAAACACTCGGCATTGCTAACATGTGCTATTTCATAAGAATTCTAAATACAGATGTAAAAAATATATATAACGTGCATGATGTATGAGTCCATGCCCGACTCTTCGAATCAGACAAGTACTCGGGGGCTACTGACATGGGTATGCCTATCGGGTACCCTACCATGAGGGTACCTGGTGCACGTATCGACTAGGCCCAACTATCAGAGCCTACATGAAGCCCATGAAGGGAGGCCCACGAAGATGAAGTATCCTCAAGTTTGGCGAAGCAATAGTCGGTTTAGAGTTTCCTTACTTGTAAATCGAGTCGGTTACGAACACCCGGGACCCAGCCTATTATTTAAGGACTGGGAGGGCCATCGAACCAGACAACGAACCACCAGAGCCACAAACCCTAGCGAGATCGACATCTCGCCGGGATCCTTGTAACCATCATATTCACAAATCAATAACAGACAGGCAGGACGTAGGGGTGTTACCTCCACACGAGGGCCCTGAACCTGGGTAAAATCTTTGCCCTGCTTGTCAGCCGACGATACTTCCAGCTCTACCACGTTCTCTCCCCCATATTCATAACCTAGGGACCTTAACCATGGGTCTTGATGAGTCTACCCCTCGTCAAATGGTATTACTATAAATTCTTTGAACACCATTATTGCTAATGCTATGCAAAGCTCTAAGCTTGGGGAAGCTGGTTTTGATGAATATGATATTTTTAGTCCCCCAAGTTTTGAGGAGAAAATTTTCTTTGATGATACTTTACCTCCAATTTATGATGATTATAATGATAGTGGTATTTTGGTGCCACCTACTATGGAGGATAAAGTTTATTATGATTATACTATCCCTGCAATTTATGATGATTATAATGATGCTTGTGATAGTTTTACTCCCACTATTACTAATAAATTAATTATGCTTATGTGGAGAGTAATGATACTTTTATGCATGTGGATCATGATAAGAATGCTTTATGTGATAGCTATATTGTTAATTTTGTTCATGATGCTACTGAAAATTATTATGAGAGAGGAAAATATGGGTATAGAAATCTTCATGTTATTAAATTTCCTCTCTTTGTGATGAAAGTTTTGAGCTTTCTCTTGTGTTGCTTTTATATGATGGTTTCTTTAAGACCTACTGGTCATTATGAGAGAGGGAGACACGGTTTCATATATCACAATAATATTAAGTCTCCTCTCTTTATGTTGAAATTTTTGAAGTTACACTTGTTTTGCCTTCCAATGCTAGTCACTTTGTTCTTCATTGACTTGTTTTCTTACAAGACTCCTATGCATAGGAAGAGTGTTAGATTTAAACATGTTTTATATATGCTTCTTGATGCTCTCTTTTATGTTTCAACTCTCATCTTTATGTGAGCATCATAAAAATCACTATGCCTAGCTAAAAGGCGTTAAAGAAAAGCGCTTGTGGGAGACAACCCACTGTTTTTATTTTCTGCTATTTTTATTTTTGTTTTGAGTCAAGGTGCTTGTTACTTCTGTAGCAACTCCTTTGTATCTTTATTTTATTGCATTGTTGTGCCAAGTAAAGCCTTTTATTGAAAGTCACTATCCCAGGTTAAATAGAGGTTGAACCCAACTATCATGCATAAATACCCCCTCTTGGAGTTACAAGTATTCACGTGGCCAAGGCTTCAACAAGTAACGGAGAGCATGCAAGATCACAAATGACATAGACATGATAATATAATATTCAGCTCCACATAGGTATCAATATAAGTCAGATCCCAGCAAACACAACATGTAGCATTACAATAAGATGATCTTGATCATGATAGGCAGCTCACAAGATCTAAACATGATGGCACAAGTGGAGAAGACAACCATCTAGCTACTGCTATGGACCCATAGTCCAAGGATGAACTACTCACGCATCACTCCGGAGGCGGGCATGGCGATGTAGAGCCCTCCGGTGATGATTCCCCTCTCCGGCAGGGTGCCGGGAAGAGCTTCAGAAACCCCCCGAGTTAGGGTTGACGACGACGGCGGCAGCGAATATGTTCTGGATGAAAGGCTCGGTGTTTTAGGGTTTTCGCGTCTCGGGGAATAAATAGGCGAAGGGGCGATGTCGGCGGACCCCCGAGGGGCCCAAACCACATGGCGGCGCGGCTGGGCCCACTGCCGCGCCAGCCTGTGGTTTGGCCACCTCCTGGCTCTCCTTCGTCTCTCCTTCGGACTCCGTGTACGTGCTGGAAAAATAGGGACCTGGCCTTTTGTTTCCTGCAATTCCGAGAATATTTCCAGAAGTAACTTTCTGAAACCAAAAACAGCAGAAAACAGGGAACTGGCACTGTGGCATCTTGTTAATAGGTTAGTCCCAGAAAATGCATAAAAGGGATACGAAGTGTATATAAAACATGTAGCAAATGGTATAATATAAGCATGGAACAGCAGAAATTATGGATACGTTGGAGACGTATCAGGCCCCCGCTTGAAGTGAGGCGCCTATGATGATTTCATCAATCTTCAAAATATATAACTCTCGACATTCAAACTTCAAAGAGCATCATGTGTTGTGTGTGTGCGTGCACGTGTGCATGTTTATATTTTTTAGAAGAAGATTATTTGTTCAACCAACACAACGTGGATGTACGAGTACACCAATGACTTGCACGGAATGAAAACAATCGCTATACCGAGGATATTTACTTAGATTAGAAGTGTGTCCTGTCAGCCTTATTCTATCATCACTCAAACACAAGAAGAATGCCTACATTTGTGATAGAGTTAGGCGTCCACAACTTTTGCATACAATTTATAAATTACTTTTTGAAAAGACATAGAATTTAGCAGAAAATAGAAACATAAATATAAAATTTATAAATAAAATAAAAGATACACGAGAAATACATTATTTTCATAAAATCAAAACATGGATTTATTTAATATGAACGCCCAAATTAGGAGAATGAAAAATAGGAAAAAGAAAACTAAGAACTTATAAAATATTTGAGTGTTTGGAAAATTTCATCAATTTTCACATTTTTAAAAGTTTCATTTTGTATTGTTCTATTTTTTTTTATGTTCTAGTTTAAAAGATGTTTTTTATCATGCTTAATTATAGAATTTTGCACTTATATGTATATGTGTACCAACTTTCAAAGAATATTTCAAATAATAATTCTAAAGTTTAACATTTTATACTTTGTATTTCCAATTTTTTGCTTTGGGTATATCCATAGTCCCTCCGTTGCGTCAACAAAACCACCTTGGGAAACCTTCTCGCAATGTATTTCATATTTGATATAATTTTACTATATCAAGGTATTAATTTTCCAAAAATAAAGTGAGAATACAATTCCTTTCCGATGATACTTGATGAGTTTGAATAGTTCTCCCTTTTGGTTTCTTTCGAAACAACATTCCAACTTTTTTTATCGAGTAACAAGGTATAGGACATGGGATCTGAGCAAATTGAAAAACAATCTAATAAGAAACATTCATAGTAAATAAAATTAAATTATTTTTAAAGTTTAATCTTTCTCATCTAAATGTTACATTTTTTTGCAAAAAAATATCAACTTTATTGGTTAATAAATGAAAGTATTTTTAATTATTTTTTTAAACTAATCCAGAGTGTCCTATACCTTATCCTAAGTTGATTTTTATTTATTAACCAACTCTGCCACTTATGTATTGTATCATAAAGAAAAAACAATAGTACTTATTTGAATGTGACCTTGATCGACATTCTGCCACGCTTCCGGATCTTATAGTGGAACTATCTGACACGCCTCCACCTGCAACTCCCTCCTCATTTTTCGCTCACCTTGTTTGTCGGAACTGTGTAGCGAGGGTACAAACATATTTCGACGCCCCTAAGCATCCAGTGAACCAATTTCATGCGGTTTACTGCCCTAGCAGAACGCGCATGCATTGGCCTAGTATATCGAAAATACGCAAAAGCCTAAAGATCTTTCTTATAGCAAACTACAATATTCCGTGGTAACATCAGGCTGCTCAGAGTGGGGAGTAACATAGAGTAGTAACATGCAAATGTTACTAGGCTATGTTACTATCTCCATAGTGGGGACTAACCAATGTGTGGTATCATGCAAGACTTCATTTATTAGACTATAGACACATCTTGTCTTGGTATGTGTGATGTTACAGTAACTAGATAAGTTACTGTTGGGGATCATAGACAGAAAACAAAAAATTCCTACCGACGATAACCATAAACTAGCCAAGAACTATACTATGCAGATATACTATACGGAGGAGAACGCAATACATACCCTTGTAGACCGTAAGCGTCGACGATCAAAATATCTGTTTCGATGACAACGCGTGATGATGAAGCCGACGTAGCCAACCTCAAGGTCGTGTAGTGGAACAAGACGGCTCCCAGCGCCAAACAATGGCGCCTCGCGGTTCCACACATGTACGGTGTGGACGACGACCTCCGGGCTCCAGATCCAGCAGAGCAGCGGAAGTGGAAGAGTGGATCTAGCAGCACGGCGGTGTGCGTATAGTAGAGAGACTTCCCTCCCCGTACGCAGCTCTAGAAACGGAACCACGCTCAAGGTAGGAGAGAAGAAGGGAGAAATTGGTGCAATTCCAAAGGCATGGGGGTCCCCTTATTTAAAGGAGGAGGAGGGAGACCATCTCCCTTGGCTAGGCCATGTGGGACTAAACCCCACATGGCCATTCGCCGGCCAAGGAGGTGCCGCCGGCCCAGCCAGGTCGGCCGGCCCTCCTCCCTCCTTTTTTTTCCTTTTTCTTTTTTTTGGATTTCCCCCTAATGGGCCTCTAAGGCCCATATAGGTTTAATGCCTTTTAAAATTTGAATTTAATTAAATAAAAAATATATTTAATTATTAATAACACTTATTAATATTAAATACGTATTATTTAATTCATTCGGACCCCGAAACATATTTCGTTGCTCTCCGATCTCCATCGGGCATGTCCGGAACACTTCCGGAGTCTCCTGTTTCTTTTCTCTCTAAATCCAATCTAATCGTCATCCACCCTTAAGTGTGTTACCCCACGATTCGGGATCACTCCAGACATGATCGAGACACCCTCTCCGATCAATGACTAACAGCGGGATCCGGATATCCATGATAGCCCCTGTGCGTCCACGAATGTCTTCTATCATTTGAAGCTTTAGACGACCAGTCTCATCCTCTTGCCTAGCGATACTTAGATTGTCCGAGCGTCGTTCTCCGGTATCACGATTATCGAGCATGACCTCGCTATTGACAAATCTATCTTTACTCGTCTGTGACATTACATCCCCGTGACCTAGTCACATGCTTGCAAGCTCATTGATGTAATCTCACCGAGTGGGCTCAGAGTATCTATCCTGCTATATGGATTGGCAATTCTCGCTCTTGATCACTCGCTTCTACTGCTTTCTTCCGATACCCGAAAGTGTCACCTTTATTGTCACGCTATATAAGTCATGCCGTTTGATGTGATCAGCCGTATCTTTCAGAAGCAGAGATTTGATATGATCTCACAGTCGAAGGTATGAACACTACGTTTCTATATTTTGGGTATGTCCATCAAATCATTCACCTAATGATATGACTCCGTTGTTAACCGACGCCATTGTCCATGATCAGGAAACCTTGATCATCTGTTACCCAACGAACTAGTTAAATAGAGGTTACTAGGGACCTGGTTGTTTTCATACCATACGTGTTTCCGATTAATACAGTTATAGCATGGTATTAAACGTATTATGAACAAAAAGAGATATGACAAATAAAATCACTTTATTAATTGCCTTTAGGGCATATCTTCAACAGTCTCCCATTTGCACTAGAGTACAATCTAATCTAGTTTACAACTTGGTAAAAGCTAACACATATAGCAATATGGTGCATGCTTGTCTCGTGGAAGAGGTTTAGTCAACAGATCTTCCCACATTGAGATATGTATGTGCTTTGCAACACTTCTATGTCACCTAGTTTGACATCATCCCGTATTTATGATAACGGTGAAATATATGCTTGTCGATGGTGTGAGACTCAAAATTTCACACAACATGAGCCTTAAAAGTCTAAGAGATCTATTAAGGGAAACCAGGCATGCTCGAAAAAACTGCTCAGTCCAATCATACTTGCTACTTCCGAAATAGCCATATATTTCTATACCTATGTAGATTATGCGATAGTGCATTCATATGTAATTTCGCAAGCTAACCCTTTTACGACAGTGCATTCATATGAAACTTCGCAATCTAACCCTTTCTTCAAAACAAAGGACTTCTCATGTATGAGATTTCTAGCCATATGGGTCAGTGTCATAACTTGCATCATCATAATCCTTTTACGGCAAGTTATCTCTTCACTCTCACCCATACAAGAAACATATCTTCAGTTCTCTGTAGACACTGAAGAATATACTTAACTTTTGTTCATTGATCCACCTAGGGATCACTCTAGAACCCGTTCTTCGACCAAAAACTTGGGTCACACCAAGTCGAGCTTTCAGTATGATAGAATTATGTCTGAGGCATAGAGGATGTCGGACATCCTTTTTCTAACAACTATCACTGAAATGCCAAGATAATCTTAATATTTTACCTAGTCATACAAGTAAGAACCTTTCTTCGCTTGTTCTATTCTGAAACATTTCAGAATTTTAACCTAGAAAAATATTCCGACCTAATGTTATTAAGCCCTTATGATCTATACGAATTATAGATTTAAATACTCTTAACTTCACTCATAGAAAATTTAATCACTTAAATAATCATTTATACTTTACTAGAGGATCTGTATCATTCTCAATATGTCGTTACATATAAAATTTGGAATGACACCTAGCTCCCACTCAAATATGCCTTCCGCATATAAGACAAGGGAATTTCCTTTTAGCTCCCACTCAAATATGCCATTCACATATAAGATCAAGAAAAGCTACTTAGCTCCCACTCACTTCTTTATAAATGCAGGTTTCTTCAACTATTTTGGACGACTCCAAAATCCTTTGATCACATTATCAAAGTGAAGATTCCAGCTCCGATATGCTTACTTCAGCCCATGAATGGACAACTGAAGTTTGCATACGTGTCTAGCATCCTTAGGATCAACAAACCATCTCATTGTACTAGTTACAACTCTTTTCTTAATGCTACCATTAAGAAACATGGCTTCTTTATCCATCTATCAATTTCTCAATTCGAAATTATAGTAATTGCTAAAACAATCCTAAATAGACTTAATTAGGCATCGCCACTTGAGACAAATTCTCGTTGTGGTCAACTTTTGAATTTGTTGAAACTGTTTTTCGACAAATCGATCCTAATAAATGGTTGCCTTTCCGTCAGTGTCTATTTTGTTATAAAATTCCATTTACTCTTAACGGCCTGGAGCCCATCAAGAAGATTTACCCAAGTCTTTACTTGGTAATCGTAAATGGATTTTATCTCGGATTATATATGGCTCATAGCCATTTCTCGGACTTAGGTTCACCATCACTTCTTCGTAGTTCGTAGGTTTTTCATATGACGTTCATAACAAGATTGTCGTACCACACAGTGCGGAACACATTCTCATGCACCTACGATCTTAGTATGAGCTCAGAGCATCATGATCGTTATCATCAGCTTCCTTCCAGTTGTGGAGGACGGTACCGGAACGGTTTCCGTTGCGCCACTCTGATGCCTGGAGAGGAAGTTCATTAACTCCGTCTTGCTCTAATTTCTTTCCCACTTATACCCTTGGACAAGAAACTATTTCTTCAGCAAGGTATATTTCGGCAACGATTTTGCCTCTGTCGTGAGACATGTATCCAACTGATTTCTCAGATACACTACAAAGATGAATTTATCCGTTTTAGGTTTGATCATATCAAAACACTAAAATATCAAAACGACAATCTAGGCTAAAAGCCATGCCATAACTCATATGGTATTGTCTCCATGGATTTAGATGGTTTCCCTATTATCTAAAGTGAATGTTTTGTTCCTACCATACGACTCTAATGATCACAAAAATTCGATAAGAGATTTTATTGATCACACACAATCCAATAGCGTGTGATTACGACGTTCTAACACACCATAACATTGTGGTGTTCCATACGGCGTAATTTGTGGAACTCTTTTCACAAGTCTTCCAATGATATGCCAAACTCATAACTCAAATCCTTGTTTCCTCGATCTGTATCGCAGGAATTTGATTTTCTTGTTTAAGTTTATCTCTCTTACTTCACTCCGAACTTGTTTATCTTATCAAACTTTTCAGACCAGCATTTCATTAAGTGGATATGCCCATATCTACTCAAATCATTGGTGAAGTTTACAAAAATAATGATTTCCACTACACGTTGAAGTACTTCATTAATTCACACACATCGATATGTATGATTCTCAACAAGTTAAATGCCCGTTTTCTGAAACGGTGTCTTAGTTATCTTGCAAGTTCAAAAGATCAAATCTAAGGACTTGGAGATCCATGTGAATGGAGCTTCTCAATGCATATAACTCAAAACGTTAGTGCCATAATAATATGGTGTCATTATTAAGTTTGTATCTTTGGCATTAATGTTATAAATGTGAGAGCTACTACCATCAAATTCAAATAACAACATTCCATTCATGATCGGTGTATGATCATTAAAGATATCACTCATAAATGTAGGAAAACGATTTGTCACTAACAAATATGAATAATTGTCTCGCTAGAGGCAAGACACACTTATAATGATCATGCTAACAAGCGATCTAATGGAATTTGTTCAAATCAAATTTAATCTAAATGGTAGATGCAGAGAGAGTGTCTATGGCCATCACAACATATTGCCTGCCATTATCAACACACTCATTGTCTCTTCATCCTTCGAAGCTACTCAAGCAGAAAATCTTGTTTTCATAAAACATGACTAGTATCAAATCTTAGTCACTACTGCAAGTACTTGTTTAGGTAAAACATTCATAACGCGTATATCATATATACACCATTATCATTGCTGACTTCCCGGTGATTCGTGTCATCTTCATGGTTTTTCCAACACAACCAAGAATTCATGAAGGTGAACGATTCCCCTTGCATGACATAGTCTATGACAAAGCATTTGCATCTGGCAACGTTGTCTGTCATCCAGTGATCGAGCTGAGTGAGGCGTCTCAATGTCTTCAAGTATGACCAATGTCATCAAGTATGACTGCCACGTGCTCCTTTAATGCGAGTGTTCTCTTCATCTTGGTTGAGAAGAAAACCTGATTTATGGTGGATACAGATCATCAATCTAAGCAACCATTCCAAATGCTCGCGATCTATCAACACGCACCCACAGTTCATTCTCTATGGCAGAGATCATAGCATACACTGGACTATGATGGAATTATCCGCACAAAACTTGATAATCTAATTATCCTTTTGTTTAGCGGAATCTCCGGGTCTATCTCCTATCGGGTTTTGTATCAAATAGAGCTAATGGTTTAAACAAGGAGTATCCTCAAGCTATGGTATAAAAATATGAAGTTTGGACCCAACTCTTTTAAGTTTCTCAATCGCAGGAATGCGCCTAAGCCTAACAGGCTATAGAAGAGGTTATCATTTACAACGGTTTTGCAAAGCATAAAGACTTTTGTCCATAATAAAATATGGGTTCAAGTTTTTCAAAATAAAACTAAGTTTTCAAAGTAAAATTAAGTTTTCAAAATAAACCTACTAGAACTCCCACTCAAGACGAGTATCCCTCGCATCGTCTTAGTGATTACACAACCCCCATCCATTACACCACCCCGTCGATCAGGCAGATAGCATAACTTCAAAGGTAGACATCGTATATCGATCACATCACCGCATGTGACTCGTGCTTAACCTTTCGGTACTTGTGTTCCGAGGCCATGTCTGTACATGCTAGGCTCGCCATAACACCCTCTGACGTATTCGCGTGTGCAACGTGGCTTACACCCACTGTATGCGAACGAAGAGACGAGTGTAACCGCAATGCGGCGTACCCCGTAACGTAGAACTTTATTGGTGGTGCACGTCAGAGGGAGAACACTATTATCGGAATTTTGGGAGGGATCATCTTATATTACTACCGCCGTGTAACTAATATATAGACATATATATACACAATATAAGATGCACACAATCTACATAACATCTAAATGAAATGTAATGCGACATGATATGGTCTCCTCCGCGCCGATGGTCTCCTTCGTGCCGACAGTTTCATAAACAATTTAATAAACCTACCTTGACCATATCACATTGCCCCTGCAAAATAAAATTAGATGCTTTCTATTTTATCTTTTGCATGTTTTACGTGGCTGCTAGGGCTTCCGCACAAGAAACGTTTCTTACCTACGAAAACAACCACAACAGCGATAAGACAATTGTCTCTATTGGGCCCTCCATTGTAAATGCAATATCAACTATTGTAGGAGATACTGACACCCGCCAGCCACATATACGGTACAAGCCGTATGTCAAGTGTGGAACCAGTCTCGCGTAAGAGTACGCGTAAAGTCGGTCCGGGCCGCTTCATCCGACAATACCGCGATATAAACAAGTACACGCGAGAGGGTAACAAATGTAGAATCGATGCCCACATTCAACATGTGTTCTAACCGTACAGATATATCTACGCATAGATCAGCTCTGATACCACTGTTGGGGATCGTAGACAGAAAACAAAAAATTTCCTACCGACGATAACCATAAACTAGCCAAGAACTATACCATGCAGATATACTATACGGAGGAGAACGGAATACATACCCTTGTAGACCGAAAGCATCGACGATCAAAAGATCTGTTTCGATGATGACACGTGATGATGAAGCCGACGTAGCCGACCTCAAGATCGTGTAGTGGAAGAAGACGGCTCCCAGCGCCAAACAATGACGCCTCGCGGTTCCACACACGTACGGTGTGGATGACGACCTCCGGGCTCCAGATCCAGCAGAGCAGCGGAAGTGGAAGAGTGGATCTAGCAGCACGGCGGTGTGCGTATAGTAGAGAGACTTCCCTCCCCGTATGCAGATCTAGAAATGGAACCACGCTCAAGGTAGGAGAGAAGAAGGGAGAAATTGGTGCAATTCCAAATGCATGGGGGGTCCCCTTATTTAAAGGAGGAGGAGGGAGACCATCTCCCTTGGCTAGGCCATGTGGGACTAAACCCCACATGGCCATGCGCCGGCCAAGGAGGTGCCGCCGGCCCTGGTGGGCCCCATTCGGCCCAGCCAGGTCGGCTGGCCCTCCTCCCTCCTTTTTTTCCTTTTTCTTTTTGGGATTTTCCCCTGATGGGCCTCATATAGGTTTAATGCCTTTTAAAATTTGAATTTAATTAAATAAAAAATATTTAATTACTAATAACACTTATTAATATTAAATACATATTATTTAATTCATTCGGACCCCAAAACATATTTCGTTGCTCTCCGATCTCCATCGGGCATGTCCGGAACACTTCCGGAGTCTCCGGTTTCTTTTCTCTCTAAATCCAATCTAATCGTCATCCACCCTTAAGTGTGTTACCCCACGGTTCGGGATCACTCCAGACATGATCGAGACACCCTCTCCGATCAATGACTAACAGCGGGATCTGGATATCCATGATAGCCCCTGTGCGTCCACGAATGTCTTCTATCATTTGAACCTTTAGACGTCCAGTCTCATCCTCTTGCCTAGCGATACTTAGATTGTCCGAGCGTCGTTCTCCGGCATCACGATTACCGAGCATGACCTCGCTATTGACAAATCTATCTTTACTCGTCTGTGACATTACATCCCCGTGACCTAGTCACATGCTTGCAAGCTCATTGATGTAATCTCACCGAGTGGGCTCAGAGTATCTATCCTGCTATATGGATTGGCAATTCTCGCTCTTGATCACTCGCTTCTACTGCTTTCTTCCGATACCCGAAAGTGTCACCTTTATTGTCACGCTATATAAGTCATGCCGTTTGATGCGATCAGCCGTATCTTTCAGAAGCAGAGATTTGATATGATCTCACAGTCGAAGGTATGAACACTACGTTTCTATATTTTGGGTATGTCCATCAAATCATTCACCTAATGATATGACTCCGTTGTTAACCGACGCCATTATCCATGATCAGGAAACCTTGATCATCTGTTACCCAACGAACTAGTTAAATAGAGGCTACTAGGGACCTGGTTGTTTTCATACCACACGTGTATTAATGTTTCCGCGTAATACAGTTATAGCATGATATTAAACGTATTATGAACAAAAAGAGATATGACAAATAAAATCACTTTATTAATTGCCTTTAGAGCATATCTCCAACAGTTACCACAAGCACCTTTCTCCTCATTAACTGCCTGCCACATAAGCAAACTTGTCTTGAATCGTGTGATGTTACTAGCTAAGTTACTCCCACTGTGGCTAGCCTCAAAATTTGAGAAAATTGTACAAAACTACAACAAGTGGAGTCATAGTTGGAAGGAACTACAACTATTCAGAAAAATAGCAGGGAACTATAACTTTTGGCTAGACATGTTGCACCGAGCACAAATCACTCAATAGCACACTTAACAACACATCTGACACATGGGCCCCGCATCGCCCATGCCTATGTGGACAAAATCTTGGACCCACAAGTCATCCTACATGGCAATACCAACCCTTTTTAAAGTTGAGGCGCGATGTTCATTATTATCTGCAACACTATCTCGAGAACACTGATTCTTCTCCGCCGCTATCGTCGCGGCTTGAACATAAGGCCATGCGGCGTCGGGATCCGTTCCGTCACAAACACAGCCGCCGTGTGTGAGTATGCGCACAACGTCTTTGAGTCTTGGCTCCACCAGACTCAGTAAAGACGAGGTAGGAGTAGGATATCCATATGTGAGATGAGTTGTTTAGTTAGCTAATTGAGTGCTTTGTGGTCTGTATTGTCCGCAACTTTTAGCAATGTTTTTTTAGCCTAACATTTGTTGTCAATAATTATAGTTCCTTGCAACTAAGCCTCCAAAGGGTAGTGCAGACTCTCAAAATTTACACCTAAATTTGTTTTTGAGATGCATCGAGATTTTTGAAGTTTTTGTTTTTTGAGGATAATCGAGATTTTTGAAGTGGTCGTTTCCGTCTTTGCCAACCTACATCTGGTCTGCACGGGCCCATTCGGCCCATCCAATGGATGGAACTAGGCCGAGCTTTCCAGCTCCTAGGGCTTCGTTCTAGATCTTGGCGGCCTCTTCATCACCACTCTCCTCTCCCTCCACTTCCCACACACAGCGGCTACCACTAGGGTTTTACCGATCCGCCTCGCCTCCCGCCGGCCACCACCAGATCGCCTCTGCCTCCCGCGGCGACACCCTTCGCTCCCACCGCCGCCGACCATGGTGGGCCTTGGCGCAGGTCCGTCCTACGGGATGCAGTCTATGCTCAAGGATGGGCACAAGCACCTCTCCGGCCTCGACGAGGCCGTCCTCAAGAACATCGGCGCCGGCCGCGAGCTCTCCGCCATCACCCGGACCTCCCTGGGCCCCAACGGTGAGTGCCCTTCGCCCGTCCCTTGCTTCCTTTGGCGGCTTGGTCAGTAGAACTTGCGGGATCTCGGCGCTATGGGATCGCGCCGCCCTCGATGGAAACTGGGGTCGCGTGGGGTGTGGTGTTAGAAATGGCTAGGGTCATGGCCGTGTTGATGTGATTCGCAGTTTCTAGCGCGGTACTATTGATTAAGAGAAGCTGTGGAGTTTTTTGTTTTAATTTTGGTTGACGCATTAACGATGAGTTGGTATGCTGTTCTGGTGACGAGCCTAGTGGTGGCGCTCACGGAGCTAAGGTGATGGGGTTGAATGAAATGTAGCGGTCCTTTGGTTTGAAGTTGGGTTTAGCTGTTTAAGGTGTTCAACTGTAACATCCACTGGTTGTCGTCGGGTGATGCTAGCCGGGATGCTCCCGCGCTGTAGTTTCTGTACCAGGAATACCTGACGTATTTTGAAAAATCAGCTGAAATTGGTTTCTTAACAGTGTTAGTTTTCTGTTTTAGGAATGAATAAGATGGTCATTAATCATCTGGACAAGCTCTTTATCACCAACGATGCTGCAACAATCGTAAACGAGCTCGAGGTCCAGCACCCTGCCGCTAAGCTCCTGGTACTGGCTGCCAGGGCGCAGCAGGAGGAGATCGGAGACGGAGCTAACCTCACCATATCTTTTGCTGGCGAACTGCTTGAGAAGGCTGAGGAGCTCATCAGGATGGGGTTGCATCCGAGTGAGATCATTATTGGGTACACCAAGGCTATCAACAAGGTAGTTGCCCTCTAGTTAAGTAGGCGTTATACTATTAATCTTGTCGTATGATGGTAAGCACCTCATGCTTTTGTACAATCTCTCTGTGGTGTGCAGACACTTGAGATTTTGGAGGATCTAGTAGAGAAAGGCTCAGAAAACATGGATGTAAGGAATATGGAGGAGGTTGTGTTGAGGATGAAATCTGCTGTTGCGAGCAAGCAATTTGGGCAGGAGGACGTGCTGTGTCCCCTTGTCGCCGATGTAAGCTAATCCTTGCCCCCGTCCCTGAGAGGAGTTTTTAAACCGATGTCATGGAATATACCTCTAATAGTAGGTCTTTTTAATCTGTTTATCATGGATTTTCAGGCATGTATCCAAGTTTGCCCCAAAAATCCGGTAAACTTCAATGTTGACAATGTTAGAGTGGCAAAGCTGGTTGGAGGCGGTCTGCACAATTCTTCGGTAGTCCGTGGGTTGGTTCTGAAAAATGATGCTATTGGGAGCATAAAAAAGGTGGAGAAGGTGAAGGTAAGCTCAAAATTGTACACTACATTTATACTGTGTTTCTGCTACAAAGCATTTTGCCCTAAATGTAACATGTAAGTAACTTAAATAATTCTACCTTTTTGAAGTTAAGATTTTAAGTTACTATGATGCTGGATTCTCTTTATTGTGCTTGCTTATTATGTGAAGGACTTTTGAGGGTTGCATTGTATTTTGTAGCTAAGTTCAGTGATAAAAATCTTATTAGTAAAGTTGAAGCTTAGTTGGTGTTTTGCAGCTAAGTTTACCGATAGCAATCGCGTGGACAAACCTGAAACCTCAGAGGGTTTATATACCTTTTTTTTTGGAAATATGTTGCTGTTGGGAATTTGGGTACACGGCTATTCATTTTTGAACATCGATTTCATCTATCTGTATATTGTATGTGTAGGTTGGTCATGAGCCAAAAGTGCCCTTAAGCTGACAGTGCTGCTGTCACCATGGAAAAATAAATTATTGCTTTTTGCTGTTTAATTTTTTACTAAAATATTTTGATGTAAAGTGTTGCATTCATGCATTGTAATTTTTATGTGCAGTTACCCCTTTCTTATTCATGCTTCATATTTCATGCCTAATTCTTGGTTCCTGACAGTTTTACTATTTTCCTAATCAATCATTATTCAGGTTGCAGTATTTGCTGGTGGTGTCGACACTTCTGCAACTGAAACAAAGGGAACTGTACTGATCCATTCTGCTGAGCAGGTATATTTTTATGAACAATATTATTCCTTTTTGGTTTGTACCAAGAACTCTATGCTGGTTCACTGTGGTCAGAAAGGATTGTATGTAGTTTACTTCTCTCTGATTCCAGTTATGTTTCTAATTTAATAAATGTCTATGCCATAGCAGTGTATCTTGTTTCTGCATGGGTTTTATTTATGCCAGTGCAATTACATTTAAAGGTGGTTGTTTTTCTGAGTAATGTTTTACCCTTTTCTTTCATTCTTCTGTGATCGAAGCTGCTTTATTTATTAATCAGTGAAATTTACATTGCATTTGATCATCATAGTCGGTCAATGTAGTTTTTGATTTACCAAGGTCTGGCAGCTAAAGTTTTGCTTATGAAGTAACATATAAAATTCATGTTTTTTTGTCTGATTGGTGTTGCATTCTGAATCTAATTCACAAGTCTATGCTAAGATTCCAAATCTGAGCTTTCGGAAATCCTTATTACCCATTTCATGTTGTCGAGACATTTTTCATTTATTAACATCGGTCTATACATATGCTATGATTTTAAATCTGAGCTTTTGGAAATTCGTATAATGCATTTCATGGTCGAGGCATTTCTCATTTATTGACGCCTGTCTGATCCATTAAGGTTCCAACAACAGGTTTGTCAATAATTCCAAAATACTGAAATATGACTGCTTTTCGTACGATTTCAACTCTCTATCCTTGTATGCTCTGTGGATTACAGGGATTTATTGTTCTCCTTAGTTCATGTTAAGAACTGTTATCCATTAATATGTGAACTACCTTAATTGCACGTGCTTGTGATGTTCACAGCTTGAAAACTACGCTAAAACTGAGGAAGCTAAGGTAGAGGAGCTTATCAAAGCTGTGGCTGACTCAGGTGCCAAGGTTATTGTCAGTGGAGCAGCAGTTGGCGATATGGCTTTGCATTTTTGCGAACGTTACAAGTCAGTATTTCTCTTTCTTGTGTGAATTGCCATCTTGGTTGAATTTTCTGCAGGATAGTTTATTCTTGTGGAACTTCTTTCTGTATTTTGATAGAACTTAAAACTCAAACCGTAATTGGTGATTGTAATAGTGGAAGGCATATCAAAGATAGATTTATTTATACAATGGAGCATGGTTGGTCCCACTTAACAAGCTATACTCACACTGTTTCTGGTTTACAGGCTAATGGTTTTGAAAGTCAGCTCAAAGTTTGAACTGAGAAGATTTTGCCGTACTACTGGAGCAATAGCACTTGTAAGTTCTGCTTTCAAAATTTTCTTACTGAATAGCATAGTAGCTTATTCTAATGCTCAGTCCTTTTTTGATAAACAGCTGAAGCTTAGCAGACCAAAT
Source organism: Poa pratensis (assembly GCA_947311845.1). NCBI lineage: Eukaryota > Viridiplantae > Streptophyta > Magnoliopsida > Poales > Poaceae > Poa > Poa pratensis. The sequence goes on along the minus strand of CAMZMU010000049.1, from coordinate 65,524,021 downwards.
GCGGACGAATTAGGATATGCTGATTCTGTTTCGGTGGAAGAAATTGGCGGTGCTCGAGTATGTTCCATGCCTATATGCTTTCTCGAGTAACAATGACTTTGTGCTTCCTCAACACATTTGCTGTGCTTTATATAGGTTACTGTTGTTAAGAACGAGGAAGGTGGAAACTCAGTGGCTACTGTTCTCTTAAGAGGCAGCACTGATAGTATATTAGATGATCTCGAAAGAGCTGTCGATGATGGCGTCAACACGTACAAGGTATGTGTGTCATGTAGATTGACCAATCTCGTTGCGTTGTTTTGTATCGTTGGCATGCCCATTATTGTCTGATTAGTGAAAGGTTTTCTGACTGTTGCTGTTTATACCAGTCAATGTGCAGAGACAGTAGGATTATTCCTGGTGCTGCGGCAACAGAGATAGAACTGGCGAAGAGATTGAAGGAGTTTTCTCTGAAGGAAACAGGGTAACTACACTTGTTTGTGAGGCAAATAAATTTCATGTGCATGTAAAGAGACACATCTGAAGCATGAAGTTTCTGAAAAATAGTCCTGTTGATTAACTATAACACATGTTCTCGTTTTGTTTATCGGAATATAAGGATAGCTGGAGTATTGCCATCTGATGTCCAGACGCAACCTAGTTTTGCATTGGGGCTTTTAGGGCATGTTTGGCTTGGAGCCACACTTTTCCAAACGTTAGGCAGACAAGTGTGTCAAGTGTTTGGTTGGAGCCACGATTGTGGCCTGCCACACTTTCTTAGTCACTTACCCCACTTGTCATAGAATCATTTGCTAGCCAATATTTGCCACAAGTGTGACGACCAATTTGTCCACCACAAATAGTGTGGCACGTGACACTTGTGGCACAAAAGCGTGGCTTAGTGTGGAGGGCAACCTCGCATGCCTTTAGTTCGTACTTTCGTGTATTATCTGTAATTTAGTCTTAATAATTCACATTTGTGTGAGTTTTTATTTGAGTTATATACTTCTGCAGTACTAAAGACAGAATTGATATGTGAACATGTTCGTTCTTTGATCCATTTTCGTATGTGTTGTTCAATTATGCAGGTTGGATCAGTATGCCATAGCAAAATTTGGTGAAAGTTTTGAAATGGTTCCAAGAACCCTGTCCGAAAATGCCGGACTTGGTGCAATGGAGATAATATCTTCTCTGTATGCTGAGCATGCTGCTGGCAATGTGAAAGTAGGCATTGACCTTGAGGAAGGCGCTTGCAAGGATGTCTCCATTATGAAAATATGGGACCTTTACGTCACAAAGTAAGCCTTAATCGATATCTAGTTGCCAATAGATGTAGTAATCCTGCTGGAATCCTGTGCATTATGTTTTTAGGCTGCTTATAGATGCAATGTCTCCATTATGAAAATATGGGGCCTTTTAAGTTACAAAGTAAGCCTTAATCAATATACTGATGCAATTAGACGTAGGAATCCTGCTGGAAGCTCGTCCAATATGTTTTATAGGCAGCTTATAGATGCAATGTTTTCTGAATGTGATGCTCCTTTGATGTACTTCATACTTGGAAAATGCTACCCCAAGGTTGTCGTGTACATATTCTGTTATTTTTCAGACACAGTTCAATAAATTGTGTGTTATAAGTACATGTTTAGGTATGTTTGGGCCTACAGCTTTACAGATGTCTCACTTCACCTCTTTGACTCATCAGGTCCTTTGCTCTAAAATACTCAGCTGATGCTGTATGCACTATTCTGCGGGTTGATCAGGTAGGAGTGTCAATCTTTTGCGTCATCTTTATAGAAATAAAATTTGGTCTTTTATTCCTGGGCTAATACTTGTGGGGGACACAGATCATCATGGCAAAGCCGGCAGGAGGGCCGAAACCCCCGCAACAAGGTGCGATGGATGAAGATTAGTTTGACGGCGTATTCCTGCTTTGTGTATCATGGGTGAGGTTACTGCGCAGAAGACATGTCTTTTCCATCTTATCTAGGTTTGATTTGAGTAGAAGATTTTGGGTGCCTGGCGTCATGTTTGGATGGCTGCACTCTTTAGCTGTTGCCTTGTGGGTGGATTTGGGATTCCTCTGGTGTATCTGTTGAATCGGTGTATCACATGATAACTAGCGAGACTTGTTCGTCCAGTTTATTATACGAACTGAGCTCACCTCCAAAGATTGTAGTCGTTTTTGATGTTTGTAAAATTCTGCTGTGTTAGCCTTTGCCTTAAATTAGGAAAGTAGTTTCATTGAGTTTGCCTGGGACGAGGGCACTCTGCATATTGCTGCTTTACCAATTTGCTTGCATTGTACTCACGTTGCAGTTAATCATGGATTCTACCATCTTATAGTTGTTTGGAACGGAGGAAGTAGGTGTCACTGTTTCTTACCCACGTTGCAGTTAATTATGGATTCTACCATCTTATAGTTGTTTTTCTGTACCAGAGAATTAACATTCGGTGCTTATGCTTTAGAAGATTGATCAATATGTAATGTTGCCAACTAGAATTCGAAAATGTTGTATCAATAAGTTATTTATGTGGCAAATATCTTTCGAGTGTAAATGAGATAGTTCGTAGAGGAAAGTTGTGAGCAGTATGTTCGTGCATTACTTCCACACCAGTATTAATAACGTGACCATCACTATTAGCTATATAGACTTGTAAAAAAAACTATTAGCTACAGATTGGTTGAAATTGGAACCATTTAGATTGAAAGCAGTCAAGAAGAAGCAATAGGGCTGGTTTTAGATTTTTTATATTTCTAAAAAAAAGTGTTAGGTTTTAGATTTTTTAGAAAAAAAAATTCACCTGCAACATACCATGCAAGCCGTGGTTCTCGTGCTGCTGGATGCAATCAGCAGTGACATGGATGTTCTCTCTTTTGCCGCTGATCCTAAACTTTGATACCTCTACCTAGTTCTAATTCAGTCGTACTTGTAATCAGTTGGTCCACTCGTGGGTTATAAGATACGACTGGGATCGTGGTCCTGTTGTTTGGACTGACCAGTTGACTGACCAGTTTCAGGATAGTGTAGATAAAAGTTTATTTTTTGGACTGACCAGGTGGATAGTTCACCGATTCGACGGTCCACTTGTTTGGACTGACCAGGTGGTCCACTCCGCTGTTGGCCGAGGATTTGGCTGTAGACAAAAGTTATTATTTTAGAGAGTACATTGTCGCATCTCCTGTGGATGATCCAATCTGGATAGCCATTTTATGTGCAGGTTGCGAAAAAAGGGAAAAGTCAAAGGTATTGTTCACGCGTTGACTTAGCCACGACAAGTCATCAAATCCGGAGCAAGGCATATCATATCTTGATAGAAAGAAGCAAGACAATTACAAGATCATGCAAACGATCGTGGCGGAGAAACACACCCACACTTATTAACCCCGGCCTACACTATCCTATTATTATTACAAGTGTGAACTCCAACTCATACTCTCTCCCACATTTTGAATTCATCTACTACTAGTAGAAATAGCATTCGAGTATTCGGCTGGCATTGTAGTCCAACATTGTTGAACACCCAAGCATTCCGGTCCTTCTAAAGTGAGCAAGTTGCTAGTACAATAAGCGCACCAAGACCCCTTCTTTTCTCCCGTCGAAACGTCCCGTTTGTCTTGTCAACAAATCTTACAGGGTATTTGTGGACATTGGAATAACTGCTCTGGTGTATAGCTGCTCGATACATGTGAGCCAAATCTGTTTTGCGTATTAAGTGTATTGTACTAGATGTGTTTTTAGCCGTATATTCCTCCTGATGCATAAGTAATCTCTAGATGATCATGGGGAAATCGACGATCAGAATACCATATTTTGTGTTGCACAGCCAACTAGTTGAATTTTTGCATTTGTGAGGGGCTTTACACTTCCATATATGTGATACGGATTGTTTGCCCGATCTTTCACCGCAAGAACCACCGGATAACTATTCTCCCAACCACGTGGCAATCCATGCAACCTGAAGAACCTGGATAGATTTAGGCGAGCAACATGAAGATAAACAACACACCTCACGCCAAGCTCGACAACCCTTGACAGATTCAAGGACCTCCGCGCCACGCACGATAACTCTTGACAGATTCAAGAACACTCATGCCTCTATTTGCTGGATAACTTGACGAACGTCCGAGACGCCGTCTTACACGCCGATCCCCTAGGGACGGTGGCAACCTTGAACTTTTAGTTCTACATAATTTTCAACCCTCCTAAAACCCTAGCCGCTGGCTCCTTTATATAGGAGGCCAAACACCTAGTCGGTTGGACATGCCCAAACCGAAACCTAATTGACTCCTAAACCTAGTTGGACTCGACCTAGATACAAACCGACCCATGACGGGTTCGGCCTTAGATTTGGCACGCAAGCCTAGTTAACACTACCTTAGACTTTTACATCTCATTTAAATATGTCCTAGCGTGTCAACCAACCAAGACGATGCCGACGATGCCCTCATCATCCTCCCCTTCTTAGAGACGTGTTGTCCTCAACGCCGGAAGGTCTTCTCCAGCGCTTGTGGCGTCAATTATGCATAATCGCCACGCTTCTTCTCCATCCTCAAGTCTTCGCCGGCCTGCCACACCACATCCTCCCTCTCGGCTAGCTAGACTTGCTCTTCTCCATGTTTGGCGCCACCAACCAGATTGAGACACAATACTTTCGGACTGCACGTGTAAACGAACCACGCAAATCACCCCAAACACAACAGGACAAATTCCTGCACACCAAGGGTCCAAATAAGCTGTGAATACACCTGCGAATGCAATCTGAAATTGTGGAGGCAAACTTGGCACATCACCCAAAACTAACAGCTCAAATTGCTGCACGCCATGGATCCAAATGAACTGAGTGCACCTCCGTTTACAACTAAAAACGAGTGTCTATTTTACTGTACTTTCTTTCCCATCACTGCAATCTGACCACCCTGACCGATGCCACAAATTTCGTTGTACGTGCAAGCTGAAACAATCTGCTCTTTGACATCAGCCCATGCCAAACAGAAACCAATCGGTACCTTTTTTTTCTCCTTGATTTGCTCTGTTAGCTTACGCAAAAAGCTGTAGCAACCGATCAGATCTATTTTTTTTATTTCTTTCCTTTCCTGCCCGAAATTAATCCCACAAAATCAGGAACAACTCATCTATACTTTTCTGTTTCCTTCCTTTTTAATCCGATCCGAAATCTCCTCGATCTTTCCTCTGTATTTCCTTCCTTCACGTTTTTTTTTGGTTGCTGCCTACGAAGGAAAACAATCTGATCGTTCTAAGCAAAACGATACCAACTTTTCCTTTCCTTGCATGCACAGCACACGGAAGGAAATCACAACTTGATTTTTTTTTTTGGGGTGCTTTCCTTTCCGGCCGGAACTTCACGTACAAGGAAACCTCCAGGAATCCGATCAAAACTACCTTTCCTTAGCTGAACCAACGAGACCTCTTCGTGCGATCCTGCTGCCAGCATCACGCAACCAGAATATCCGATCCAATCTGCTGATGATTCGACGAACAGCAACAAACTCGAACCAGCAGAACTCCACCAACAATTTCAGAAAAATAGATCTACCAATCTGTACGGACCTGCAAATCGACTGGACGAACTCCACCAACAATTTCAGAAATTCTTGTTTCTAACGACATGACCCCTCTCTCTATTGGTGTTTCTAATGTTTTGCAGGAATTTGGTGATGTGTTTTCGGAGGAGGTACCCGCTGGTTTGCCACCATTGTGGGGTATTGAGCATCAAATTGATTTGATTCCAGGAGCAACAATACCAAACCGAGCTCCCTATAGGACGAATCCCGACGAGACAAAGGAGATACAGTGACAAGTCCAAGAGCTTCTTGATAAAGGGTATATTCGTGTGAGCTTAAGTCCTTGTGCTGTTCCTGTTATTTTGGTTCCTAAGAAAGATGGTACATGGCGCATGTGTGTAGATTGTAGAGCGATTAATAACATCACTATTCGTTATAGACATCCCATTCCCCGTTTGGATGACATGTTAGATGAATTAAGTGGTGCTGTTATTTTCTCTAAAATTGATTTGCGTAGTGGTTATCATCAAATTAGGATGAAAGAAGGAGATGAATGGAAAACTGCCTTTAAAACAAAATTTGGGTTATATGAGTGGTTAGTGTCGGGGGCTGCCCCCGGATAGGGCAAAGAGGTGGTGTTAAGAGCTGTAAAGAGTGGGCCGGATCAAGGTCAAGCCGGATCACTTGGGCCGGATCCCTTGAACCGGATCACTTGGGAGAGTCGGTCGGCTCCCAATCATGCTAAAGTGCAGGGAGAGGCCAAAAGGCATCAGACAAAGTCTAGCCGGATCAAAGGAGGGGATCCGGCTTAACCTAGCCGGGTTGGTCAGGAAGGATCCGGCACAGGGCGATGTCGGATAATGCACAAGGGCCAAGTAATGTCAGTAAGTTCACGGGTCCTGCAGGTCTCCTGCCCGAGGCTCAGAAGACAGCCAGGTCGAGCCACGGGTTTTCCGGGTCGCAAGGCCCTAGGCGCTGACTCGGCTATTTCGGGAAAGGGCAGTGGCCTAGGCTCCGGTGGGCTACGCTGGCTTAAGCTCAAAGAGGAAAAGATAGACCTGCCGTTGGACTGACGATGAACTGGACTGAGTGACAGTAGCCAGAGCTTGTCCTGTTCCTCTTGTCCATGCCATTGTCATCTCCGGCCAGGGGCAGAATGGTAATCCGGTTAGTGTATAAATAGACCAGCACATCCTCCAGGGCGAGGGAGGACGAAGAAGAAGCCTCATTTCCCCCCTTGCTCCATCTTCCTCCTAGAGCTCTCACCATTGTTGCTTCATACAGCTCGAGGAGCACTTGTACTTGTGACCATTGAGATATAAAGAGAGTAGGCTAGTGCTGCAGTAGGGGTGTTACCTCCACAAGAGGGCCCCGAAGCAGGGTACATCTTGGTGTGCTTTGGTTGTTCTTGGTTTTGCTTGTTTGTTCTTGCGTGTTCTTCGTGTTCTTCATGCGTGCTTCTTGAGCGCGCACACCCTCCCCGGATCCCCCAACGTCCTAGCGAGCCCCCAACTTAAGCCATCCTATGGCATCTGCCGTGACACCACCACGACAGTTGGCGCCCACCGTGGGGCAAGCAGTGGCGTTGGCTGGGGTTTCCATCCGGACGGGTTCCGTCACCAGCTCCGGCGTACGCGTGCTGTCAGGGCTCGTCTGCAACTACGGCGGGTTCACCTTCATCAGCGACAACGCCGGCTGCTTCGCGGGAGGGCCACTCCCTGTGGATGGATGCTTCATCCAGTTCGGCAGCTTCCTCACCTACGTCACCACCGAGCTTGTCCGCGAGTACCCGGCGCAGGTGCTCGTGGCCGAGGACCCTCCTTCTTTCCGCGCGCGCTCTCGGACGGCGTAGCGCTCGCCCCGGGAGTAGCGTGGAGGTGATGATGACCGGACCAAGTGCTGGAGCAGGCAAAGGAGATGCCGGCAATAGCATGCCCGAGGTACTGGTCACGCCAACCGATCCGGTGGACAAGCCGGCTCGGACGGCGAAGTTCCCAAAGGAGAAACCGGATCCGGTTGGCCCACTTGGCATGTCAAGTAGGGAGGCTCCCTTAGAGGATGTCCTGGAAAAGTTATCTCGGCCAGTGGCACCTGGGCAAACGTAGAGTCCACTATAGCGAGTTAGAGGCAGAGCGCCTGAGGTTGCAAAGAGAAGCCCGGTTAGTGGTGGAGTCTAGGCAAGCATTTGATAGAGACATGAGAGAATATAATGCTGCCAATGGTATCACCGATGGTTTCACTCCGGTAGCGCCTCACCCGCGCAAGAGAGCAGATTTGCGTAACAGGGGTAAGGACCTCAATGACGAGTTAGCTAGAGCCGCAAGATCGAGCTCGAGTAAGGCTACTAGTCATAGATCGGGTACAGGCAAGCCGGTGTATAGCTCCCCGGCCAAGAATCTTAGGGCTGCAGCGGCAGCGCGAGCCGAGTTGACCACATTAACCGGGGATGCTTGGCGCAAGCAGGCAGAAAGGGTCAATGAGCTGGTTGATGTGTGTAACCGGCAGAATGAGGCTTACCGGAAGGCTAATCCGGATGCTGGTGGTTCTCGGGTAGTGTGTCGGCTAAGGCGGTTAGCCAGAGATCCAAGGGGCAAGCGTCATCCCCGCATGTCGGAGCTGACCGGGCCCAAAGCGTGAATTCGGGCAAGAGCAAACAGCTGCAGGCCTATGATGCTGAGTATGCCGGCAAGCAGCTAGCTGCTCAAGGAAGAGGTGGCCAGAGCAGAAACAATGGCGGACAAGGCAATCCGGGAGCCGGAAGGGGTAATTCGGCTGGCCGAGGTCAACCACCTCGTCCTCCTGGGCAGAATCAACCCCGGCAGGAGCAGCAAGTAATGGTGCAAGCGCAGCAGCAAGGTGGTGGCCAGGCGGGCTACCGCTATGATGATGGTAATTCGGCTATGGCGCGAGCCGGATACCAAACGTATGATAATGCACTTGCATCCAGGCTGGGACCTCGGACATTGGATCCGGATGATCAGCGTCTCAGGTTGGATAGGATTTACCAGTCCGAGAAGCTGGAAGAGCAAGGCCCACCAGGTCCTCCATGCTTTGGGCCTCGGATCATGAATGAGCCGAATGTGCCGTTGTTTCAGCTTGGCCGAATCACAAAGCCGTATAACGGCAGCACTAAGCCGCAGGATTGGCTGATAGACTATGTATCCTCGGTGCACATTGCGGGGGGCAATCGCCGATGGGCGGTCCGGTATCTCCCGCATATGTTGGAAGGGCCAGCCCGGATTTGGCTGAATAACTTACCAGAGGGTAGTATCAACTCTTGGATGGATTTGGAGCAGGCGTTTTACAGCAACTTCTCCAGCACTTACAAGAGGCCAAACCGACCTCAGCTCTTGTCTGCGTGCAGGCAGGAAGAGCGGGAGACAGACCGAGAATTTTTGACTCGGTGGAGCAACATTCGCAATTCTTGTGAAGGTGTCGTGGAGGAGCAGGCCATTTCTTGGTTTGCGCAGGGTTGCCGACATGGCACCCCGCTTTGGCAGAAGCTCCAGAGGGATATGCCAAAGACCCTGGCGGAAATGATCCGGATAGCAGATACATATGCTCTTGGCGATCCGACGCAGCCAGCGTTGGATGTGGTGGGAACAAGCAGGAGGCAACCGGTCAACAACCGAACTGGACCATTGAGGCCCAGTGACCGACATGAGTTCGGTTATAAGAGGAGAGATCCGGATTATAGATACGGTTCAGATCAGGTTGCTGCAGTAAATATGGATCATCCTGATAGCCAGAGACCAAAAAATGAGGGTCCAGCTTGGAGGCCGAATCAAGGTGCCTGGGCAAAGAAAGTGTGGGATGGACCGAGTCCACCTCTAACTTTTGAGGCAATGATAGATGGGCCTTGCCGTTATCACACAACAGACCCACGCAAGCCGGCCAATCATTCAACTCGGAATTGTAGCTGGCATCATCGCATCCAGGCGGAAGGTCAGAGAGGGCCACCTCAGAGAGGTGCTCCTAGACCGAATTTCAGGCCAAATACGCCTTTATCCGGAGCCAATGCAACCCCGGTGAACGAAGGAGCTCCAAGGCCGGCAGCCACAAAGCCGGTTAACCTGGTAAATATGGGAGGCAACAACAACAATGCTGGTCCGAGTCGGCAAGGTGGATACCCCGGAAATGATTACAAGGAGCTCATCAAAGTTATGTGGTTTTTGTGACCGAGCCAACTGACAAGAAAAGTCAGCTGCGAAGGGCGAAGGAGGTGAATGCAGTCACACCAGCAGTCCCAAAATACCTGAACTGGTCCGAGCAGGAGATCACTTGGAGCAGGGCTGATAATCCCAGGGTTATGCCAAGCCCAGGAAACTACGCACTGGTGGTGGATCCGACTTTGGTTGGACCAAGATTAATGTGAAATTCACTCGAGTCTTGATTGACAATGGCAGTGCTATAAACATCATGTATCGGGACACAATGGTCAAGTTGGGTTATTCGCCGAATCAGTTGCAGCAGAGCAGTTGCACCTTCCATGGTATAGTACCCGGGGTGTCTTGTTCCCCAATGGGTAAGATCTGGGTAGATGTGCTGTTTGGTACCAAGGACAATCACAGACTTGAGAGTCTCGAATTCGAGGTGGTAGACTTGGAGAGCCCATACCATGCTCTGCTCGGCAGGCCGGCATTAGCCAAGTTCATGATATCCACTCATGTGCCTACCTCAAGATGAAGATGCCTGGCCCGAATGGTATCATCACCGTTGCGGGAGATTACAAGAAGGCCATACAGTGTGCCACGTCGGTTCCACCTTAGCCGAGTCGTTGGTGATCCAAGCTGAGAAGAGCAAGATGCATGAAGTAGTGGCGATGGCGAAGTCAGCTCAGCTCGGCGTGCTGGCTATGACCAATCCGGATGCAGGTGCAACATTTGAGGTGCCCAAGGAGACAAAGAAGATCCCCATTGACCCGGAGAATCCGGAGCGCATGCCATCATTGGTGGGTTGGGCGAGAAATAGGAAAGCGCGCTCTGTCACTTCCTCCGTGAGAATCGGGATATCTTTGCATGGTCGGCTAAGGACTTGCCTGGTGTTCCGAGGGAGTTGGCAGACCACTCTTTATTTGATGAGCTGGCTAAGCTACTTGCAGCCGGATTCATTATGGAGGTGTTGCATCCAGACTGGATATCCAATCCGGTTCTAGTAGAGAAGAAGAAGGACGAACCAGCGGTGGTCAAGGTGTGGCGCATGTGCATCGACTTCACCAACCTGAACAAGGCGTTCCCGAAGGATCCCTTTCCTTTACCTCGGATTGATCAAGTGATCGATTCTACTGTTGGTGTGAGTTGTTGTCTTTTATTGATGCGTACTCTGGTTTTCACCAGATACGGTTATTCGGCTGTAACTTTCCTGAAAGAAATCATTTTGAGATACGGTTACCCCCATAGCATCATCTCGGATAATGGCACGAACTTTGCTGTGGGAGAGTTTGCCCGATTCTGCATGAATAAGGGGATCCGGTTAGACATAGCCTCAGTGGCACACCCAGAGTCCAATGGACAGGTGGAAAGATCGAATGCTTTGGTATTAGCTGGGATAAAAGCCCGGTTAATAGAACCTCTGGTAAAGACTCCGGGGTGCTGGATAGATGAGATACCGTCAGTACTATGGGGTTTAAGGACCACGCCGAATCGGTCAACTGGCTATACGCCATTTTTTCTGGTATATGGGGCAGAAGCAGTGCTACCCACTGACATAGAATATGATGCACCAAGGGTGACAATGTATACCGAAACCGAGGCAAAAGAGGCCCGGGAAGATGCAGTGGATCTGCTAGAGGAAGCAAGAGAATTGGCCCTATCTCGGACAGCAGTATATCAGCAGGGTCTCCGACGTTATCATAGTCGGAAGATCAGCCCTCGAGTGTTTCATGAGGGAGATCTAGTACTAAGGCTGGTGCAGCGCAGCAAAGGACGACATAAGTTATCACCTCCTTGGGAGGGACCATTCATTGTGAGCAAGGCTATGCACAATGACTCGTACTACCTTGTAGACGCACAGGAACCAAGGAAGGATGGCCTGGACAGACCCGGAGAAGAAACCAAGCGACCCTGGAATGTAGCTCTGCTTCGACCCTTTTACTCTTAAGGGCGCAATGTATGTATCTCAGTTTATTATAAATGAAATTTCGGCAATCCGAGTCTGGACTCGGGGACTGCCTCGTCCTTATGCATGTGTTTTTTATTACTGTTTTGTCCATACCGTTCATGTGTCGGATTGTTTTGAACCTCGTCCCAAAATTCAAGTAATGTATGCTGTGTTGTTGATCTCGTGACTCGACTGACAAACACCAAAATGGTAGTCAAGAGCAGAGGTGGGGAATATGGGAAACATGAAAATGGACTCGGGGACTCGGTCCAAAACCGATTCGGCACATGTCGTTTACTAACCCCTGTTATTTCTTTTTTGTTTATGTTAGATGATTCTAAACCACAACTCGCATGTTTCAAGTATTGTATGCTATGATTCCTATCTTGTGACTCGACTGTCAAACACCTAAAAGGTAGACAAGAGCAAGATTCGGCAAAAATAGTAAACAAGAAAACAGACTCGGGGACTCGGTTTAAGATGATCCAACATAAACTAGTCCGGATCACATTAAGCAAAATAAAAGTAGTCTCGGAAGAACTTAAATTGTATATTACATCTGCTCCCGGCATACCGGGGATTTAATGTTTTTCTTAAGATAATTCAGGAAGAAGGAGCCTGGTTGCAGGAGACTCGGTTGCAGGGTGAACTCGGATGATGGAGGAACCTCGGTTGAAAGAGGACCCTCACTTGCAGGAATGACCTTGGACGGAGAGCTTGAAGGCTGGCAGACTCGGAAACATCCGGATCAGCTGAAGTTTTGGCGGTCTTGACTAAAGCTTGCTCTGTAGTCTTAGCCGAATCAGTGGCTGGTATCTTGGAAGTTTGGACTAAGCTTGTTCGGCATCTTGCCGAGTCAGAAGCTGGTACTTTGGTGGACTTGATGCGAGGTTGTTCGGCAGAGTTAGCCGAATCACCAGATTCGCCCTCAGACTCGGCGTATTCGTCAAGGGAGGCATCGTCCGATTCCTCTTCTTCAGATTCTTCCCCATCCGAGTAGACCGGAGCCTTCAGATCAAGATGCTTGGTGTTTGCAAATTCGGCCATAAAGTTGGCAGCTTCCTCGCGGATCTTGATCCGGTTCGGATCTGAAGCCCATGAAGAACCCTCGCGAAGGGAGCGCACTTTGGCGAGATCAATCAGCTCATACCAAGACATGATAAATAGCAAACCTGCGTCAGCACCAGCGCGGGCGGACGAGATCTCCACTGCTTTAACCGGGTCTCCGCCTGATCCAGGTCTTTGATTAGCTCGTCCGCAGACCGGACTTGCCGAGCTTCAGGAAACAAGACTCGGTGAGCTTTGAGACTTGCATTGAACAGATCAATGTGGGACTCCTTCAAAGGAGCAATCCGAGCTTTAAGTGCAGTAATGTGATCTTCGATATCCCACGTCTCTGGTAGGGGAGCTCCAGCTAACTTAGCTCTCTCAGCTCGGGCATCCCTCACAGCTTTGGCGGCTTGAAGCCGGATGCTGGTAAACTCTCCTACATTCAGATAAGCTAACACCGAATTAAACGAGGTAACACGAAATGATGTGTCGGATAAGAGCAGAGGAGGAAGAGGAGATTCGGCAAACTTACGATCCATGTCTTCATTGAGGCTAGCAAGATCAGCAAGCCATTTCGCGCTGATCGCCTTGTGAGCAGCCAGATCATCTTTCGCCGCTTTAGCTTCGGCTTCAGCGTCTGCAACGTGCGTTTGGATTTTCTTGTCCAATTCGGCCCGCTTCTCAAGCCCGGCTTTGAAAGTATCTCGCTCCTTCTGGATCGAGTCTTTCTCCCTCTGCAGCGTATCCCGGTCTTTCTTGAGCTTCTCCTTCACTTTTCCAACCCGGTCAAGCTCCCGCAGGAGCCGAGTCACTTCTGACTTTTCCTCCGATAAAGCGCGCTTGTGCTCCTGATCTTTCTTTTTCATCTCCTCACCTTGCGCATCGAAGGAAGCTTGGAGGGCCTGGTGCTGCAGGACTAGCTGCTTAAAGATCCGGCTGCGAGCAGTCGTGGTTTCCTGAAAGAAAAAGGGTTAATGGCGTAAAAAGAGTCTCGGGGACTGGCACCCGAGACTAGCAGCATGGAGCCAAAACGAATCTCGGGGACTGGAGGCCCGAGATGATAAAAAAGAAAGTTGACCGACTCAATTGGAAAGAGACTCGGGGACTGGAAGTCCCACGATTTTTTCGGCTAAGACAAAATCATGATCAAGTTTTAGAGATTCAAGCCGAATGACTTTCTTACTCGGAGGAGTATCAGTCGTTCGACCCGAATCTCGGGGACTGGGAATAGTGCAGATTGATCATGATGAAATAAAAGCAGGATTCGGTAAAGTTACCTCGAAGACCCGGTTAGCTTCAGCGACCGAGGCCTGCACAGATGTAGAGATTGAAACATCCGGCTAGGGCCAGCCGGTGTGGCGACGCTGAAGTAGTTGAGCCTTCGGCAAGGTCCGCAGTATTCCAAGCTTTAACAAATTGCTCTGCGGAGCCGAGGTTGTCGCCGCTCGGAGTGCGGAGATTCGGCAGAACCTGGCCACTAAGTCGGGCGCGAGTGATCGCCTCAGAGAGTTGATCATGCACCCGAGTTGCTGATGGAGTGGCGGAAACCGGCTTGCTAGCAACCACCTGCTTATCCGAGGTGGTTGGAGTTGTGCCAAAGGTGACCTGAGTCGGCTTAGGTAGAGGCGATGCGCCCGGGTCTTGGCTGGATCTGGCTGCCTCGGTTGGTTCTGGGACGCTTGCTGTGGTGGTTTAGATACTTCCTGTTGCTGCTTCTGCTGCTTCTCGAGAGGTTGTTGCTGCTGTTTCTTCTTTCTTCTGCTGCTCTTGATTCAGAGCCTTGGGGTAGGGCGAGGATCCGGCTTAGTCAAAGACTTAGCCGAAGTCTTAGCTTTTTCCTTCTCCAACTCCTTCAGAGGGCGGGCCAAGTTGAATCTCGGGTAGGACCCGAGATTTCCTCATTCTCCAGGTCAATAACCGACTCTGGAACGAGAGTCGGCGGAGGAGTTTGGCAGTTGTGGCACGCGCGGGAGAGGTGACAGCCTTTTCAGGAGACTGGTGCTCCATGGCCGTATCCAGTGGAGGAATGGGAGAAAGAATGGATGAATGAGTTTGCTCGGTGACGAGGACGTCACTACATAGAGCAAAGTAAACAGTTAATTCGGATAGAGGTGGCTCGGATAATAGAGGAGGAAAGCGAATGAAGTTAAGTTGGCATTACCCCTTGGTGGTAGGCATGGGCTTGAGCCGATTCGGCTTGGAGGCGGTTTTCTTCATTCTCTTGGCTTGAGGGACATCTGATCCGGACGCGTCATCACGTTTCCGAGATGTCCCTTGAGCATCCGGTTTGGCTGGAACACAAGGTGGTAACCATGAAATCGGAACAGCATCAATGGGATCTAGGATCCAGCAATCATCATCTTCATCTTCGGTGTAAATAGTCGATTGCTTACCCTTGCGGATGGGCTTGGCACGCGGAATCGGCAAATAATCGTCCGTATCCGCATCCTCTTCGCCCTCGCGCAGCGGGCTGCGATCCGGTCCCCACACTTTGGTGGAGAGATCTCCATCTTCGGTGATTTGGCGGTCGAACAGCTGCAGTATGGACAAGGCAATATGGATTAGTCCATGGTATTTTGATGAAGTATAGATTGATTCGGAGAATGGTGAACAAACCTGTGGGGGAAGTGCATCTCGGTGGAACGGCTCCACGCCCCACCGCCACTTGTCCGACATCTCGGTGTAGGCGATGGCGTTTACCCGTCTCTTGACGGAAGCTCTGGTGAGGTCATGTTTGCTGATCCGGGTAGGATCTAGCAAACCACTCATGTGGCAAATCTTGTGCTCACGTTGTTGAAGAGGACTGACACGGCGGAAGACGAAGGTCCGGAGGAGATCGTCCGAGAGCAGGCCCTTCTCCAGAAAATCCTCCAGAGTCTTATCTATGATTTGAAGCTCCGCAAGAGTGTCAGCCGGATCATATCTGAAGTTTAATTCGGCTGTGGGGGGCTCGATCCTGAACTCGGGCAAGTTGAGAGCATCATGGCCTTCAGCGCTCTTCACGTAGAAGAAAGACCTTTGCCATTTCCTGCAAGTATCCAGGCCAGTGATCCGGGGAAAGATGGAGCCCGCCCTCGGAGTAATGCTAGCCGAACCGCAAGCGGTCATCACTTTCGGGTCACTGCCCGGGATAGTCTGTTTACGGAGGTGGAAGTACTTCGCCCAGGCTTGTACTGTCGGCCAGAGACCGAGATATCCCTCGAGAAAGGAGGTAAAAGCCGACAGGGAGACAAAGGCGTTAGCCGGAAGGTGGTGAGGCTGCAGGCCAAAGAAGTCTAGGAAAGCCCGGAAGAAGTCACTCGCCGGGAGTCCGAATCCGCGCTCGAAATGCGCTAGAAATACAACGCGTTCACCCGGTTGGGTGATCGGTTTGAGTTCCTTCCCGGTTTTCGGCATATAACTTCAGGTGTTATACGCCGGGTGCTCAGCAGCCATTCCAGGTCATCTGTTGTAACATCGGAACCCTCCCAACTGCCGGGGGGCAGCTTCGGCATATCCGAATCAGTCCTGCAAGAAATGGAGATAGCCGAGTTAGGAGATTCGGAATCTCTAATCCAGAACGAATCGGATATGGCATAACCGAATCAGATGTAAGCAATTCGGTAAAAGCTATCCCGGATAAAGTTGTCTAGTTACTGCGGAAAAGTAATTCGGCTGGTAACTACAAACATCTTTTCGTGAGAATCTAGGGTTACGCAAGATCTACCGCAGCAGTAAAATAGAGAGGAAATCCCGAGTAAAAATATGGTGGAACTGCTCAAGCGGTGGCAAGCCAAACTAGGGCAATCTAGTGCAAAACCTGGAAAGGAGATCTAGGGAATGCACTAAGGCGTGACAATGGACTCGTACGCGAGTGATCTACAAGAAACAGGCGCAAGTTCCCAGCGGGATATGAACTTGCTCAAGGTCGCCATGGCGGAAGAAAAAGGAACTTACGGTTGCAATGAGCGAGGAAGAAGCTCGGTGAAGAAACGGCGGTGCAGGGCGCGGTGCGCGGCTCCGGCGAAGTTTTCTCCGGCGTTGTCGAGGTCTCCGGCGCGGCGAAGTCGCGAAGGCGAGATCGCAGCGGCGTCAATGGCACGGATGGAGTTCTCGAAGTAGGAAGTGCGGGGAAGAAGAAGAGGAACCCCGCACCCCTATATATAGCCGCTCGCTGGTAACTGGCGCACTACCGCGCGGTTTTCGGGGCGTGGCCGGATCAAGTGTGCCCTGAAACTTTGTGGTCGCAGCTGTGGCCGTGTATTTCGAGCACATGGTGGGTCACAGAATTGGAAGCGGTCGTGCGGATCGAGTGCACCGGTCAACGGAGAAACCGAGGAGGCGTGGTCATTTAGTCAAATACACTCAAGTACCTGATGGATCCGGATAATGTGCGTCAGTGACATGTCAAATCAAAGACCCGGATTATGAGGCTTTGCGCAGAGATTCCCTGCCAAGTGTCCCGGAAATCCTGAGACAGATTGTGTGATATGGGATTCGGTTAATGGCGTTTGTTTTAAACCTGCTACGGCCCTCCATCCGAGGCTGTAGGACCGCACCAGCTTCGGGGACTACTGTCGGGGGGCTGCCCCCGGAGAGGGCAAAGAGGTGGTGTTAAGAGCTGTAAAGAGTGGGCGGATCAAGGTCAAGCCGGATCACTTGGGCCGGATCCTTGAACCGGATCACTTGGGAGAGTCGGTCGGCTCCCAATCATGCTAAAGTGCAGGGAGAGGCCAAAAGGCATCAGACAAAGTCTAGCCGAATCAAGGAGGGGATCCGGCTTAACCTAGCCGGGTTGGTCAGGAAGGATCCGGCACAGGGCGATGTCGGATAATGCACAAGGGCCAAGTAATGTCAGTAAGTTCACGGGTCCTGCAGGTCTCCTGCCCGAGGCTCAGAAGACAGCCAGGTCGAGCCACGGGTTTTCCGGGTCGCAAGGCCCTAGGCGCTGACTCGGCTATTTCGGGAAAGGGCAGTGGCCTAGGCTCCGGTGGGCTACGCTGGCTTAAGCTCAAAGAGGAAAAGATAGACCTGTCGTTGGACTGACGATGAACTGGACTGAGTGACAGTAGCCAGAGCTTGTCCTGTTCCTCTTGTCCATGCCATTGTCATCTCCGGCCAGGGCAGAATGGTAATCCGGTTAGTGTATAAATAGACCAGCACATCCTCCAGGGCGAGGGAGGACGAAAGAAGAAGCCTCATTTCCCCCTTGCTCCATCTTCCTCCTAGAGCTCTCACCATTGTTGCTTCATACAGCTCGAGGAGCACTCTGTACTTGTGACCATTGAGATATAAAGAGAGTAGGCTAGAGCTGCAGTAGGGGTGTTACCTCCACAAGAGGGCCCCGAAGCAGGGTACATCTTGGTGTGCTTTGGTTGTTCTTGGTTTTGCTTGTTTGTTCTTGCGTGTTCTTCGTGGTTCTTCATGCGTGCTTCCTGAGCGCGCACACCCTCCCCGGATCCCCCAACGTCCTAGCGAGCCCCCAACTTAAGCCATCCTATGGCATCTGCCGTGACACCACCACGACAGTTAGTGATGCCTTTTGGTTTAACTAATGCACCTAGTACTTTCATGAGATTAATGAATCATGTTTTGAGGCATTTCATTGGCAAATTTGTGGTTGTCTACTTTGATGATATCTTGATTTATAGCCGCAATGAATCTGAACATAGTGATCATATTCGACAAGTTTTGCAAGTGCTGTGTGATAATAAGCTGTATGGTAATCTTGCTAAATGCACTTTTTGCAAAGATAAGGTCATATTTCTGGGTTTTGTTGTTTCGAAAAATGGAGTAGAGGTAGATGAAGCAAAATTGAAGCTATTAAAAAAGGCCTACTCCCATGACTATTAGTCAAGTACGAAGTTTTCTCGGTCTTGTTGGTTTTTATAGACGTTTTGTGAGAGACTTTAGTACTATTGCTGCATCTTTGAATGACCTAACTAAGAAAGGTGTTCCATTTGTGTGGGGCGCAGCCCAAGATATTGCATTTGATGAGCTGAAAAAAGTTTGATTAGTGCACCTTTGCTTGTACTTCCTGATTTCAATAAGCAATTTGATATTGAGTGTGATGCTAGTGGTATTGGAATTGGAGGTGTGTTGATGCAAGAGGGTAAACCGGTTGCATATTTTTCTGAAAAATTAAATGGTTCACAATTGAACTATCCTGTTTGTGATAAAGAACTGTATGCACTTGTTAGAGTTCTTGAGGTTTGGCAACATTATTTGTGGCCAAAGAATTTATCATACATTCTGATCATGAGGCATTAAAATTTCTGAAAAGCCAATCTAATCTTAATAAACGTCATGCTAAATGGGTAGAGTTCATTGAATCCTTCCCCTACATTATTAAGTATAAGAAAGGCAAAGATAATGTTGTTGCTGATGCACTCTCTAGGAAAAGCATGTTATTGACACAACTAGATGTTCAAGTTCCTAGTTTGGAGTGTTTGCGTGATTTATATGCTAAAGATACTGATTTTCCATGCCTTTTGCAAAGTGTTCTGCTGTGAAAGCGTGGGAAAAATACCATATACATGATGGATATCTATTTCGAGCTAATAAACTGTGTGTACCCGAGTCGTCCGTGCGTTTGCTATTGTTGCAGGAGTCACATGGTGGCGGCTTGATGGGACACTTTGGGCGTGAGAAGACGTTGTTGATGTTGGCTGGTCATTTTTATTGGCCAAGGATGAGGCGTGATGTGGACAGGTTTGTGAAGCGTTGCATCACATGCAACAAGGCAAAGTCCAAACTTAAGCCTCATGGTTTGTATACTCCTCTACCTACACCTACATCTCCATGGGAGGATATTAGCATGGATTTTGTATTGGGTTTGCCTAGAACAAAGAGAGGACATGATTCTGTTTTTGTGGTAGTGGATCGATTTTCTAAGATGTCACACTTTATTGCCTGCCACAAAAGCGACGATGCGTCGCATATTGCTAATTTGTTTTTCAGGGACATAGTGCGCTTACATGGCGTACCGAAGACTATTGTTTCTGATCGTGATGTGAAGTTCATGAGCTATTTTTGGAAGACACTATGGGGGAAGCTGGGAACGAAGTTGTTGTTCAGTACTACTTGTCACCCCCAAACTGATGGTCAAACGGAGGTGGTGAATCGCACACTATCAACACTGCTGCGAGCCATGATCAAGAAGAATTTGCGTGAGTGGGAGGACTGTTTGCCGCATGTGGAGTTTGCTTATAACAGGGAGGTGCACTCTACCACGCAGCTATGTCCATTTGAGGTGGTGTATGGTTTCAAACCCATTACTCCACTTGATTTGCTGCCGCTTCCACTACATGAGAGAGTCAACATGGAGGCATCGAAGCGAGCAGATTTTGTGAGGAAGATACATGAGAAAACTAAGGAAGCAATTGAGAAGAAGGGCAAGCATACAGCTGCACGTGTGAACAAGAAGCGCAAGGAGGTGTTGTTTCAGCCCGGTGACATGGTGTGGGTGCATTTCCGCATGGATAGGTTCCCCAATCTGCGCAAGTCCAAGTTGATGCCGCGAGGTGCTGGTCCATATAAAGTGCTTGCAAAAATAAATGATAATGCATACAAGATTGATCTTCCTACGGATGAGTTTGGCGTGAGTAATTCTTTCAATGTTGCTGATTTGACGCCATACACTGGAGATGACCTTGACGCGTCGAGGTCGACGCCTTTTCAAGGGGGGGAGGATGATGAGGACATCCCTAGTCTTTCACCATCTTTTCCTGATGATGATGTAGCTGCTCAAGATACAACCAATGAAGTGAGGATTGGACCAATTACAAGGTCTCGTGCCAAGTTATTAGAACAACAGGTGAACTCACTCTTAATTGAATATAATGTTTGTGACTATGAGAATTTTATACTGCCTAAATCTATGCACTTGTGTATGATCAGGTTTATTGATAACACAAACATTGGAGGAGGCATGGAGCGCGCTAATGAAGATGGCAAGCACGAGGGAGGCGAGGGAGGAAGTGGAGCCATCAAGGAAGAGATATTCAATTCGGACTGACAGAAGTCCCGAATTTGAAACAGCCAAGGATTCTTCATACGAAGTCCAAATAATGCAACGAAGCACGGGTTGGAAAGGAAATTACAAATACTTTCCAATGGGTCCAACCCCAAGTACCGGTTCGACTCGTACAAGGCTCGGTGACCGAAACAAGTCGACGGTCGTTTCTGCCAGTTTCCAAATAGAGTCCTTTTAAGTTAGGAAAGTTAGAGATAAGATTGATTTCGGGTCCAACCCTAAGTTGGACGTCCAGCAGCCTTTATATAGGCTTGTAATTCGTGGCTTTGAGGTTAGACTACGTTAAAACTAAAACCCTAGAATTCCAGATTCGAAGCAAGTGTTCCTCTGAATTTATCCCCCACCAATTCGTATGGATCTGGTGGTTTATACAATTGCAAAGTTTGCGTGTTATCTGCTGTTCCACTGGGAATCAGAAGGTACAGGACCGCTTCGTAGTTGGCGGCTACGTGCGCAAGTGTGTGGAGTTGCGAATATCCAGGAGAGTTCACGGCGAGACACAAGTTATCTTCCATCCATCTACCACGTGCTCAACGAGAAGATCGGGCCACCCCATATCAATATGCCTCGCGGGCGCAAACCCAATAGAGCCCTGGAAAAGTAGTACACAAGCCCTCCAGACCTCGCAACAAACTTGCGGTGACCCAGTATACCATAGCATGTTGTAATGTACAAGTCGTTGATATAATATCCATGGATGTCCTTCCATAAATATCACATCCCTCAGAGTAGTACAACAGAAACATTGTGGGTCCAACTCTTACACTTTATTGCACAATGCTAAAGATTACAAGCCAGAAGTGGACATACAACTCGACTTCCCCTTGGTCAGTTGAGGAAGATGAAACGTACTATGGTCAACTTTGGAGGGTTGACGTGCGACTTGTATCAAAAGACTGAGAACCATTATAGTCAAACAATCTAAAGGATATGGCTGCTCGACTAGTATCTCGTCAACTACTAGACTCGTATAACTATTCCTCGCTTCGTCTCCGTCTGGTGCTGCTCCGTAAGCGATAATGAAATAGACACCTTCCACTCTACCGGATATATCTGGTGCTTCGTAGTAGACCTTAGAATCCTCGTAGATGTGGTCTCCTTCTCCAGCTTCCAGCATTTCACAAACTAAACATGGGGTCAACAGAAAGGTTGAGTAACGGGCGTTACTCAACAAGCTCTAAATAGATACGAGAAGATTCTCTTTTCATGCACTATCACCGTCATGACCCTAAAGAGTCGTAGACGTAGATGCAAGCTTTTGAAAACATTTGTTCAAAAGATTGTTTTTATTTTTGAAAACTATGTTCCTCCGCCCTCACGGGTATGAGAGTCAAATTAAGACCCCTTTCCTGCCACGATCTTAGTTCCTTCCGGGAACATATGTATAGCTGCTATAAATCTTTTTACAATCTGCAGAGGCGCGTCACTTTTCCAAGAGTAGGCCTATCCATGCAGCTCTCTTCACGCTTCCATGGTGTGATTGGTCCGGTAGAGGGTTCTTCTTAGCAACCCCGCACATCCGCCCTTAGTCGTAAACAATATGGGATCCTTGTCACAACGTGGGACCCGATCCTCATATGTTTACCCTACCCGAGATAACATTGTCGTCACCACCTAGTGCGGGGATAGTATAAGACGCTAACACGTACGTTGTCACCAAAAGAGACATTGTCAACTTCAATGAACAATCCGACAGGCCATCCGAGGATGTACACACAAGTAAGAAGATACCTATGCCTTCTCTAGCCCATTCTAGAACCCTTGGTTGACACATAATTACGACGCTGGACGAGCCGCGGAACATTTGTTCTTAAGCCCTAAAGAAATTGCTCCCTAGTACGATGAAACCTCCACCACAACATCAAACCGTGGTTCCATCGCCAACTATGAGCAATCCCATTCATTCAAGAAATCATTTTATTTTTGGTGCATGTAATAATAGAGAAGAATACTTTTGTAAAATACTATAATAAATTTATTTCAACGGACATGCAAGAATGAACTTGCCTAGAGACTTACAAGAAGTGCAGTCTAAAGTCCCTGGTGTCTCGTGATATGAAGATTGGCATCATTATCTATATAAGATAATGTTTAAAGAACAAAATGATGCTATTATACATACATGATATCCCTTTGATTTGTTCACCCCCACCCCCCCATTTTTGGTATTAAATAATTTTGTATTATTTGGATATTTTGCTTAGTTTTGAATGCTTGGCAACAATTTACATGAGGAATACAATGCAAAATATTTGAATTTTAAATAGTTAAATTTTTCATTGAACTCAAACATATTATTTACCCATCACATTTTCTTTAGGATAATAGTTATTAAAAAGATTTTCAAGTCATGTCCACTTAAGGTTCCTTGAATTTTTCATCCACAAAATGTTTTTAAAATTCAGAATAAATCTTATAGAAAAATTCCTTCTAATTTATAGAGTTTGTTGCATATGTTTATTTGATTTTTATGTCTTTGGATTTGCTGTGAAATTTATTTAATTTGAATTATTTCAATGGTAAATTACTATTTTGCCCCTGGGTCAACTGGGTTGAACCAGACTCATTGGACTTGGGTCTAAACCCGGCTCGGTCGGTCAAACCGACCAGCCTCTCTCTCTCTCTCTCTCTCTCTCTCTCTCTCTATCTCTCTCTCTCTCTCTCGCTCGCTCCTGTGCTCGTGCGACTCTAATCGCCGTCGCCTCGCTCCTCTGGCTAACTCCGGCCGCCGCCGTCAGTCGCTTTTGACGCGCCTCTCTCTGCTCTATCTTTCTATCCACGACGATCTGGTTTTTTTCTCTCCCTGGTCGGCCTCGCAACCCGAATCCCGACCTAGGGTTTCTGCGGATGGCGCGATCGATGGCTCCGCCGTGCTCCTACAAGTCTCCTACATGTTGTCCATGGGTGGCTTGGCTTTGAGCTACCACTGCTCGTGCCGCCATGGCTACTACTACCGTGTTGTGCTCTTCGTCTTGCTCCAGCGGCACCCACCAGGGTTGCACATGCCCTGCCATCCCTGGAGCTACTGACCTAGACTAGAGGTAAATCCCCTCTCATCCCTCTCTCCGCTGCTCGAATTTGAGCAATTCTAGTTAATGAATTTTAGGGTTCATCATTCTTGATTAATTAGGAGTTAATTCTTTTGTTATCGGTTTTGCTAATTCTCAATCGACCGAGAAATAAGCCAATTATCTTATTTCTCAGTCGACTTTGTATCTGTTAGATCTTACGCGGAGATTCGTGCTGATTTTGTTGTTTTGCAACACAAGCAACGGTTAAAAGAAATTCCAGCGCGTTGTCCATGGGCGGCTTGGCTTTGAGCTACCACTGCTCGTGCCGCCATGGCTACTACTACCGTGTTGTGCTCTTCGTCTTGCTCCAGCGGCACCCACCAGGGTTGCACAGGCCCTGTCATCCCTGGAGCTACCGACCTAGACTAGAGGTAAATCCCCTCTCATCCCTCTCTCCGCTGCTCGAATTTGAGCAATTCTAGTTAATGAATTTTAGGGTTCATCATTCTTGATTAATTAGGAGTTAATTCTTTTGTTATCGGTTTTACTAATTCTCAATCGACCGAGAAATAAGCCAATTCTCTTATTTCTCAGTTGACTTTGTATCTGTTAGATCTTACGCGGAGATTCGTGCTGATTTTGTTGTTTTGCAACACAAGCAACGGTTAAAAGAAGCTTATTTCTCAGTCGACTTTGTATATGTTAGATCTTACGCTGAGATTCGTGCTGATTTTGTTGTTTTGCGACACAAGCAACGGTTAAAAGAAATTCCAGCGCGTTGAGTAGCACTCGAACTCTCGAACCTGCGGTTGTCACGGATAGTCCTAACCAGCACGTCCAATGGGTCCTCGTGTCAAAGAGTTGTCTCTACTATATATAGTACGGCTTAAATGTCTAGTTCTTTTGTTTATATATTTTTTCTTTGTGGTGCATAACCAGCCATAAAAGTTGTATTTAATTAAATAGAACAAAGATGAATTTTTATCCTTGTATTTTTGACTTTTTTCTTTTCTCTATTTGGAAGTCGGGTTGTGGAATTTTTTGTCTAGTTGCAAGTCGAGTTGCAACTGAGTTTTTTCTCTAGTTATAAATCGGATTGTAACTAGACTTTTGTCCAGTTTGCAACTGAGTTTTTGTCTAGTTGCAAGTCGGGTTGTTATTGGAGTTTTTCTCCAGTTACAAGTCAAGTTGCAACTGACCTTTTCTCTAGTTACAAGTCGGGTTAAAACTAGATTTTTTATCCAGTTGCAAGTCGAGTTGCAAGTGAGCTTTGCTCTAGTTGCAAGTCAGGTTGTAACTAGGAGTTTTTGTCCAGTTGCAAGTCAAGTTGCAACTGAGAAAATCTAAATTCGACTAAATCTCAGTTGCAACTTGACTTGCAACTGACACAATGTTCAGTTGCAAGTGGGTTGCAATCCTTTCACAGCCGATTTTTTTCTCCAGTTGCAACTCAGGTTGAAAGTAAGATTTTTTTTCTAGCTGCACAAGTTGACTTGCAACTGAGATTTTTTTTGTAGATCCAACTGGAAATTTCTTAGTACAATTAGGGTTGCAATCTATTTATTTTTTCAAGTTACAACTCTAGAGTTTTAAGTGTGTGTCTCACTCTCTCCCTGTGTCGCTCCTTTTCTTCATTGTAAGCAATAGAGTACTATGCATTTTTTTTAGATAATCGTACGTGGATTGCTGCACCTTGCAGAAGTAGTACTAGGTAGTGTTGCAAACTTGCAACACAGTCCACGAAAACAAAATGCCTAGGGGCGGGCCTAAAATCCAAGCGATGGCAACACATCCGTTTAGAAAAACAAAGGAAGCGATGGCCTGGTTAATGAATCGATCAGAACTAATTAAATCTATGCAAACCAACACTGCTGATGTCAGCCGACTGAGAAGGCACACCCTTTTGTTATAGGCTTACTTGCACTGAGCTAAATGATCTGGATATGAGGCTTTGGTTCTAGTAAATATACTAGATGGCATTTTCTTTTATGTGCACCGTCTGCTGAAGCTATGATTCAGTTTTTACAATTTTGTCGTCTAGGTGAATGGTGTAGATCTACTCATTCATGACCTTCATGGCCATGTTGAGTGATCTATGGGCTTAATTCTTCACAGTTATGCAGAATTTTCCCACTGTGGCTTCTTTGAAGTTGTGTAAGAGCATCCACTGCTCAAACCTGTGTAAAACAGCGAATGACGAGCTTAACTCTAAAGCTTTCGCAATAAAAAATTGGTGTGCATGCTTGGCTTGTCCAATTGATTCATTGTGGTGCATTTTAGTGTAGAATAGGGTGTACAGATGCGTGTGATGACTCCTAGGAGTGTACACATGCGTTGTATATCCCTTTTTATGCTTTCCTGTGCTCAGTGCATCTAATTGATCAAGCTTTTAAGCTGTGGCCAGTAATAGTAGCTTGGCTTGGTATAAAAATCTGATAAGAACAAATATTGCGTCCCTGTCCCCTTTTGTGCATACGATGATCCAATATAATGCTAAACCTAGTTAGCACTGTGGAATCTGATGCCAAACTCTCAGCCTCTCACTCTAGAGTGCATGAGAGCTTGATCTATTGGATGCTAACAAAATATAGCGCCCTCTAGACACAAGTTCATACATCCATGATCAGCTATATCCTGCTGTATGGAGAGTAGCGAGTGTCTTCTGGCTCTGGTAAACCTGCTTCTTGTGGTAAGCCTCCTCCTCCGCCTTGCTGCTTGACCTAATTCCTATTTTTTCTAAGAAAAGAAAGTGTTCTGGTGCGTGTGAAGATGTGGGTGTGTGTTGTTATGTGAAGAACATATGTGGTAAGTTAGTGGGTGTCTAGTGTGTTGAGTGGGTGTGTGGTGTGAGTCCTTGGTGAAATGTTCTGCTCAAGTACTTATAGGATTTTGAGTCGGTTTCCAGATGATCTGGGTGTTGACACCTAGAGAAAATCTTATTGTGACTAAGCTCCTTGCATAAGGGCCCCTCTTAATTGGTTCAAGTTACACTGAATTGAGTCGGTTTGGTTTATGTTAATTTATTTGGAGACGGTTGCCTCCATACTTGACTGCTTTAGATGTTGATTGCAAATTTGTGCATGTTCTCTCCACCTCAACTCCATGTGTGCACCTAGTGTGTGCCATGTGAGCTTCCTATGACATCCTTGGTTGCTCCACGTGAGCTTGGGACCTTGTTGTCCTCTTGTACACTTGGTTCACTGATCTTTTATTCTTGATGGGCTATTGTTTGTAATTCAAGTTCAGTTGTGGTTTATGTGGGCTTTAAGGTGACAAAAGGGTCCAGTTGACTGTCACTGTCAACTTGGATTCCTAAATGAATTTGATGTGGGCTTTTAAATTGAATTAGTGGTTTTAACCAAAGATTTTGGCTAGGTGGAGGGCTATTAATTGGTTTTGGCTGTTGTCCATATTTCTGAGATCACTAGATCATGCTTGAATTCAAATGCCTTTGCTCTTGTTGCCTAAATTCCAAGTTGCCTCTTGAGAAGCATGATCTGAACCTAAAGTGATCATCCCTTTGTTGCCTTGGGTTTTTAATTGCCACATGTGCCCTCTAGCACATGCACTTGATCAACCCAAGTGTTGATCAAGTCACTGCCAAGTTTCTAGATTAACATGTCATCACCAAATGGTGGTGGAAACATTTTAATTCTAACCAAATCCTCTCTTTGTCTTTGCTTGTCTACAGGAACCAAAATCCAAGACTTACAAGACATGAAGAACAAGATTTAGATAGGTTTAGATTTAGGATTTTTTTCCTATGTAATTTCCTTTACGCTATGTTTGGATGTTCGAATTGAGCCTTGGAATCGTCTATTTGGAATTGGCAAACCAAATTCAGCTGTTTGGTGTGGTCTAGGAATTGGGCCGTGGAAAGATGCTCCAATTCCGAGCGAGACCCGCGCGCTGATGCATGTAAAATGCATACATGAACTTTGCACTTTAATTGCTTATATTCCAATCATATTTGCATCATATAAGGGTTATATCAATGTTTTATCATGATTTTGGGAATACTTCATAGTTTTCCCATTTATTTGGAATTAACCCTGCACAGACAGAAAACCCTAGTTTTGTATTTTAATGTTTCAGGAACCCAAACGTTAACGAAATCACCTGGAAATTTACGAGCGTCAATATTTGGAAGGAAGAAGGACTACGGAAAAAGGAAGCAAGCAAACGGAGGCCCGAGGGCCAAACGAGCATGGCCCACGTGGCCACAGTACTTGGCCGCGTGGGACCCACCCGTTTGGGCCTCGTGGCTCCGTTGCCGTCGATCTTCGCTCCACCGCCTTCGTCTTGACCTAAAAACGCCTATAAAAAAGGTCCCCCGTCGTTCTCTGGAAGGAGCGCCGCAGAAACACAGAAACACCGAAACGGAGATCAGGAGCTGCAGATTGGAGGGGGAAAACTCCGGCGGGGCGCTGCCGGCGTGGTCTCCACCTTCTCCATCGACTTCTCCACCGTCTCCATGATGAAGAGGGAGTAGTCCACCTCTGGACTATGGGTTTGTGGAAGTAACTTATGTATCTCTCCTCTCTTGAGCTTCACTAATTAGTACCGTATGAGCTGCTGAACATGATTACGGTCACCGTTGTAATACCTTTGTGGTGGATCTTTATGAGTTAATATATGTTTGAGATTGCAATGTTTGTTTCAGTTATGAGTATAGATGCATATTATGTACCCCGTTCTTGTCTACTTGTTTTGATCAAGCATGTTTATGAGAGCGTGTGAGGGGGAACGTGTGCATTAGTTGGAGTAACGGGGGTGGCTAGTGCAGTGAACGTGAGAGAAAGTTCTGCGATCCACTTTGGTATCTTTACCTTACTTTGTTACCTCACTAGGGATAAACTAAAATAGCATGCTACCGGGGATGTGGGCGTGACCATTGCCACTACTCCATGACTAGATCTAGCATGTTCTTATTTTCACTTCATGTCATGATACTTAATGCTATACTCTGAGTATCTTAATTACTGAGGTGTTATGATTTAGTTCGCATCTTGGTGGAGTATAAGAGAGGTTAATAATCAAAAGATCTCTATGTTAGGACGTGATGCCCATATATCTAAGTAACTTGTTATCAAACCATGTGTTGCAATCTCATATGTTAACTTTGTGTGTTCCATTGTCTACCACTTTATAAAGAGAGAGTGCATTTGTGAAACCATGAACCCCAGTCCATTTTTAATCATAAGAAACACTTTCCAACACCATATACCATTTTTATATTTTCAGCCATCATTAAATCCGAAAATACAAAAATACTTTTCATCTTGCATACATCATTTAAAAACACAAAAAATATCATTTACCATTGCATCCACCATCATTGCATATTTATTTCCTGTTTGCATTGCATAACTATCCTGATATCATTCTTACACCTTGTGCTTGACAACCACAGGTGAGGTTGAGGACCAAAACATCTAACCTTGTTTTGTAGGTAACCAAAAGAAGGATAAGAAGATAAATCTACCACTGCAGATTCCCGAGAGTTCGATATTAAACCCTCGAGTCACCCCTCGTGGGGAAAACTGTCTTCCACTATACTATACACTCTGCACTTGGAGTCTCAACCTAAATCCCGTTATTTGTGCAGGCATCAAGACTTGCTCTTCGGGATCATCAAGACATTTTCTGGCGCCGTTGCCGGGGATCAGAAGCAACCAATTCCCTCGTCAACTACGCCATCACGTTTTCTGGCGCCGTTGCCGGGGAATCGTAGCTGAGAGATTTATCCAAGGGTGTGCATCATCGCATTCATCTCACAACAAAGTCAACATCACCAACTTGTGCTAACACCTAAGCTTGGGGAGGTTGCACCTACGTGAGCACCATCTTATCCATCTTTACTTACAAAGCAATTTATTTGTTTTGTTAGTGTCATTGCATATCATATCATATTTATTTCAGTTTTGCATAAAAAATTAAAAATACCAAAAAAACTTGCTATAATGGAAAAAAGAACCTTTTGGCCATTTAGTGTTAAGAACTTTCCCCAAGATATGAATATCCCTGTTGAGAAATGTGTTGTAGATCCTAATATCATGAAAGTGATTTATGAACACCGTTTTTATGGGAAACCTAAAGAAGATCCTATACCACATCTTAAGAAGTTTGATGAAAGGTGCAAAATGTTAAACTTGAGCCATGCTAATGTTAAAATTAAGCTTTTTCCTTACTCCCTAGGTGGAAAAGCCTTAGATTGGATATTAAGATGGCCACCTGGAAATTTTAGCACTTGGTTTAATTTAAAAGCTGCTTTTGTTGAAAGATTTTGTTCCATTGAAAAGATTTGTAACCTAAGACAAGTAATTATCACCTTTAAACAAGAAGAGGATGAACCTCTAGTGAAAACATGGGAAAGGTTTAGAGGCATAGCTTTTGGAATGGAACATGGTCTTAGAGATTGGATGCTCATGCATGTGTTTTATAGAGGTTTGACTGAAGCCTCTAGGGTATTTTTGGATAATGAATGTGAAGATTCCTTCATGAATACTGCTGCTAATGATACTCACTATTTACTTGATGGCTTGCTTTTGGAAGTAAGAATTAAAGAAAGTTTAGAAAAAGCCCAAGTACCTGAAGATGTCTTTGATGACCGTTATGAAATATTCAACCTATACAATAGGGAAAAGAAAGTTGAGGAAGTTAAAATGCTTAATGAAGTCAAGGATCCTTTGCTTGACTTAGAAAATTGTAGCTTGCATGAATTAATATCTATCTTACAAAAATTTGCAAGTGATCCTTCCATCAACACTAACCAAGCAGGTTTTGGTTCTTATATTGCTAATCATGTCTTGAAAGAAAAGATTGCTAGGTACAACCAAGAGGCTATGATACCACCTAAGCTTGGGGATATGTGGATACCTAAGGTACTAGTAACTATTGGAAAAGAGACACACCATGCCATACTTGATCTAGGATCTAGTGTCTCTGTTTTATCTAAAGAACTATATGAAGTGCTTGAATTGAAAAATCTTGAAAAATGCTCTATTGAACTAGCACTTGCTGATGACTCTATTAAACATGCTTTGGGAAAAGTAAGTGATGTTATGGTAGAGTTACATATGACTTTTGTGCCTGTGGATTTTCTAATCATGGATATGGGGAATAAAACCTCTAGTCCTATTATTCTTGGAAGACCTTTTCTTCGTACCACAGGTGCTATCATTGATTCAAAGAAGGGAATGTAAAGTTTCAGTTTCCACACAAGAAGTGCATGGAACACTTTCCAAGGAAGAGGGAACCACCAAAGTTCAAGCTCCCTCATGAGCTTCGTCACAATAAACAACAAGTAAGAAGCCTAGCTATATGGCTATAAAGAAAGCGCTTTGCGGGAGGCAACCCGGTTATTTTTTGTGTGATTTTTCTTTGTGTCCTCTTGCTGTAACAAGAGATTTTGTGTCTAGTTAGGTTCTGGAGTTTTTAATAAAGTGCCAAGTTTTACCCTTTTTGGTTTGAAAAGTTGCTTATAGTTCGGAGATTTTATTCCTGCACGAATCAGTGCACGGTATGATTTTTAATTCTTATTCTGTAACTCCGAATGAGCTCATATTTGAACTGTAGTTGCAACTTTTCATCCTCTGTATGCATGAATTTTTTCGGAATTTTTCGAGAAAGTTTGGTAGGGTAGAAAAATACGTTTTGCTGCTGCTGTTTTTCTGGACAGATTCTGTCCCATTTTGTTTGATGCATGCTTTGAGCTTTTAAGTTGAATCTTTTTGATCCAATTGAGTTTATGAGTAGGCATACAACATTATACACTTTCTGGACATTCATATGAATTTTTGTTCAAGGATTATATGCAGCAAGGAACCTATTTGTTTATCACTATTAATGCACCCCACAGAAAAGAGATGGGAGAAACGGTGTTTTGAAGTTTTTTCACAGGGATTGGAGGAGATGCACCAAGAGCTATCCAAGGATGGTGAAGACCATAAGCTTGGGGATGTGAAGACAACCCCGCTGGACCTACACACTCTCGGTTTGCACACGTCCAACTTCTGTTTTTCGATCGAAACACTTTATCGCATAAACTTGGAGCGTCGTTTTTTGTTTTTGTTTGAGTCTTGAGAGACCACCACACTATCAATTATATATGAGAGAGCTACTGGAAATATGGGTTGAAATATGTTGGATGCTTTTATAAGATTGGGAAAAGGGATGTTTGACTTGATTTTTAATGATACATATAGTTGCATGATTCATGAGCTTGTTTATGAGTAATAGTTTGCAAATTCTTTTTGTAGAGCTATCACTTATTCATGTTTTGGTGCTGATTGTTATTTACTTGGTTTAACATGGATTAGTTAGTTCTATGGACACTCATGCATGCATCTAGATGGTCAACTTTCTCCCTTTTGCTAGCCCAAAAACTCCAACAAGCAAAAACTTGTTTCCAACACCTTCAACCAAAGTTATTCCAGTGAGTCCACCATATCTACCTATTGGCTTTATGCTATTCCGAGTATGTTTAACATGTTTTGTGTTATCTTACCTCTGAATGAAAATGTTTATGTTATTGATTGCAATGGAAAAATTGGTTATATAGCTCTCACGAACTTGATGCACATTTCTATCATTGCATAATAAAACATGACCCATTGTGATTAAGATTATGATGCTAGTGGCTTGATAAATGTTCGAGGTTGGAGTTAGCCCATATGTGCTGTCACATGCAAGCTTTCAACATGCTCTTCATCTCATTTAGTTGATATCATGTACTTTTGTCTATGGATGCTATCATGGTGAAATGAGTGGAAATGAAGTAGTTTAAATGAGTTTGTATAAATGGTTAGAGAGACGCCTGGGCCGCTAATCTAAGCCATGCATCATTCATGGTGGAAATTTACTTACATACTATGGTGAACCTTCTGTGATACACCTTGCAATAAAAAACTATTCCAAATGGTAAATAAAAAGGGTGTTGAGATTGTTCATTTTGTTTGTTTGTCTTGTCATTTTGATATGGGCTTGTTCCATATCTGGGACAAGAGGTACCCCAGTTGACGCTCTTGATGATACTATTATTACTTACAATGATATAACTTGAACTTGCTTTGTTTCCTAAGTTGAGTAACATGGTGTAGTACTTGTATTCAAGGGGCATGAGACATCAACCTTTACTTTGTCAAGCACACTACTCATATTTGCTTTCACTTTAACCTTAATCATTCAAGATGCTATGATAGGGGCAATGAGAGCTTGACACCAATGAATACCTTATTGCAATCATTAACTTAAGTAGAAGAGTTTGGAAGTTGGATGAAACTTATGCATGCTTTACCTCTACTCACATATACATCTTTCCAAAGTGTACACCTATCATATTCAGATTTTCATCTACACTCTATGACCATTGTAGGATGTTCTACTTATCATTATGCATACATGTGTTCCATATTACTTGCTACTATGTTACACTTTGTGAACTATCAATGAACATCCTTGTCTTGAATACTTGATATCACTTCATAAACTATTTGCATATTGCTACTCCTTTGAAGAATGAATCATTTGACTATATGTAGCAATAGTAATCATCTTTGATATCCATTGTTAAGTATTAAATTGCAAAGTCCATGTTAGTTTTATCATCTTCATACTCGAGGACGAGCATGGATTAAGCTTGGGGATGTTGATGCATGTAAAATGCATACATGAACTTTGCACTTTAATTGCTTATATTCCAATCATATTTGCATCATATAAGGGTTATATCAATGTTTTATCATGATTTTGGGAATACTTCATAGTTTTCCATTTTTTTGGAATTAACCCTGCACAGGCAGAAAACCCTAGTTTTGTATTTTAATGTTTCAGGGACCCAAACGTCAACGAAATCACCTGGAAATTTACGGGCGTCAATATTTGGAAGGAAGAAGGACTACGGAAAAAGGAAGCAAGCAAACGGAGGCCCGAGGGCCAAACGGTGGCCCACGCGGCCAGTACTGGCCGCGTGGGACCCACCCGTTTGGGCCTCGTGGCTCCGTTGCCGTCGATCTTCGCTCCACCGCCGTCTTGACCTAAAAACGCCTATAAAAAAGGTCCCCCGACGTTCTCTGGAAGGAGCGCCGCACAAACACAGAAACACCGAAACGGAGATCAGGAGCTGCAGATTGGAGGGGGAAAACTCCGGCGGGGCGCTGCCGGCGTGGTCTCCATCTTCTCCATCGACTTCTCCACCGTCTCCATGATGAAGAGGGAGTAGTCCACCTCTGGACTATGGGTTTGTGGAAGTAACTTATGTATCTCTCCTCTCTTGAGCTTCACTAATTAGCACCGTATGAGCTGCTGAACATGATTACGGTCACCGTTGTAATACCTTTGTGGTGGATCTTTATGAGTTAATATATGTTTGAGATTGCAATGTTTGTTTCAGTTATGAGTATAGATGCATATTATGTACCCCGTTCTTGTCTACTTGTTTTGATCAAGCATGTTTATGAGAGCGTGTGGGGGGAACGTGTGCATTAGTTGGAGTAACGGGGGGTGGCTAGTGCAGTGAACGTGAGAGAAAGTTCTGCGATCCACTTTGGTATCTTTACCTTACTTTGTTACCTCACTAGGGATAAACTAAAATACCATGCTACCGGGGATGTGGGCGTGACCATTGCCACTACTCCATGACTAGATCTAGCATGTTCTTATTTTCACTTCATGTCATGATACTTAATGCTATACTCTGAGTTATCTTAATTACTGAGGTGTTATGATTTAGTTCGCATCTTGGTGGAGTATAAGAGAGGTTAATAACCAAAAGATCTCTATGTTAGGACGTGATGCCCATATATCTAAGTAACTTGTTATCAAACCCTGTGTTGCAATCTCATATGTTAACTTTGTGTGTTCCATTGTCTACCACTTTATAAAGAGAGAGTGCATTTGTGAAACCATGAACCCCAGTCCATTTTTAATCATAAGAAACACCTTTCCAACACCATATACCACTTTTCTATTTTCAGCCATCATTAAATCCGAAAATACAAAAATACTTTTCATCTTGCATACATCATTAAAAACCCAAAAATATCATTTACATTGCATCCACCATCATTGCATATTTATTTCTTGTTTGCATTGCATAACTATCCTGATATCATTCTTACACCTTGTGCTTGACAACCACAGGTGAGGTTGAGGACCAAAACATCTAACCTTGTTTTGTAGGTAACCAAAAGAAGGATAAGAAGATAAATCTACCACTCAGATTCCCCGAGAGTTCGATATTAAACCCTCGAGTCACCCCTCGTGGGGAAAACTGTCTTCCACTATACTATACACTCTGCACTTGGAGTCTCAACCTAAATCCCGTTATTTGTGCAGGCATCAAGACTTGCTCTTCGGGATCATCACGCGCACGTCCGTCCCTCGACGAAACTTTCCGAGCTTTTGTCTCGGAAACGCAGCGCCGCGCGTACCGCTTCGCTCGTTCGAGTCCTCACTCTCTCAGGCCGTCGAGGCGATAGGTTGGAGCTGGCCGTCGGCGGCGACCGGCGGTAGGTTCTCTCTCCCTCTCCCTCTCCCTTCTCTCCATCCAACCCTCCCCGCCATCCTCTTCCTCTTCGTGTCCTCCTCCTCCGTCCGGCCCGAGCGCAGCCCTGCGTCCCCTCCCGTGAGCCGCATCTCTGCAACCGTAGATCGGTCGGCAAGAACGCGGCGGGAGGTGAATGGCGGCGGGAACGGACGGCAAGAGCGCAGCCCTACGTCCCCTCCCGTGAGCCGCGTCTCTGGACAGCCCCAAGCCGCCCTCTCTATGCTCCTCCACAAACGCATGTTCTTCGCTGCTCCCCACCGATTCAATGTTCAGATTATCTTCCCTGCTCCTCTGCTCCTCCACTGATGAAGGTTAATTGACCACGAATTTTCCTCTGTGCAGGTTCCAGGAAATTATTTGACCTCGTATTTTCCTGCTCCTCCACTGATTCAAGTTTGTACGTAGTGATGGAGTAGTAGCTAGCTAGTAGCTAGCCAATGGTGCTCTTTTGTTCTTAATACAATTCGAGTTTATAATATATATGTTTTACCTCACGTTTATGCACATCCTTGTGCTATTTTCGTGACTTCATTTGGAAATTTTCAATGTTATAATGTGCGCAAAATAATATATCATTATTCAATTTATACATGTATATTATTGTTCATACATGTACACAAATTTATATCGTTCAAACTCTCCAAACTCAATAAAACATCCAATTCCATAGTTTACACATCCAAACAGGAATTGGAATCGTGTCCTACCCTTTGATTCCAACCATAAATTCCATTTACAACCAAACAGCAGAATTCGAACTGGACTCCATTTCCTTTCCATCTTGGAAATGGAATTGCTAGTCCAATTCAATTCCAAGCAAACTTTCCAACCTCCAAACACAACATTATAGAATTTGTTGTAAATTTTTGGAATTGTAATCTTTGTGAGATTCGTTGTAATAATCTTTGTAAAGAATGTTTGGAAAAGAAATAAAGATTTCTAATTATACTTATATGTGTTGTAGATGAATTATTCTCTGTTTCAAATTTGTGATGACACTTGTCATAAATTTGTATTTCAAATTTATTCAAATTGGAATTTGAACTTGTTGAGAAATGAGATGAATAAGGAATATGTAGTGTTTTGTTTGAATTCCTTATGAATTCCAGTTTCAAATAGTTTATAGTTTTGAAAATGTGGAAACTAGGTTTATTTCAACCCCTCCTGAGCACCTTGTCGAGTGTTGATCACCTCGTCTTCCCTTTTTCACAAAAACACAAATTTTATCCCAAAATTCCCAGATACATAAATGCTATATGCAGAAATCTAATTTCTACTCTCGGAAGTCCTATAACCGCGGGTCCTTACAAAACTGGCATAACGGTGCCGGGGGGCCATCGATTCGGCGACAGAGGCGTCTGAGCTTAGCGGCGAAAACTGGTTGCAACACCCGATGCGCCGCAGAGCTCCTCTGCACCCTAATCGTGCCCGGCGTGGGCCGAGGGGGTGCGTACAACGACAATGCTCAGGAGAGGCACGACGCCGAAGGAAATGACGAAAACGCGGTCAAGCGAGAGGGGATTTTTATTGAAAAGTTTTACGTCCCGTGCCCATTGGGAAACTTTGGGTGTGCTTTGGATCTACAATTTGGAGGAGGCTAGGTGGTGTTTTCTAGAGATCCAAAAGACTTTTGGGATTTGGGGTCATTTAGATGATTTTATGGAGTTGTCTTTGTGCCTTTTTAGTGAGTGGTGACGGTTTTTCAGGGATTGCGTGTTGATTTACGCGATGTGGTGGAGATACTTCTTACCCCAACATTTGTCCATGTAGGAAACATACACAATTTGTATTTGTTAACCTTCCGATTGGAAATGATTGACACATATTTGTCTAAATATGGATATATGTAAACATATTTTAATGTGTAGATATATTTATATTTTGACAAATTTATGTCAACCATTTCGGATCAGAGGTAGCAGTCGTTATCCAACTTGTGGGCAGTATGGTAATTGCGTGGTAAAGGGTACATTTGTAATTCCGCATGAAGAAAAACCCTGGAATTATTAAAGACCTCCCAATTCCAGCCGCCACTTTAGGCGCCCGGCCCTCCTCCCTTCCCCGCCTCATTTTTCACCGATCCAGAAAACTCCGCTCGGGGGTTCCGCCGACGGGCAGGAGCGGAAGGGCGGCGGAGAAACCTCGGCTCGGCGACGACGGCACAGGTGATGCTTCTCTCCATCATCTTCTCCGCATCCTCACTCCTCCATATGTTCTCCCCCATGCGCAGCGGCCCTCTCCTCCTGAATCGCCTCATTCTCGCTCTCATGGCACCTCCCCTCCCGATCCCCCATGGCGCATCCTCCCTCTACCGTACCGATCTCTCATGGCGCGCCTCCCTCTCTCCTTCCCATGGATTCTCCTCCCTCTTCGCTGTAGCGCCTCCCCCCAACCTCCCTTAAACCCCAGAACACCTAGAAGGTCCCAAATCCTCACCGAGAAGAGGTAACGATAGTGCATCTGCGCTGCCTCCTGTGATCAATTCTGTTTTTCTAGATGCAGCCGCACTACCGAAGTGCTACAACGTGCTTCGATTTCCCCCTTTGCGTCATTTCAAAGTCCCCCCAAACCCTTCACTCCTCTCAGGTCGGACGCTGCCTCACCCAATCAAACCCTGCCGCCCCAAACCCTAGTTTACTTCACCTAACCCTTCGATGTTTGGCCCATCTAATCGCGTTTTTCTGATCGGTGATTTCCTATTCTGCAATTGATATACGCTTTATTTTTTTGTAGGTAGCAGAGAGAGCACAGGCTTGGACGCTGGGGATCAGTAGATTTTCCTTACCAAAATTGTAATGCACAGTTCAACGAGTCCATTTCTCAGGTAAAAAAATACAATCTCCCTAGAAATCATGGCTGTTACTGGATGTTGCCACTTGTTTGCATGCGTTAAATGTCGCTGATTGTTCAAATGAATGCTACTTTCTTGTACGTTCTGTTGGCTGTCCATGTTGCCAATTATTTGAGTGTTGCTGTGCTTCTTTGGCATTGTGTTGAGGTACATTTGCCTGAATGTTTGAATGCTCTTTGTAGTCTTGTGATTCTTTTATACACTCTGTTGCTAATGAGGTATAGCTATGTTGTATGCGCCTTTATTTTGGTCATGTTGAAAGTGCTCATCTAACTCACTGAGCATGCTTTCAAGTTTTTCCGTAGGTCTATCTAGCACGACCCAGTGCTTTGTGTTTTTAGCTACTCTAGCATTCAAATGAATTTACCCAAAACCCGGATCCAGGGCATGTACTCTAGCCAGAGCATGTACTATCCGCTAGATCTATAATTCCCTGCATACTTTCTCATTTTCAAAACCAGATATATTGCTCTTATCCCCTCATCTCTTGTTACACCAGATACACTATGCCCTTAATTAGTAAACATCCTTCAACAACCCATGCTTACTTGTCTTACTTTGGACAAATCAAACTCCTGCACACGCATTGGTGCACGGCAACTTATTCTTTTTCATCTAGAGTTGGCGAGAGTGCCACTGCTTTTACCTGAAAAGATATTCGATAACTTTTCTATTTGTTTCTACTACATTATGCCCCTTTCCAGTATTTTTTCCGTCACTAAATCACACACAATAGAAATGTTACTAACTGGTGTTGTACATCGATGAGCTGCCACTAGACTGTTACAAGCCATTTATTTTGGTGATAGCAAACTATGGTACTGAAGGTACTGCATAAACAACTTCATTAAAAACGTTGGTTACATAGAGGTTTATGAACAATGATTTGCTCTACGTTACTTGCTATTAGTGTGTAAGCCTGATGTTTTTTCTTGTCAATCTTGTCCACATGTCTTGTTTTGCCTGTAGTGCCTCTGGCATGTCATTGGTTGTTGATGTGTCACAAAATAGATGGTGCTTTAGCATTGACCCAGCCTCGAATATGTATCTTTGACCACCAAATTTTGTACGTGTATGTTAGAATGATGTTGTGTAGATTTTTACGATGAAGATATGTTCATGACAAATCTAATGTTACTATTTTCATCTTACCAATCTAACTTTTATTTATATACTATACTAGTCGAAGTTAAACAAAATGGCTGCACACTTTCTAGGAAGTCATCTATCTATGAGCGGACAAATTATATCAGATGTGGTCTCATGTACTAGATTTGCATTTTAAGCGATCTCGACTCCTTGTTATGAACTCACAAATGTGTGAGTTTTCAGGTGCTAAATATCTAGTTTCTGAGAACTATTTTTTTACATTTTCAGGGACTGATCCTGTCAAGGTTCACTGTCATATTTTTGAGAAGTTGGTCCAGATGTGTGCATCCGTTATCTGCTGCAAAGCTTGAGTCAGAGGACACTCATTTCTAGTGGATAACACTTCACGACTTGGTGTGAGGGCTTTTTGGCAGAGATCATGGACTGCAACAGAGATGAGGCATTGAGGGCTAGGGAAGTTGCTGTAAGAAAGTTGGGAAATAAAGACTTCGTTGGTGCCCAAAAAATAGCGCTTAAAGCTCAAATGCTCTTTCCCGAGCTTGAGAATATATCTCAGGTGCTAAATGTGTGCAATGTACATTGTGCAGCAGAGGCAAGGGTGAATGGAGAGATGGACTGGTATGCAATCCTTCAAGTAGAGCCAACAGCAGATCATGGTAACATAAGAAAGCAATACCGCAGGCTTTGCTTTTTACTCCATCCCGATAAAACTGTTTTCATGGAGCTGAAGATGCTTTCAAGTTGGTAGGTGAAGCTCATAAAATATTGTGTGATCAAACAATGCGATCTCAATATGACATCAGAAGGCAGAATGCTTACAGAAAAGCGCCAAAGCAAGCTACACAGCAACAGAAGAAGAGTGACATAAGTAAACAGAATGTTCCTGGATATATACTGGCTTTTTGGACCATATGCCACCATTGTCAGATGCGGTATCAGTACCACATCCGTGTCCTAAATACTCTGATCAGATGTCTGAACTGTGGAAATAATTTCTTTACATACAAGTTAGAGGAACAGTACATGCCAACTTCATCGAGTGTATCCGCTAGTTCTCAAGTTCCAGGAAAGAAGATTCCAAGTCAACAAGGCCACCCTGTGAAGCTTTCTTCTGCACAGAGGACCACAAATATGAAGCCAAGTGTGAATGTGGCCCAATGTAATGAATACATGAAAGGGTTTAGCACTCCAAGCTTGGATGAGAAAGCTAAACAGTCAAGAACAGCAAGGGGGGAAAGTCAGTTTTCAGCAATAGATAAAGATAAACCTTCTGTAAAACCGAGTGTAAATGACCGTACGGGTGGATGGTCAATACCAGATCCTGCTAATCCAGACATCATTGGCAGAGAGAAGTCATGCACAGAAGAGGCATCTGCAGCTCCAAATGCTAAAAATGTCCCAGGTCCTGTGAAGCTTTCATCTACAGGGGCAAACTCATATATGAAAGCAAGGATAAATGTGACACA
This sequence comes from Poa pratensis, assembly GCA_947311845.1. Lineage (NCBI taxonomy): Eukaryota > Viridiplantae > Streptophyta > Magnoliopsida > Poales > Poaceae > Poa > Poa pratensis. The sequence goes on along the minus strand of CAMZMU010000049.1, from coordinate 65,483,366 downwards.
ATGCGATATAGAAGGGCATGGCAGCGCTGGTGGTGAGAAGGAAGCTAAGCAGTCAGATATTAAGAGGGGGAATGTTGAACTTCCAGGAACAAATCAAAGTAAATTTTCTGCCCAAACTGCAAACAGGAACACAGGTGACAGAAAGAACTTAGGTAAAGAAGGCGTATCTCCACCACGAAATGCTGTTGATAGAACGAATAAAAAAGATGCATCTACATGTCGAAATGCTGCAGAATCCCCCAGCCTCCGGAGATCAGCTAGGAGAAAGCAAGATGCTGATGGCAGCACTAGCCTGAACTCTAATAGTAAAAAGAAGCAAAGGAAGAATGATTTTCCATCTAGCGCTGACTTGAATTCGAAGCAAATCTTTGATGAGAACTTATGTAATGCTGAGAGGCATGCTGATGGCAGCAGTAGCTTGAACTCTAATAGTAAAAAGAAGCAAAGGAAGAATGATTTTCCATCTAGCGCCGACTTGAATTCGAAGCAAATCTTTGATGAGAACTTCTGTAATGCAGAGAGGCATGCTGATGACAGCAGTAGCGTGGACTCTAATAGGCAAAAGAAGCAAAGGAAGAATGATTTTCCATCTAGCGCCGACTTGAACTCGAAGCAAATCTTTGAAGAGAACTTCTGTAATGCTGAGAGGCAATCAGTTCCATCTGACGTGTTCAGCAAAGTAGACATCCAAGAGAAAGCTAAAGCTACAGATATAGGTGATCAGGACAATATGGAGGCAGAAGTTACAGATACTGTTGGTCAAAATCAACGTTGCTATTCTGAGAAGCTTTCTTTCCCTGATGCAGATTTTTTCGATTTTGAGAAGTTGAGGGATGTTAATCTGTTTGCAGTTGGTCAGATCTGGGCCCTTTATGATAACCTTGATGGCATGCCAAGATATTTTGCTAGAATAAAGAAGCTTGATGGCTCCAACTTTAAAGTTCATCTCACTTGGCTGGAGCACGTTGCAACGAATGAATTAGAAGATAAATGGACCGATGAAGAACTGCCTATTGCTTGTGGAAGCTTTAGCTTAGGAACAACAGAGATATCACAAGACAGACTCATGTTTTCGCATATTGTTTCATGGACAAAAGGCAAAAGAAAAAACTATGAAATACATCCTAGTAAGGGTGAAGTATGGGCTCTTTATAAGGGATGGAGCATGCAGTGGGTATCAGATGCAGATAACCATAGATCCTATGAATATGAAGTCGTCGAAGTCCTGTCAGATTTCTCAGTCAGTGCTGGAGTTACTTTTGCCCCATTGGTCAGGATCAAAGGCTTCGTCAGTTTATTTGCGACAGCGAATGATAAATCCAAAATTGTGGTACCATCAAGTGAACTACTTCGTTTTTCTCACAATATCCCGTTTTATAGGACAGATGGGAATGAGAAAGTTGGTGTCCCAGGAGGGTTTCTGGAACTTGACCCTGCATGTCTCCCGATGGACCTGGATGCAGCATTTTCTTCTGTTACTCTCGACTCTTGCATGTCTCCTGACAAGAAAGAGGGCAGCACATTCATTGATTTGAGCACTCTTGACTCTTGCATGCCTCCTGACAAGAAAGAGGGCCGTACGTTCATTGATTTGAGCACTGACAGTCCATGCAGTAGAGGGAAACAAGATATTTCTTCTGAGCAAAACGCACACTTGCAGAAAATTCCCCATGGTTCTAGTGCTGTAGGCGACTCCTCTGAGCAAAATCGTCCCCCCCAGAGTATCTGTACATATCCTGATTCTGAATTCCATAACTTCGACGAATGCCGCTCACATGAGAAGTTTGAACGTGGACAAATATGGGCTTTATACAGTGATGTTGACAACATGCCTAAGTTTTATGGCTGGATAAGCAAAGTCGAGCTGGAACCTTTCAAAGTGTATTTGACCTGGCTTGAAGCTTGTCCTCAAGTGGAGCAGGAGAAACAGTGGTTGAAGGAGGATATACCTGTCGGCTGTGGTAAATTTAAAATTCGAAAGTGGAACACCAAGTACGAAGTAAATGATACTTTCTCTCATTTGGTATACACCGGGCAACATGACGCAACTTTGCAGATTGAAATTCTTCCGCGAGTAGGCGAGATTTGGGCCATCTACCAGAACTGGACACCTGACTGGATTCCCTCCAGCCCTGATGCTTGTGAATTTGCTATCGGCGAGATCATTGAGCGCACTGAAGGTAGCACAAAAGTTTCTCTTCTGACTCAAGTCAAAGGTTACGTTGCGGTGTTCAAGCCTCACAAGAGGAAGAGTGTTCTGGAGATACCTACAAGGGAAAATCTGAAGTTCTCTCACCGCGTACCCTCGTTCCGTCTGACAGAAGAAAGCGGCGGCAAGCTCCATGGTTTCTTTGAGCTGGATGCAGCCTCCCTTCCAGATGTTTTCCTGCACTAGGGTGCCAAATGACACGCTGATGCCAAAGCGCAAACCGTCCAAATAGATTATGAGTAGAATTATGTCTTATTCCGCTATCATTTTTTCTAGAGTACATATATGCCAGTCAGCTTTAGTCCAACATCCTACTGCAGTGACCTCCGTTACTGATGCTTGTGGACTCATGTCACCAGTGCCATCAAGTTTGATTGCACGTAAATTATTCTACCCAGTTCATCGAGATTTTTTATGTGTTAAAATGATTCAAATCTAATGTCGTATTATTGAAATTTCAGTACCTCGCCAGCTGCAAGAAGTCTCTTCTCCCTGCAAGAGCCCTTGATGCAATGGTGGCTGAAGTCTGCTGAAGGAAAAGGTTTTCTTGCCTGCCGTCAAGGATTTGTTGGTGGTCGGAAGTGGTGAAGGAGGAAGAAGAGAAGTGTGGATTTTGTTTTATCTGGAACGGAGGAAAATTAATGGAATGTTGGAGTCGGTCGATATTATGAAATAGTTGTGTTATCCATGTTATACCAAGTCCTAGTCCTTGCCATTTTCTTTCCTTCTAGGCAATCTGTCGTTGAAGAAATTTCCTGGCATACTAGGAATCCTCACATGGATGTCCAGGTGCTGCCTAATACTGTCCCAATCCTGCGGTGCCATCTGATCCAGACCCTGCGACACGTAGGTTAGCATTTCCCAAGCCCGGATACGACGGTGACCCGTATTCTCCACACATGTATGGCAGTCAGAGCACGTGAGACGGTCCTCTAGAAAAAAGAGCCCGTGAGAGAGTCAGCAAACAAACTAATTACATTTTGTAGTAGGGAAATTCACTTATTAGGCACATGCTTGGTAGTTCATTTTCCGGCACCATCCTTTGATCCTTTCCGGTCGCTGGGCGCTTCATCAACCCTTCATATCGCGACTGGCTGGGTGCTAGAACCGGTGGTCCAGCAAAGCATGATGTACCTCCGGCGGTGATGATAGATCCGAGAGACGGCGGAGTGGTTCAGGTAACGGGTCCGAGATATGGAGCTCCTCATTCCATATTCTCGATTTACTAGGTTCATCCTGTTTCCCTTCTCAAAGTTGCAGATCATCACTGTTGTCTGTCCGGTTGATCAAAGCTTCACTTGCCTCGCTTCGTAGCATATACTATACTAACTTCTTTGGTTCCATTTACGTGTACAGCTGGTGGGATTGATACTATTGCAAGGGGGTTCTGTTTTGAGTTATGCATTGATCTTTTTTCGCGCCGATATCGAGTTTTGTATTGTTTTGTGAGTTATCTGTAACATGGTTTTTCTTATCTATTTCGATATGAAAATGTATGATTCACACGCGAGCATGCATGTCGTGGCATAGTTTGAGAGGCAACGTGCAATGTTCTATTTTATGAAGCGGGGCCAATAGATTTTTTTTTTTTTTTTTTTTTGAGCCTCTCCTGAGTGTACAAGTTGTAGCATCTGTTCAGACACACAGGACGCACACCGCACGCACACACACTACACACGCACACCCCTCACCTATGTGTCTAAACTAGACCTACACCCTTATAACTCTTAGTACGTCCTGAGAGACTTAGCCGAAGATCAGACCTTCGGTGATCGACGGGCACGTCGATCTCGCCTGTGGCACATAGACGTGGAGAGGAAACAGCGATACACTGTTCCTAATGAACAGTATTGCTACAGTGCTCCTAGTGAGCAGTGCAGCACAGTGAGCCACCCGAAATTCGTCCCCGCGGGGATCGAACCCGGGCGGGTGCGGTGGCCACTGCCTACCCCCACCACTGCGCTAACGAGCGCGGCTCGGGCCAATAGATGTGTCTTAGCTGGCCTCGCTGTATTTCACTGCTCAGTTTGGATCGTTCGTTGCGTTGACTAGTCTATAAAACATGATAATCGGCATCACCCATCGCTTCCAGTATGACGACTTGGACTTCACCTCAAACGAGCACCAAACATTCATACGACAATAGATGTCACGCCAGAAGAAAAAGCTCCGCCAAAGAGACAACCAAAGGGTCAAGGGCATGGCAACTCCGATTTTGCAAGAAGCCGCACAAGAGCAAGCCTCGCATCGACCATGTCTAGCCCACCAACTGGAGAGCACCACCCATCATAGATGCTTATATGAAAAATTGAGATAGTTGATTCATTTGGTGAGAAATTGTCTACATATGCAGGACCTGAGATTTATAGTTTGCAATCAGTAGTTATTTTCCAGCCCTCTGTGATTGTTTTCGAAACTAAAACTATATGACAGTGCACATAAGCTAATATTTGTGTGCGATGAAGCATCAAAATCATAGTGGTTAGGAGATGAAAGCACATAGGTAGGTTGATGGAAACATAATCGCATACAAGTCCGAGAGTTGTGCTTGGGAATGATGAGAATTGTCTTTTGGCAGGATAGGTGGATTAACAACCAGAGTGTGGAGATGATTGCACCCTTGCACACGGTCTCCCTCTTCTTCTTTTTTAGAATACCTCCCCTAGGGGTTATATGTCCTCAAGAAAGGGAAAAAACACTCTCTCGTTTGTAACAACAGAGGCGACGGCTCCGGGAAGTTAAAAGCATTACTACGAAACAGCCTAGCTAGAAGCCACTGGGGGAATTCGTCCTTGATCTTCTTGACGGTGTCCACCGCCAGCGCCACATCATTGAACACAACGTCGTATCTATGCCGCAACACACACCAGAACACCAAGATGCAAGCCGTCCAAAGGTCTCGCCGTGCCACGGGCGGACAAGGGCGAGAGGTCCACCACTAATGGTGGGACTATCAGGACGAGTTGATTAAGCACAATGGTGAACATACAATGGTTCCAAAAGTTCATCCACATGCATCACGTATCTATACATTCATGATCGGGCAACTCACGTATCTTCAAAATGATTTGGTTGAACATGTGTGGACTCGGCTAGAAAACATTAGTTTTCTCTTCTCGTTTTCAATTTATTTGCTTGTGTAAAATTTGTTTAAATTCATTTGGGGGTAAGTCATGTTATTTAAAATTACTATGTAAACAAATTTATTTGATGGTGTGAAGTATTTCATTTTTTACAACTAATTAGATGTATAGAATGACCGAAAATGCAAAAATGATGATAATAGAAAAAACTGGACGAAGTGGCCCGAAACAATAATGCTACACTTACGGTGTTACGGAAAAAGGATTACGGAAGGATGTGGCGTAAAGTTGTTTGTTCTGCGCTGAATTATCCAAACAACCACCTAAGTCCCTCCCAACCGCGTGATGCCACGACGCCGTACATAAGTTTGTCCCGTAGAACTCCTCCGTAAGTGTAGCATTACTAAGGCCAGAAAAGGGAGTACATGGGTCGAACTCTTGTCCGCGACGCTATCGAAACGGATAAAAATTGATACATTCGTGTCCGTTTAAGCTCGGAGGAAAAGGGAGAAATCCTCCCAACCTTTTTCCAACAGCCACGATGTAGACCAAGTAGATAGTGATGGTGGGCCCCATATGGCTAATTTGGTGTCAAAGACGTTAGAGCATCCCCACTCGGGACGTCCAAATCGCGTTCGACAGCAGCACCGTCCGGACGCTATTGGGACCGTTCGGACGCGCTGCGGGCTATTGGGGGCGCCTCTCCCCACTCGCGATGCCAATAGGCCCTCCCAACAGTTTCTTTTTTTTGTGATTTGAAATGAAACATGACATAAATATCGGCCACAAATTTTAAGTTTCTACCATAAAAAACACCATGAAGTCCGCCCATGCGCAATGAAACGGTGTCGCCGTCGCCCTGGATGTCTTCGTTGACATGGATGTCACCTTGGCCATCGCCCTGTCGCCGCCGTCGCACTGGAAGTCGCCCCGGTCTCCGCCGTGGGTGTCGCCGTGGCAAGCCCCAGTTCTTGCAAGATGACGACACAGAACAGGTCGTGCCCCACCTTCACCAGCGGGTCCATGTTCGACATGTCGGCTGTCAAGATCATGAGATCCTACGAGGCACCTTCGCTTTGGGAGCTTTGGGTGCGCGCGGCGGCGCCATGGCTACGAGGCGGGAACGAGAGAGCGGCATGGCGGGAGAAATGAAATCGGGGAGGAGAAGGAAGGGGAAGTGGGGCTTTTGGTTTTTTTTGGCTGTGTCAATTACAATGTTGACCCGCCTGTCGGTATCCGATGTGGCTGCGCTCGCGGTTTGCCCTAGCGGCTCCCGATGGGAGGGGTGTGGGCTGGACGTGCCTGATGTAGTGTTGGACCGCACCGGATGAAATCAGGCTATTGATGCCGCGAGTGGAGATTTTTCGTTCCGCGTGCCCAATACCACAGGCTATTTCTATTTGGGTTATGTGCACGTGCACGTGCACCCCAAATAGTGAAATTTGGCTTGTGTTGTGTTTAAACTTTAGGGTGTGTTTGGTTCAGCTGTGGATTCCAAAAAAACCGCTGTGAACTGTGAGCTGTGAAAAACCTGCTGTGAGATGAGAACTGTGGCAAAGCTGAAAGTCGTTTGGCCGAAACAACTGTGAAACTGTGAATTTTATGCGAATCATTTGTAATACCCCTAAGACCGTGGGAGAGCCGTCGGCCGGAATTTCTAGCGCCTTGCTGGTCTACCACGCCGGACCACCTCCAGCCATCTTGATATCGCCGGACCCTCGCCGGATTTGGTCGGACCTCGTCGAAACCTTGCCGGAGATAGGGGAAGACACACTGGACATTGCCGGAGTCGCGTTGGACCACCTCCGGCCACCTTGATATTGCCGGACCCTCGCCGGAGTTGGTCAGAATTCGCCGGAACCTCGCCGGAGATAGGGGAAGACATGTCGGACCTTGTCGGAGTCGCGCTGGAACTCCTCTGACCACTTTGATATTGCCGGACCCTCGCCGGAGTTGGCCGGACCTCGCCGGAGATGGCCAAAACCTCGCCGAAAATCAAGAGAACCATCCCGGAACTTTTCAGGGCCTCGTCGGAGCTCCGTCGTGACTCGCCGGAATCTTGTTGAGTTCACACCTCGCCGGACCACCACGGCGGAGCTCCGTCGTGACTCGCCAGAATCTCGTTGAGTTTGCCGGACCGTCACACCTCGCCGGACCGCCGCGCCAGAGCTCTGTCATGACTCGCCGGAATCTCGTTGAGTTCGCCAGACCGTCGCCTCGCCGGACCACCGCGCCGGAGCTCCGTCGTGACTCGCCAAGCATTCGCTAGCACATTGGAGTATCTATGTGCTAGCATCCGTTCATATGTATTTCACACTAATAAAGTAGTACTGATCAAAACCATCTTCACCTATGTTGCACATGGCGTATCTGTGTGCTAGCTACCATCGTCATCTACTCCCCACGGCTCCAGCAGAGACGATGTACGCCATTCCATCCACGGATCCACTCGATCCATGAAGATCTAGTCCAGAAGATCTATTCCCGAAGACAAGGTACAGAGACTAGGGGAGATATTAACGAGGGCGGTAGGTGCAGCGGCATCAGCCAACAGCCCAACACGAGCACCGGGAGCAGCCCAAACGCGATGCGACGACCCTGGCCAGCATGTTCAAGAAGCAATGTGTGCGCACGTACACAGATGGGAGCAGGGGCACAGCTTGAGACCGTGCGACCTCTTCGCCGGCCGATTCGGATCTCGGAGTTCTCGTCGTGGCTGCTCGACATCCCGGCGTATATCTCCTCAAGGTCCGAAATTTCATGTCTATCCAATCGCACGGAGGACGCGGTGGGCAGCGCCCCAATGGAGGGCCGCCGGAGCGGGCGGTGCTCGCGGAGGAATGTACGAACCGGGCTGGCTGGGACGTGCAGGTAGTTGGATGAGATGCTTGGGTGTGGGGCGCGAGCAAGTATCTGCCGGAACGGCCGGGAGAGGCTGCGCGCCGCTGTATGGCGGCCGGAGTTGGGGCCTGCGGGCGCGGAGGGGAATGGAGGAAAAGGTCGTGGGTTGGTGTTGACGGAAAAGAATGAAGCGGTACGCTCACTTATTAGTGGCATGGTGGGTAATTTTCGTCGACTTCTGGAAACCCACCGCGGCAGAAGCAGGGGTAGACCTGCTGTGGAAATTACACTACAACAATCTGTCTGCTTCCAAAATCTGCTTTGGTTTCAACTTCGTTTGGTTAGCTTCTAACTTTTACACAACAGAAGTAGGTTGAATAAGCTGAACCGACACCCCCCCCCCCCCCCCTCCTCCCGGGTCGCCCCCCCTCGGGCGACTCCGGAGGCCCCCAACCCTAGCCAAAAAACCCTAGATCCGGCTTCCCTCGGCCGCTGCCGTCGCCGTCGCCGGCGGCGGTGGCGGCGCCCTGCCCGCCAAAGGCGGAGGGCACGGTGGGCGCTCTCGTCGACGCCCCGGCGAGCGGGGCAGTGGCGTTTGGCGGGCGCGCGGGGCGACGGACGCCGGGGCGGCGGCCTCGGGCTTGAGGGACGGCGTCGACCCTGCGGCGGGTGACGGCCGTGGTTCGTGCTGCCTGCCTTCTCGGCCGCGTGGGCGGCGAGGGGGCGGAGGTCGGAGTGCGCGGCATGGGGCGCGCCGCCGGTTCCTGCTCCAGATCTGAAGAAGAAGCCTTCCCCTGCTCGTTTCGCGCGTCCTCTCGCCAGATCCAGAGCTTCTGCGACGGATCCATCTGTGCGGGATGGTTGGTGTGGGCTGGTTCGGTGCCGGGGGAATCCCTTGGCCAGCGGTGGTGGCCACGTCGATGGCGACGCCGCGCGGGTCGTTCTCCTTCTTGAAGGCTTCGGCGAGGTACCGATACTCTCCCCACGCCCTCCCCTGCTTGGTGAAAGCCTGGTTTCCTGTGTGGCCGGCGGCGGCGTCTCGACGTCGCGTTCCTTCCTGGAGGCGCCGGCTTGGAAATTGCAGAGGAGGCGTTCGTGCGGAGCGTGTGTTGGGTAGGCCGTGGCGGCTTGCTTCTTCGACAGCGGCATCTCAGCGTGGTCAAGCTGGTGCCTTGGTTTGGTGCTCCTCGCTGCCCAGTCGCCCTGTTCGCCTGCGGGTCGACGCCCACGAGCCTGGGCGAGAGGGGAAAGGGTTCCCCTCTGCGGCAACAGCGCCGCCGGCCGATGAAAAATCCAACCTTTGGTGGTCCTGCTTACAGCGCTGGTGTGGTTGTCCTCTCTCTGCCGTTTCTTCTCCGGTTCGCGCCTTCGTCCTTCAGCTTCGGTCCGGTGTTGCGGTGCTCTGTGGTGGCGGTGGCCGTGTGTTGAAGCTCCCGGAGCGCTCCTGTTCTCCTCCTATCCGGCACCCTAGCTCTCTCGGTCCCCGGTGTTCTCGGGTGAACCTTCTTCGTCCACGGCGGTGCGGCGCCTTCGAGCCTAGGCGAGGGACACGGGGTCCCTTCCGTGGCGAAGACGGCGGACCTTGAGGCTAGGTGTATCCTGGTGAAGACGACGACGTCCTGCTCCTCGGCGCCTCTCCTCGACCTGTTGCTTTCCTGGATCGTCTGCATTGTTGGAGGCTGTGGAGGCTCAAGCTGTTTTTCTTGTTTATCTTTTGTTTGCTTGTGTCTCTTTGGTCTGTAAGCTGTGTGTTCAGCCTGTTGTATCGGCCGCTAAACTGTGTGGCTTTGTTAATTCAAAGCTGGGCACTCTGCCTTTTTTCTAAAAAAAAAATAAGCTGAACCAAACGCACCCTGCTATAAACCTCGGTGTCCAAAATGCCCCTCCCACTCCTGAGTACACACAAGCCAGTCTCCACTCTCCACTCTCCACTCGCCACAACCAAACCCTACCCCGTCGATAGCTCCCGCTCCCTCGCCGGCTTCCGGCCACCGCCGATCGCTCCTCTCCCAGCTCAGGTTATCTCTACTACACATCCTCTGCTTCCCCTACCTTCCCTGTGTCGCATTCCAATTTTGCTTCTTTTTCCCCTCTTCTTTGCCTTTTGGATTGCGCCTAATTTGGGTGGGTGGATGGGTGCTGCTATGGTTGTCCGCTTAGCCCTCCAGTTCCTTCCGCGTGGGTTTCGTCGTGCGTATCATTTTCTTGCTTTTGTGTGGGCGCGCCAAGGTGTGTTGTTGAGGTAGCAGCCGCCGTCGCCGCCGTGCCGCAACGTTGCGGGTGGTCGCGTGTAATCGTAAATGGGGGTGCGGGATCCTGAATGAATGGTGGTGGTAAGTGGGTAGTGGCCTCGCGAGACGCAAACGCCAACAGATTATACTTCTTACCCACCCCCTTCTGTTTAGTCCTAGGGTTCCTAATTTAGCTCCTCTGATGGGGATGCTCATCAGAGGATTAGTGTGCTTACTTAAGTATGGTGTTTGGCATTAGACAGATAAGATAATGCAACGATGTCAATACCCACGGCAGTATTTTGGATTTTTTAAATTATGTTATTTTAGCTGAAGTAGTTAGAAAAACGTAAAGGCATGTGTATTGAGCCATGTACTGCATTTTATAATCCAAGTGTTTATCGTCAGTTTTGAGAAAGTGGCAGAGATAAACCCCTGTAGAGTTTGTGTGTGTCGTGGAAATTGAATGTATCTCATTTTAAAATCACTACACTGTGAAAGACGACACCAAACATATATTAATCAGATTCTCTATTTGTTCTGCATCATGTTCCCATCCACAAGGTTAAGTAGCAGTGGACTTAGCATTTGCTTTATGTAACTGGAGAACTCGTGATCCAGTTTTCTTCTCTTTGTTATTTATACTTATGTATTGGATTTAAGATCTGCATACAACATAATTGATATATTCTCTAGTTTTTGTGGGCCTGTTCTATACTTCATGTATTCATCATGAAACTTGTCCTACTTAACACTGCATTCAGGGAAGTCTGGGACTTGGTTAGCAAAATAAGGTGCAAACAGGTTGGTCCCTGGTTGAGTGCATCAACAAAGGTAGTTTTAAATCATAAAAGAACTTGGATAGAGTCCGTAAGATATACAATTAATGGCGATAATAGTTATAGATTGATTACCCTGTGGTTATCTCTGCTTCAGTATAGTCCTGTCCACCTGACGTTACGAGGGTGGCAACTGCGCTGCTGAGAACGCGCTGTTGCTTAGGTCTAATGTATCTTATTAAATTTCTACTGGAAGTAAATTTACATAAGTAAGTCATTTACAGTTTTATTCCATTTATCCTGACATGCATACTGGCATATTTAGGTGGTATGTTTCTTCATCTGCAATATTATACAATCCTTGTTCTGGAATTTAAGTAACTATGTATTTATCAGGTCATCATAGAGGTTTTGTCAGTTTTACATTTTCTTTTACTAAGAGTTGCTCATTCTCTATATCTGCAGGGCGCGATTGCACTGCAATTTATCTTTGCATATTGTTGTTGCATAAAGAGATCAAAAGGTCTACATGTGCTCTTACTTGTTTGAAACATGTTAGTTGGATCATGTTGATGTCTGGCTGCTAGTAATATATGTGAAAGCTTTTGTGGCAGCTTGGTAGATAATTTGATGGAGTGTAACAGAGAAGAGGCTTTGAGGGCCAGAGAAATTGCTGCAAGAAAGATGGAAAATAAAGACTTTCTTGGAGCCAGAAGGATTGCACTTAAAGCTCAAAGGCTTTTTCCAGAGCTTGATAACATACACCGGTTGTTAACTGTCTGTGAAGTGAATTGTGCAGCAGCGGAAAGAATCAATGAAGACTTTGACTGGTATAATATTCTCCAAGTCGAGGTGACAGCAGACGATACGGTCATAAGAAAGCAATATGACAAACTTGCCTTTTGGCTCCAGGGTGATAAAAACACTCTCTCTGGTGCTGAAGTTGCTCTGAAATTGATCTCAGAAGCTCGTGAGATATTGTGCGATGGTACGAAGCGAGCTCTGTATGACATCAAAAGGCAGTATGCTTCCAAACATGTGGTAAACAAGGCTACACAGCTATCGAATAAGATTGGTGCAAATAGAAGTTATGCGGATGGATGCAAACAGTCACCTGCTTCTGTACTGGTGTTCTGGACCATATGCCCGAATTGTCGGAGGCGATTTGTGTACTACAAACGGAACTTTTTGGTCCTCTGTGATGGGTGTAGTAAATTGTTCTTTGCATTCAAGCTTCATGAGCAGGCCGTGCCCTCGAGTTTCCTATCTGATACAGCGAATAATGCTCAAACTTCACCAGTAAAGTTTTCAGGTCAACAGCATGGCGTCACCAATCAGTACGCCCAGTATACTAACATGTGTTCTACGGAGGAGGACATTGACTCCGGACCTATGATGAATGCTGCTCGAATTGATGCACATAAAAAACGGAATGACATGGCAGGCAGTGATGAGGAAGGTAACCGTTCAGAGACAAGAATCGATGTAGTTCAGTTTTCAGCAACGAACCAACCTAAATCTTCTGCGCCTGTTGCAGACAAGGAATCAGTTGGCAATTCGACACCAGATCGTTCTGATCCAAACTTCATTTCCACAAAGAACTTGAGAAGTGAAGATGCCTCTCTAGTGCCAAACATTGCAGGGTCCCCCAGTCTTCAGAGATTAGGTAAGAGAAAGCAAGATAATGGCGCTAACTGCAGCCGCATCACAGACTCCTGTAATGATAAGAGACAAAGAAAGCATGAGTCACCATCTAGTGCTTATGAGCAAATAACTGATGATAATGCTGCTGCTGCTGCTGCTGAGAATCATGCTATTAGCCGAGTGGATAGCCAAGATGGAGGAATAACAAGACATGAAGCCAATCAGCAAAGTTACAAGGAAGCAAGTGGTAGTGATCCTCAGAACCTTGGCAGTCATGTGGTTGCCTACCGTTGTCCTGATTTCTTTGATTTTGACAAGCTCAGAGATATAAACAAGATTGCAGTTGATCAAATCTGGGCTCTTTATGATAACCTTGATGGCATGCCAAGATTTTATGCGATGGTAAAGCATATCGATACTTCAAACCTTACAGTTCAGCTGACGTGGCTGGACCACAACGCAAGGAATGAACAAGAGGCCAACTGGGCTAATAAAGGATTGCCAGTATCTCACGGAAACTTTTGCTTGGGAGGAGAAACACACGTATTAAAAGACCCATCCATGGACTTGTCTCACAGAGTTTCATCGACAAAAAGCAAAAATGGGAACTCATATGAAATAAATCCTAACAAGGGTGAGGTATGGGCTCTTTATAAAGGATGGAACATGCAATGGAGCTCCGATGAAGATAGACAGCGATCTTATGGATATGATATTGTGGAAGTCCTCTCCGATGGCTCGACTAGTGCTGATGTCACTGTTTCGCTGCTAATGAGGATTGATGGTTTTGTTAGTCTATTTACACAAGCTAAGGACAGACCATTTTTTTCGATACCATCAAGTGAGCTACTCAGATTTTCTCACAGTATTCCCTTTTATAGAACAAATGGAAATGAAAGGGTAGGCATTGCAGAAGGGTTACTGGAATTAGATACAGCAGCTCTTCCAAGTGGCCTGGAAACATTTCCTTCCATTAGTCTGGAATCTTGCATGCCTTCGGAGACTCTTTATACATATCCAGAATCTGAATTCCACAACTTTGATCAAGACCGCTCATGTGAGAAGTTTGAAAGTGGCCAAATTTGGGCTCTCTACAGTGACACCGATACATTCCCGAACGTCTATGGCTGGGTGAGGAAAGTTGAGATGCAACCGTTCAAAGTGCATTTGACCTGGCTTGAGGCCTGCCGTCAACAGGGGCAGGGGAAGTTGTTGTTGGGGCAGGATGTACCTGTGAGCTGTGGCAAGTTCGAAATACGAAGCTGGGAAACAGAGTATGGTGGAACTGATACGTTCTCTCATTTGGTAGAAAATTGCCAAGTCTATACAAACTGGCAGGTTAAAATTCTTCCGAAGATGGGTGAAGTTTGGGCCATCTACAAGAACTGGCCACCTGATCGGGTTGTTTCCAGCAACTGCCCCGCTAATCGCTGTGTTGAATATGCTATTGGGGAGATCGTCCAGTGCAGTAAAGGAAGCATACTATTTTCCTTTCTGACTAAAGTTGATGGCTACGTCGCCGTGTTCCAGCCTGACATAATCAAGGGAGCACTTAAAATACGTACGAAAGATAACCTGAGATTTTCTCATCGGATCCCGTCATTCCGTCTGACAAAGGAGAAGGGTGGCCAGCTTCGGAACTTCTATGAGCTCGATCCAGCGTCTGTTCCTGACGTATTCCTACAGAAGGGTGCCGCCTTGAATTGACTCTGTTAACACTAACCTTTTCCGAAGACAGCAAGAAGCGAATACAGAACTCTATATGGTTTTGTATTTTGCACCTGAACATCTAGGGCGCGGAATATGTGGACCAAGTATGTTGAATTTGCAGGACCATGCATGCTAACTTCCTTTGGTGTTTCGTGACCTCCTAATTTCGCGTGAACATCGCCAGCACCTGAACATCTATTGGTAGTCATGTTGAACTGAAAGTTGTTCCATGTTGCACTTGTATTTTGCTGGATGCAGTGAAGCTGTTGGGACATGTATTTGGTGCTGTGTCTTTGCTTTACTATATGTACCTGGTAATATTCGTGCCATACTTGTGTGCCAGTACTTATGGAATAAAACACAGGATAGCGATTAGGATACCGAGCGGCGCTGCTGCCGGCAATCCCGCCGGAGCTCGTCTGAACCCTGGCTGCCAATGATTGCGCCAAGACGATGTGGGAAACCCTCAAAAGATGAGGCTCGGGTCTGGGAGGCGAAGGTGCAGACGCGCCGCTACGAGTTTGAAGAACTCTGGTTCCGCGCTATCGAGGATATTTGAGTACAAGGCCGTTCCAAATTCCTCCGCGGAAATATCACCGATGGTGATGGATATTGAACATGTCGTCAATCTGAAGGAGCTCACCATTGAGGAGCGTTAGGGCCGCCTGCTCATGGCGGAGGAGGGTTACAACCTCGACGACGCCACCTACATTGTCGGCGAACTTGTTCTGACAGAGGAAGAGTGGGAGGCGCGACAACATCAAGCGAACCAGCTCATCTTCCTCTCGCCGCGACAAGGGAAAATCACAGATCGAGCAGGCCCAAGTTGTCAGGAGGTGGCAAGCTTGCATCAGAGACCGGCGGGTACTGTGAAAAGGCTGGGCACTTGGCCAAGAAGTGTCGAAATGCTCAGCTCGATCGTGAGAGAAAGAAGCAGAAAGAGGAGGTCAATCTCGTTTGTGTTGGTGAAGAAAACGGTCATGGTCTGCTCATGGCCATGGCCACCGAAGTTGCCAACACTGAAGCGTCACTCCACACGTGGTCTTCCTCAACGAAGAGAAGGTGATCCCTGTCTGTAGTGTTCCCTCACCAGATGGCGTTTGGTACTTTGATACAGGTGCAAGCATCTACATGATGGGCGAGCGACACACCTTTCCGACCCTTGATGAGACCATGCACGACACGGTTAAAGTTTGGTGACGGATCAGTTGTGGCAGAAGAACATGATCACTCGAGCACACAACCAAAAATCTCCATTCTGTGGAAACATATTTCGAGAGAGAAAGCAATCCACTTTAATTTTCGTAAGGGCATTTCCAGCCATTGGTGCCCTCCATACGCTTTGCTGGAGTTAAAATGAGCCGCATGGGGGTGCGTCGGCGTTATTTTTCGCCCTAGAGGTGCTGATTCCTAGCCGAAGGAATTTACAAAAACCAAATTTAGATTGAAATTAACCAAATTTAGACGAAATGTAAGCGAATTTTGAATTTTATATATAGGCAGAATATTACATATTTCGCGTGAAGTTCATAAAGATTAAAAAAATAAGTACAAATTAAAATAAAAAGGTTGATCTCGCCATCGTCGCCGTCGTTCTACATGCCCAGCTGGCCTGTAGAACACTGTGTAGTCGCCGTCGTCGTCGCTCGGCGGCGTTCTTCGGGACATGGCTGGGCCCTGCTTCGTCGTCGTCGTGCCACTAGCTTGGCCTGGCCTCATCGTCGTCGCCGCTATCATCGAGGAAGATGACGCCGGTGCGGCGCGCACGGTCGAACTAGGCCTTGCGGCGTGTGGCGTGTTCCAGAAGGCGGGCTTCCTCCCGCTCGTGCTCGACCTTCGACCACGCGCAGGCGAAGCCCACGTCAGCCGGCCGCACGTCCCACATCGACAGCTGCTCGGCGAGGCGCTAGCTTGGAAACTCCTCGGGGTCACCGGGCGCCACGAGCTTGAGCGCCGAGCGCACGTAGTCGCGCGGCGTACTCCACTCCAGCTCCTTCTTGGGCTTGCGGAGGGAGCTGCTTGCGCCGCCGGTGCCGGGCTCGAGCTTTGGCTTCACAAGGCGGAGGTGGCCGCGCGGCGGCGACGACGCACGATGCTCCTTGATGACAATGCCGCCGCGTGTGCTTGGCGCCTCCTCCAGCTCGGTCTTCACCCACTGGTAGGGTGTCACCGACGACCCCGAACGTGATGTCGAGCGCGACATCGAGGAAGAGGGTGAGCCGCTGCCCATCCTCCTCGGCATCCACGACGAGCTGTCGTGGTGGCTTCTGCATGTGAGGATGGTTGCCGGCCTCGATGTATTGAAGGACGACAGCCAGTGTGTACCCCATCGCGCCCCACCAGAGCCTCCGCCCTGTGGAGTTGTTGCGCGACAATAGGCCATCGAATGTCACCATCTCCCTGGCGCGCCGCCGGTCGAAGTAGACGATCCACACGGCGTGGTTTTCCGGGTGGTAGCGCGGGTCGTCGCGCTCCTCGTCCATCAGGCCGGCGCGGGCGGCCTTGATCTCCGCCAAGAAGTCCGCCCCTTCGGGCACCGGTGGCACCGGCCTCTTGTCACCGGGGAATCCCTCGGCCATGTCTTTTGAGCTATGGGAGTCGAGGCGAGTTCTTGTGGAGAAGGTGAGAGGGACGAGCGAGGTGTGCTCTGCCACGTCGAGGGGAGGGGGGGGGTTAATAGCGGCGGGAAGGGGCGAGGGCGGTGGTGCGCCATTACTCCGCTACGTGGCCCCGCAATTGGACGCGTCGCAGCTCGCCTGAGAAAGACTGACCGTCGCGGCAAACCATTAACTAGCACGGGAGCCGAGGCGATGAGGACGGCCATTTTTTCTTTTATTTTGCGCGTCCTTTCGTATATTCACTGAAAAGGCGGTCCTGCGCTGTTTCACGCGCTTTTTCTCTGCGCCAGCGCCCCCAAACGCCCTAGCGGCCTGGGATCGCCGGCTGAAGTTTCGTCCCAATACGACGCAAATCAAGGTCGTGGGGGCACGACTGGACGGAAATGTTCCACCAGCGCAAAAATAATGGACCGTGGGCGGCTGGAGATGCTCTAAATTTTGTGACGAGCAATGGAGAGTCGGGAGGGAGATGTCGGAAAGGGCGTGGCGGTGTCCGAAATCGTCCGCGGGGTTTGCTCCCGGCGGCCGCATGTAAATTTGTAGATTCGGCACCCAACTACTGTATTCTGACGCTCCCACTCTTTTTTTTTAGCGCAATACGAAACCTATTCATTAGAAAAAGTTGGCAGTACAGGGCACGTACGCATACAGACGAAGACACTGGAAACCCAGCTGTCCACACACATTAGCACAAAGGACCCTGAAAGAAACAAAAATTACAGCGCGGTCCCTAGGATCCTCTGTACCCAACACCATCGATCGCGGACCGAGCTTCAGTGACTTGCAATACACAAGTCACCGAGCGACTTGTGGCAATCTCGTCCCTCTGTTTTCGATCCGATGGATAAGATTCATCCGAATCTGAAACACAAAAATAAAACTTTTCAGAAAAAATCGAAAAAATTCCAGTAAGTCATAAATGCTTCGTTGTGCTATTCTGTGAAATTTTTATCTGATTTGGACTAACCGTTTGCAAATATATAGCTTTTTTAGTTTGAAACATAAAACGCTATTTATACGCAAACCATTAATCGAAATAGGATGTAACTTTCAGAGAATCCAAAACGAAACATTTATGATTTACTGGAATTTTTTCGATTTTTTCCGAAAAGTTTTATTTTTGTGTTTCAGATTCGGATGAATCTTATCCATCAGATCGAAAAAAGAGGGACGAGATTGCCACAAGTCGCTCGGTGACTTGTGTATTGCAAGTCACTGAAGCTCGGTCCATCGATTGGACGCCGCCCACCACCGAAGCCACCGGAGCAACCACCGGACGGAACGACGACGAACACCACAGATCGAAGCCCGGCGAGGCTTCCTTGCTGTCTAGCAGCTTTGTGGACCAGAAGAAAAGGCTCACCAAAGGTGAAGCCTACATCTTTGTGGCACGCAGGCCGGGGCCAAGCCCCGGAGCCATCGCCGGACCGAAGAACCATCCCCTCCAGCCGACGCCGTCGGGGAAGAGAGAAGGATCTTCCCACCATCTTCCACAAGCCTGGTGCAGAAGCAAACGAGCCACCGTGTCCCCGATGCTGCCGCCATGAGAGGCAACAACCGGGACATGCTCCCGAGCAACTCCATCTTCCCGCCGACGCTGGAGGGGGCGCCGCCGTGACGCGGACGAAGAGGAGGACCAAAAGTCCCTAACGAGCTCGCCACCACCGCCTCGCCGAGCTCGCCTGGACACACCTGCAAAACCAGCTCGCAAATCGACCTCCCGACGCACCGGAGCACGCGGGAGAGGAAGATCCCGAGCCAGCTTATTGAACGCCGACGCCATCGCCGCCAGAAGCAAGACGAAGACCGGCAAAACAGAAGCTAGAAAGCCTAATCTAAGACTACAGCTATACAGATCCGGACGGAGGACCGAGCGACCCCCCTCCCGCCGACGAGCACGAGGCTCGTGGGGGAGAGGAGGCGCTGGATCCGCCGCCGGAAAGGAGTCCTCGCCGAGCTCCATTTTCGCCTTTCTACAGTAGAGAGGAGGAGAGGGGAACGAAACGACTTTGTTATGGTCACCCGGGCGCCGCGTTCTGACGCTCTCACTCCTGTTGGCCGTAGAGTACACAAGCCAGTCTCCACTGCCACCAACCAACCAAACCCCAACCCGGCCGTCGATTGCCCAGCTCCCTCGCCGGCTTCCGGCCACCGCCGCCATCGCTCCACTCCCAGCTCAGGTTGTTTGGGCTACCCATGCTCCGGTTCCCCTTCATGTGCCGCATTTCAAGTTTCCCCTCTTCTTGCCTTTTGGATCGCTCTAATTTGGGTCGATAGGTGCTGCTATGGTTGTCCGCTTGGCTCCCCACTGCCTTCCGCGTGGGTTTTCTTGCTCATATACAATCATCCATATACTTTTTTAGCTTTCGCGTAGGCGAGGGTGGTAGTAGCCGCCAATCCCATGCCGCAACGTTGGGTGGTGGTTTGGCGCCATCGTAAATCGGGTGCAAAATTGTGAACGGAGCTGGTGGTGGCCTGGTCGGTAGTGGCCTCGCGAGACGCAGACGCGAACAGAGTAGGATTTTTACGCACCCCCCTTTTTTAGGCTTAGGGTTTGTAGTTTAGCCCTAATCAGGATGATTAGTGTGCTTACTTAAGTAGGGTGGTTTGCATGCTACAGGAATGCAACCATGTCAATACGCTACTACGTACTAGTTTTATGGTCTGATGGGTCAACGTAGTTCTTCAAAATGTTGGCTTTGGCGTAAATGTCATTTCTTTTGTGCGTTTCGCACAATGGAGCGAAGAAATGCATATCAATTGTTCGATGTCCTGTGGATTTTTCTGTAAGAAATTAGCGAGTTCTTCAGTTGGAGTCTCGACGAAATCACTGCCTGGAATTTTCAATTTGCATTTTCTAATAATATCATTCATAATAAATACAAATGGGTGGGAGGACTGCAATTTTTTAGTTTGTCTAGAATTGGGGCTTCGAATCGTCCTCAATCATCATACCTGTGGAATTGCCGCCCAGGTTATTCTGAAGAGAGAATACAACTACTTCCTATCATTGATTACATTGCTGGTTCTATGGCAAGATTTATGTATGCACAGGTGAAAACGCTGTAGTTTTGCATGTACACATTTCTCTAAGAGATGATTTCAAGGAAAGTAACCTAGCCAACTACGCCTTCTTACAGAACTCCATAAGCTTTCCATTCAATCTAAGCTAGCCTATTGAGTTGGATGCGGTTTTAGCATAATCTGTTTTAAACCTGAAACTAAAGTAGTTATTAAATTTTCTCTAGACAAGGAGCCGTTCCATTAAATTTCCATCTGTTTGACTCATGTTATTTGTGATACAAGTGATAGAAGTATGCTGGCCTAATTCCTTTCACATGCTAGTATACTACCCGCAGCAGAATCCAAAGGTTATAATTTAATTAGGATTTTTAATTTATGTTATTTTAGCCACAGTAGTTAGGAAAAAAGTAAAGGCATGCGAACTGAGTCATGGACGGCATTTTTGTAATCAAGTGTTTATCGTCAGTTTTGAGAAAGTGGCAGAGATAAACCCCTCTAGGTTTTGTCCGTGTAGTGTCGTGGAAATTGAATGTATCGTAAACGTCACTAATGTTCATCTACTGTGAAAGACAACACCAAACATATACTCATCAGATTCTCTATTTGGTCCGCATCATGTTCACATCCACATAGTTAAGTAACAGTGGTCTTAGCATATCATTTCCTTTATGTAAGTGGAGAATGTCAGAATGATAACAACATGACTGATTATTTCACCAGGTGGATAATGGGATACTCCAGAGTCAATACAACGTAATTTTTCAAAGGCTTTGTAAAATTAGCTGCTCACCCACACACAAAACAAGTGGCTGTTAAGAAATTTGCTTTGTCAGATTCGAGTGATTTGATTTCTTTTTTCTTTCACATGCTGCCACTCTGAATTTGTGATCCAATTTTCTTCTCATTGTCCTTTATGCTTATGTATTGGATTAAAGATCTGCATACAACTTGATTGAGCTATTCTCTAGTTTTTGTGGGCCTATTCTATTCTTCGTGTCCATCATGCAACCCGTCCTACTTAACACTGCCTTCAGGGAAGACTAGGACTTGGTTATCCAAAATAAGGTGCATCCATGTTGGTCACTGGTTGAGGGTATTAACAATGGTAGTTTAAAATCATACAGACTTGGATAAAATCAGCACGGTATACAATTATCGGCGAGGATAGTTATAGGTCCATTTTACCCTGTGGTTATCTCTATACTGAGTTGCTGAGAATTCGCCGTTGCTTAGGTCTATCGTATCTTATTAAATTTCTACTTGCAGTAGTTTTGTATGTGACTATGTGCACAACCATTTACAGTTGTATTCTATTTATCTTGACATGCATACTGGTATATTTAGGTGGTATTTTACTTTATCTGCAATATAATGTAATCCCTGTTCCGGAATTTACGTATTTATCAGGTCATCATAAAGGTTTTGCAGTTTTACATTTTCTTTCACTTGTTGCTTAATGCTTATTCTTTTCTATATCTTCATCTGCAGGGCACAATGCACTGGAATTTATCTTTGCATATTGGTATTCCATAAAGAGATCAGAAGGTTTACATCTGCTCTTACTAGTTCGTTACCAGGAACACGTTAGTTGGAACATATTGATGTCACGCTGCTAGTAATATATGTGAAAGCTTT
This sequence comes from Poa pratensis, assembly GCA_947311845.1. Taxonomy (NCBI): domain Eukaryota; kingdom Viridiplantae; phylum Streptophyta; class Magnoliopsida; order Poales; family Poaceae; genus Poa; species Poa pratensis. The sequence goes on along the minus strand of CAMZMU010000049.1, from coordinate 65,461,592 downwards.
CGTGGCAGTTTGGTAGATAATTTTATGGAGTGCAACAGAGAAGAGGCTTTGAGGGCCAGAGAAATTGCAGCAAAAAAGCTGGAAAATAAAGACTTTCTTGGGGCCAGAAGGATTGCACTTAAAGCTCAAAGGCTCTTTCCAGAGCTTGAGAACATACACCAGCTGTTAACTGTCTGTGAAGTGCATTGTTCTGCACTGGTGAAAATCAATGAAGACTTAGACTGGTATAGTATTCTCCAAGTGGAAGCGACAGCAGAGACACGGTCATAAGAAAGCAATATGACAAACTTGCCTTTTGGCTCCAGCCTGATAAAAACACTCTCTGGTGCTGAAGTTGCTCTGAAATTGGTCTCTGAAGCTCATACGATATTGTGTGATCGTAAGAAGCGAGCTTTGTATGACATCAAAAGGCAGTATGCTTCCAAACATGTGATAACCAAGCCCCAGCTACCAAATAAGACTGGTGCAAACACAAGTCACGCGGTTGGATGCAAACAATCACCTGCTTTTGTACTGGTGTTTTGGACCATATGCCCGCATTGTCAGAGGCGCTTTGTGTACTACAAACGGAACTTTTTGGTCGTCTGTGATGTCTGTGGTAAATTGTTCTTTGCATTCAAGCTTCATGAGCAGGCTGTGCCCTCGAGTTTCCTAGCTGATTCAGCGAATAATGCTCAAGTTTCACCAGGAAAGTTTTCAGGTCAAGAACATGGCGTCACCAATCAGCATGCCCAGTATACTAACATGTATTCTATAGAGGGGAACATTGACGCCGAACCTCCGATGAATGCTGCTCAAACTGATGCACATAAAAAACGGGATGACATGGTAGGCGGTAATGAGGAAGGCAACCGTTCAGAGACAAGAATCAATATAGTTCAGTTTTCAGCAACAAACCAACCTAAATCTTCTGCGCCTGGTGTAGACAAGGAATCAGTTAGCAATTCGACACCAGATCGTTCTGATCCAAACTTCATTTCCACACAGAACTTTAGAAGTGAAGATGCATCTCTAGTGCCAAACATTGCAGGGCCCTCCAGTCTTCAGAGATTAGGTAAGAGAAAGCAAGATAATGGCGCTGACTGCTGCCACGTCACAGAATCCTGTAATATTAAGAGGCAAAGGAAGCATGACTCCACATCTAGTGCTTATGAGCAAATAACTGATGATAATGCTGCTGCTGCTGCTGCTGCGAATCATGCTATTAGCAGAGTGGATAGTCAAGATGGAGGAATAGCAAGAGATGATGCCAATCAGCAAAGTTACAAGGAAGCAAGTGGTAGTGCTCCTCAGAACCTTGGCAGTCATGTGGTTGCCTACCATTGTCCTGATTTCTTTGATTTTGACAAGCTCAGAGATATAAACAAGATTGCAGTTGATCAAATCTGGGCTCTTTATGATAACCTTGATGGCATGCCAAGATTTTATGCTATGGTAAAGCATATCGATACTTCAAACCTTACAATTCAGCTGACGTGGCTGGAGCACAACGCAAGGAATGAAGAAGAGGCCAACTGGGTTGATAAAGAATTGCCTGTATCTCACGGAAACTTTTGCTTGGGAGGAGAAACCGACGTATTAAAAGACCCATCCATGCACTTGTCTCACAGAGTTTCGTCGACAAAAGGCAAAAATGGGAACTCATATGAAATAAATCCTAACAAGGGTGAGGTATGGGCTATTTATAAAGGATGGAACATGCAATGGAGCTCTGATGCAGATAACCATCGATCCTATGGATATGATATTGTGGAAGTCCTCTCCGATGGCTCAACTAGTGCCGATGTCACTGTTTCGCTGCTAATGAGGATTGATGGTTTTGTTAGTCTATTTACACAAGCTAAGGACAAGCCATTTTTTTCGATACCATCAAGTGAGCTACTCAGATTTTCTCACAGTATCCCCTTTTATAGAACAAATGGAAATGAAAGGGCAGGCATTGCAGAAGGGTTACTGGAATTAGATACAGCAGCTCTTCCAAGTGACCTGGAAACATTTCCTTCCATTAGTCTCGAATCTGGCATGTCTACAGAGACCGTTTATACATATCCAGAATCTGAATTCCACAACTTTGATCTAGACCGGTCATGGGAGAAGTTCGATAGGGGCCAAATTTGGGCTCTCTACAATGACATCGATACATTCCCGAACGTCTATGGCTTGGTGAGCAAAGTTGAGCTGCAACCGTTCAAAGTGCATTTGACCTGGCTTGAGGCCTGCCGGCAACAGGTGCAGGAGAAGCTTCTGTTGGTGCCTTTGAGCTGTGGCAAATTTAAAATACGAAGCTGGAAAGCGGAGTATGGTGGAACTCATACCTTCTCTCATTTGGTAGAAAATAGTCAAATCGATACAAACTGGCAGGTTAAAATTCTTCCCAAGACGGGTGAAGTTTGGGCCATCTACAAGAACTGGTCACCTGATCGGATTGTTTCCAGTGACAGCCGCACTAATCGTCGTGTTGAATATGCTATTGGGGAGATCGTCAAGTGCAGTAAAAGAAGCATACTATTTTCCTTTCTGACTAAAGTTGATGGCTACGTCGCCGTGTTCCAGCCTGACATACTAAAGGGAGTACTTAAAATACCTATGAAAGAGAACCTGAGATTTTCTCATCGAATTCCGTCATTCCGTCTGACAAAGGAGAATGGTGGCAAGCTTCGGAACTTCTATGAGCTCGATCCAGCCTCTGTTCCTGAGGTTTTCCTGCAGGAGGGTATCCCCTTGAGTTGACTCTGTTAACACGGCTTTTCTGAAGACTGCAAGAGCGAATACATAACTCTATGGTTTTGTATTTTGCACCTGAACATCTAGGGCGCGGCATCTGTGGGCAAAAGTATGTTGAATTCTCATGGCAGGACCATGCATGCTAACTTCCTCCCGTGACCTCCTAATTTATCTCTCTAATACTATTGGTAGTCATGTTGAACTGAAAGTAATTCACTATTGCACTTGTATTTGCCGGATGCAATGAAGCTGTTGGGGCATGTATATTTGTGTTGTTTCCTTGCTTTACTATATCTATCTGGTAATATTTTTATGCCATACTTGTGTGCCAGTACATATGAAAGAACACGGGATAGTAATTAGCATATGAAACCGCAGGCAACATGATCTGACCCTTACTACTTGGGCAGCAGTACCATGCACTATTTAACAGATCGCAGATACTCAGATAGTCAATCGGCGTGCATACCCCTTCATCACTACGGAGGCCTTTTGTCAAGGTAATTGAGTTTAGGGTTTCGGTGTAGCAAAGCCAGCACCCGATGATCTCTTTATATATACGGTGCACGACAGTACAATACGAGTACAACTCGAATACGGGCGGCATACAAGCACACCACGTGTCTAGACCGAACTCTAACACACCCCCTCAATCTAAACTATTACATACAAGATTTAGATTGGTTCTAAAACGGTCTAGCATCTGTCGTGTGGCTGGTTTGGTAAACACATCAGCCAATTGATCACCTGAAGAGATAAACCTCACCTCTAGAGCACCAGCGGCGACTCGCTCTCGCACAAAATGGAAGTCTATCTCAATGTGCTTAGTACGAGCATGAAACACCGGATTTGCTGTTAGGTAGGTAGCCCCTAAGTTGTCACACCATAAAATGGGAACACGCTGCTGAGAAACTCCAAGTTCCTTGAGTAGAGATTCCACCCACATAGCTTCAGCAGCTCCATTGGCTAGTGCCTTGTACTCTGCCTCTGTACTGGATCTAGAGACAGTGGGTTGTTTCTTCGAGCTCACGTGACAAGGTTTGATCCCACAAAGACGGCAAAACCTCCAGTGGACCGACGATCATCAGGAAACCTGCCCAGTCTGCATCTGTAAAAATGCTGATACCCACAGAAGAAGACTTGTGGATAGTCAACCCTGTGTCCAAAGTTCCTTTGACATAGCGTAGAATACGCTTAACAGCTTCCCAGTGCACTTCTGTAGGCTGAGAGAGGAACTGACACACCTTGTTGACAGCAAAGGAAATATCTGGACGTGTGAGAGTCAAGTACTGAAGTGCACCAACAACACTGCGATACCGAAAAGAGTCTTCAGTACCCAGAGATGCACCAGTATCACGAGCAAGAAGTGGGCTTGCAATTCTCCATACTAACACGATGCAGGAGATCAAGTGTATACTTACGTTGAGTTAAGGCCATGCCCCCAGAATTGTAAGTCGCTTCAAGTCCGAGAAAATATTCCAACACACCAAGATCCTTGATAGGAAAGGCGTCGGAGAGAGATCGCACCAACCGATCAACTGCAACAGGACTGGAACCAGCAATGACAATATCATCAACGTAGACCAACATGAAGACGCGCACGCACCTTGAGAGAAGATGAATAAGGACGTATCCGCCTTCGAGGAAACAAACCCCAACTGATGTAGTAGGGAACTCAAGCGAGCATACCACGCTCGAGGAGACTGCTTAAGTCCATAAATAGCACGCTGCAGCTTGCAAACATGTGAGGGGTAGCGATCATCTTCAAAACCAGGCGGTTGCTGCATGTAAACATCCACAGACAAGAACCCATGCAGAAAAGCATTGCTAACATCAACCTGGCGAAGTGTCCAACCTCGGGATACGGCAAGCGAGAGAACCAAACGAATAGTCGCTGGCTTGACAACTGGGCTGAAGGTGTCACCGTAGTCAATGCCGTGCTGCTGAGTGAAACCACGGGCAACCAGGCGCGCTTTGTGCTTATCTATAGAACCATCAGGCTTGTGTTTTGTCTTGAACACCCATTTGCTGCCCACAACATTGACTCCAGGTGGTCGAGGAACCAGGGTCCAGGTGCCCGTTTTACAGAGGGCAGAGAATTCATCCGCCATAGCTGATCGCCACGCCGGCTCGCGAAGCGCATCTCGGTGCGAAGTTGGGGCTGCAAAGAATGCACGACGCCGCTCGTCGTAGCGCACGGTACCATCCGTGAACTGTTTTTCCCGGCGAGTATTATCTCGCAGGCGGGTGACCATGGTGTGGCCAGGAGCAGCAGTAGACGTCGGAGCTGGAGCAGTGACAGCAGTCGATGGCATCGCGGCTGGAGTAATCCCAGCGTTTGGCGACGTGAACTGCTGCTGATGATGGGCCGAAAGCGGCGGCCCAGTTGGCTCGGCTGTAGAGGCCGATGATGGCTCAGCTGCGGAGGCCGGTGATGGGCCGCAACCAGGCTGAGCAGGGTCCGAGGCCTGAAGAATAGGCCTAGTCTCGCGGGGAGCCGTGCCCCATGTCACGGTGGGCGTTCGGGTTTACCCGAAATTTCGGGTCGGGTTCTTCGGGTTTTTTGTAATTCGGGTTTCCAAATCTCACACCGAAACTCTCCCCAAAAAACTGAAACCCGAGAATTCGGGTACCCGGAAATTCGGGTTCGGGTCGGGTTTTTCCCGATTTGCCCGAACTAATGGATGAACAAGTTGTTCGATGAAGTTGCTGGTCGCAATCTGGCCTGCGTGTAGAAGGTGAGGACAGGGTCGCCGGCTGCTGGCGCCGTCACGACCAAGGCGGAGAGCAGGGCTACGGCCAGCACTGTGGATGCACGGAGAAATCGAGAAGGGGTCGCCGGCGACGAGTGCAGCGGAGAACATGGCGGCGGCCACGACGACGAGTGCAGCGGAGAACATGGCGGCGGCTGTTGCGGCATTGCGGGCGACGCAGCGGTTGCAGGCTAGAGTAGGGATACAGACGACGGTGCGCTCGAACACGGGCAGTAGGAACTGGCCTGGGAGACGATGGATCGGCGGCGCGCCGGCGCGGCGGTGAGGCGCTGGCGGCTGCCAGCCTGGAAGGGGACGGGGACGTGGGGATTGGCCTGGACGGGGACGAAGAAAACCTAAGTTTTGGGGTGTTTTGGGCTGGGCCTCACGTACTTGTGGATTTTTGTTGGGCTCTTTCCAATTTATTTCGGGTTTTTCGGGTAATTCGGGTTCCGTGACTTGCTACCCGTATTTCCTGAACTAAATTCGGGTTTCCAGATTTGCAACCCGTTGCAGCGCTCGGGTTGGTCGGGTTCGGGTAGTTCGGGTTCGGGCTCGGGTTATTCGGGTACGGGCTTCGGGTTTCGGGTTTTATGCCCACCGTGACCCCCATGCACGTCAATTACAGGAGCCATGCGAGCAGGAGGGACGTCGATCACAGAATCGGTCTCAGCTCCTGTACCCTGTGAGGAAGATGCATCTGCTGCCACTGGAAAATTAGTAGACAAGTACGATAAGTCATATATGTGCACATGTTCACTCGTAGCCGGTTCTGACGAGGGAAAGGATATGGCCTCATAAAGAGTAGGAAGATCAACCTGAACACCAGGAGTGGCATAAGGGAAAACAGACTCGTCGAAAACGACGTCACGAGAAATGTAAATCTGTCCCGTGGACCGGTCTAAGCACTTATATCCCTTATGCATGGCACTTAGCCTAGAAACACGCAAAGTTTGGAACGAAAATCTAACTTATGCGCATTATACTTGCGAAGGCTAGGCCAACAAGCGCACCCAAAAGTTCGAAGAAAACCGTAGTTTGGAGGAACTTTAAGGAGGCGGTGAATAGGTGTATCCTTTTGGAGAACAGGTGTGGGCATGCGGTTTATGAGGTGGCACGCGGTCAGAAAAGCTTCATCCCAGTACCGTAACGGAACCGAGGAATGTGCAAGGAGAGCTAGGCCGGTCTCTACAAGATGTCGGTGTTTGCGTTCTGCAACACCGTTCTGCTGGGATGTGTGAGGGCAAGACACTCTATGAGAGATACCGGTGCGCTGAAAGTAATGATGCAGTCTATGATACTCACCACCCCAATCGGACTGAACACACCTAATTTTTGCATCCAGAAGGCGCTCAACATGCGCCTGGAAAGCATAGAAAACTTGCTCGACATCTGACTTGTTTTTTAGAAGATATATCCAACAGAAACGCGAATAGTCATCAATAAAACTAACGTAGTATTTGTAACCGCCAGAAGATGCAACAGCCGGAGCCCAAACATCAGAATGAATTAACTCAAGAGGCATAGTTGACACACGTTCAGATAAATTATAAGATAACTGATGACTCTTGGCACGCTGACAAGCATCACAAACTGAAACAGAATTGTCTGACGGAAGATAAGGCAACTTATGTTGCGTAACAATATTGTGTACTACATTATTCGAAGGATGACCGAGACGTTGATGCCACTGGGACGACGAGACCTTGACACTCGAGCTAGCCTGGCGAGACGACGAAGAGGGTGGGGCGCGACTATATGGTATTGGGTAGAGGCCATCCTGACTCCTACCGTGAAGAAGAATTCTACTCGTGGCCTTGTCCTTAACACAGAAAAAATGACGGTGAAATTCAACGAACACGTCATTATCACAAACTAGACGATAAACGGAAAGAAGATTCTGGTGGATATTTGGGACATGAAGAACATTGTTCAAGTGGAGAGGTGAACCGGGTAAAGACGAATGACCAATGTGCGAAATAGACAAACCTGCACCGTTGGCGACTTGAACGTTGTCCTTCCCACCGTAGCGCTCATGGATATGAAGGCGTTCGAGATCATTTGTGAAGTGATCCGTAGCCCCGGTGTCCATCAACCAGGGAGGAGTGGCGGTGGAGTTTGTGGCAGCAGCGTTTCCAGAACGCTGGTTGTTCCCGCGGAAGTCTTGATTGTAGCGATTGCGGCACTCGGTGGCGAAGTGCCCCCAATTACCACAAATCTGGCAGCGTGGACGCTGCTTCTTGCGACCGGTGTTGGGGCCGTTCCCTCCACCATAGCCGCTAGACTGTTGGCCGCCGTTGTACGGGCGGCTCTGCCCCTGCTGGTAGGAGATGTTCTCAGCGGGGATGCCATACGTGGCCGGGGATGAATCTGGGACGAGCGGCCGGCTAGAGTTGTTGAAGGAGCTGGGCCGCGATGCGGCGTTTGCCGATGATGACCACTCCGCAGCTTGAGCTTGTTGCGTCTGAAGAGCCTCGAAAGAGAGAATGTGAGAGTAAAAGTCGGAATAAGACACCGAGCGATTACCAACAGTAAGTGAAGCGGCGATCGCGTTGAACGCTGAGCCGAGGCCGGTGATGATGTAGTCGACGAGGTCGTCATCCGAGATGGGAGCTCCTGCCGCCACCATGATGTCGGCGAGAGCCTTCATCTTATGCAGGTATTGCGCCGCGGTCATCTCCTCCTTCCGCAGCTGCTGAAGTTGGCGACGAATATGGCGCACATTGGCGCGGCTTTGGGCTCCAAACATGGTGTGGACAGCTTCCCATGTTGCTGCAGCCGTCGGGCAGCCAATGAGCTGACACGCGACGTCAGGTTCCATCGAGCTGCGCAAGAACCCGAGGACACGCTGGTCCGTGATCCACCACTGGTGGTATGCTGGGTTAGGAGCATCGATCACAGCAGCTCCTGTACCCTACTTGATCATCTTGGCGGGCGCTGCCTCGGAGCCATCGAGGTATCCATGGAGGCTCGCACGAGAGAGGTTCGGAAGGACGAGCCCCTTCCACAGCATGAAGTTGCCGGAGTCGAGACGCACGGGAGACGGCGGCACGACCGACGACGACATGGGCGCAGCGGGCGAGGAGATGATCGCGCTGGCTGATTGCGAGAGCTGGAGCTGGGAGGTAGACATCACGGCGACGGGACCTTGCGACGACGGCGTGGAGTTGGTCTCGCGGCGGAGGTGCGGAGGAAAGCTCGCGACGGCGGCGCGGAAAGAAGCTCGCGGCGGCGACGCGGAAGGAAGAGCTAAATCGGCTCTGATACCAAATTGAGTTTAGGGTTTCGGTGTAGCAAAGCCAGCACCCGATGATCTCTTTATATATACGGTGCACGGCAGTACAATACGAGTACAACTCGAATACGGGCGGCATACAAGCACACCACGTGTCGAGACCGAACTCTAACAAAGGTGGTAGGTGTTCTAGATGCAATCGTCTTCCAGACTCTATGGCACCATTCATGTACCATTGTGAATATAGTCCTCCTACGCCCCACATCTTGTCAAACTATATGGCAACGGACTTGCACTTAAAGATGTTATTTTGATGTGTTCCAACTTCATATGAAGATATAAAGTGAGAGGCTAACTTCGGAGCGAAGCGGAGGCCCGTCGCCGGGCTATCTTGCGCTCGCGGGGGTGCGGGGGCAGCAGCCCCCGCGGTACGGTACACGTCGTTTCCGAGTCAGACTGCAGCTGACCTAGGGTTTTGACACCATATATATACATCTTGTATGCCGCCGGTTGGGATAAGTCGCATTGTGTAAATCCCGGCGTTTGTAACCTCACCCCGATATAGTGAAGTATTGCTGGCTGGCGCCCGTGGTTTTTTCCTCTCCTTTGTTTGGAGAGGTTTTCCACGTTAAAATCTCGTGTCCCCTTTGGTTTGATCGTTCCACTCTTCGTCGTTTATTTGCTATCGTTTATAACAAAAGATACCTTCGGTCAAGATGGAGATAACCCTTCCATTTGATAACAAGCAAAATCCCTTTTCTATTGAGCCAGGAACTTGAACAGGATCCAATCCATCGAGTGGAATCATTTATTTCATTCTCACATTATGCCAGGCTTGATCCATCACTGTATGCTGTTCTGCCATGGCCAGCACATGCAAAAAACAGAGCACATCGTTAGATTATAGTGCTGGATGATGGTAGCGACAGAAAAAAAACTTGGGTGTGTTTGGTAGCGTGCAAATAACCAGACCAGACCCTTCAATTGTAACTGCATGGTGTTTGGATGCCTGCACGAGTTTTCGGGCCAGCCCAACGCTCTCATCAAATCAGCGTCGGGCCAGGCCCAGCAGACACACTTGGATCGAGCGTGCCCGTGGAGCTAGATCTGGTGGAGCGCAAGGGTGGCACACGGGCGAGCGCAGGAGACGCCGCGTCCATTCGGGAACTCGCGTCATTTATTCCCCTCACCACCTACTCGCCTTCTTCATTTCCCGTCACCACTCGCTCCTCTCCTCTTCTCTCTCTCCCTCGGTGGTTCCTTTTTTGGCGGTTAATCAAGAGCACCGTGGCGAGCATCTTCGAAAGGAGACGTAAGGCCGCCATCTCTCCGTTCTTCCCTACGGAGGAGCTTCATCGGCATGTCGCGAGCACCGCGTCATCTCTTCCTTCTCAAGGACTTCGTTAATGGCGGTAAGAGCATCCATATCCCTCTTATGCCTCGTAAGCGTCATACATCTCTAGATCCATGAGTGTTTCTCTGCGTACAATGAAATGCAAGGTAAATCTAGGGTTGGATCTGCCTGAAATCTTTGATCTATTTGTTCTGAGTAGGGTCTTTTAGTATGGGTTTCGTGCTTGTGAAATCATCTATTCGTAGTACGATTTACTTGGGATTAGGTGAAAACCGAACATATTTGCATGTTCCGTCCGATTTGGTAGTTGATTTGTGGATTTGGTGTCGGTTTCTGCTTCTGGCTAGTGATGAACACTTCTCGTAGGCCTTGGGCTACTATACCGAGGCTCTATGCGTGCTCTTGCGGTGCCCCCTTTGGTATAATTGCTCCAGTTCTACCATGCATTTCTCAGGCAAGTTTTTTCCTATGTGCTAAATCTGGAGTCAATTATTTAACTATGTCGTGTTTACCGCAAGGGGATTGTTTACAGAATCTGGCAGTTTGTACAAGTAGTAGGCTTCTATCACTACTCGGTTCCTGTGGACAATCCCTTTGTCCGTAAGTGGCAAAGTATTATGAGGCTTGTATCATGTATGAACATCTTGATTCAAAGGGTGTCTCTTGACTAATAATCCACCCCGAGATAACTATCCATTTCACCTGAAAGTATTAAGTTGCAAGCACCGAATAATTACAAGAAGCAAAGTGTGTAATGTAAACAATGCATATGACACATAGAAATAGCACCATTGTTTTATCCTAGTAGCAACAACACATCCAAAGTCTTATTCGTTTCTGTCATCTCGAGCTCACACAATTGGAGACATGAACCTACTATCTAGCATAAATACCTCCTCTTGGAGACACTAGCAACTACTTGGACAAAGCAATCACTAGCATCGGAGAGCATGCAAGATCATAAATAAAACATACTAGTGGAATTTTGCGCGTCGTCACGACGCGCTTTAGTTTTTAAATTTTTATTGGCAATATGTTGTTGTAATATTTCGCGAACAATTCTTTTTTTTGAAGTATTGCAGATGTTTAAAGTGTATTAAAGGAATGGTTTAGAATTGAGAAGATTAAGTAACAAAATCAGTTAGATGGGATTTTTTTTTTGGTTTGTTTGCATATTCATAGTAAAATGTGCATTATTGTAAACAAACAGTATTCGTTGAATTAATATAGAAATATTTAATTTAACTGCATAGTATGAGGAAATACGTTGTAAGGGAATTCGTTAAATTCAATCCATAATTAGAGAGAATTTTGGAACGTAATTCATTAAATATTGAAATGAATTCTTAATTGTAATTAGAAAAAATGTATTCGAGTTATATCCAAATGTTGAATATTTTGGAACTTTCAGAAATGCTACGGTAATTTCGAATACTTGGCAAATTCAAATGTTTGATTATGTTTGTATGTTGACATAAATAAGTAATTTAGCTTCGTAATCAGAAGATATGCATTATATGAGAATTTAGTGAAGTGAATATTTAATTTGTGGATTTGCAGTTGAATTTAATATTTAAATATATATTTTGAGGAATTGCATATGAATTTCATTTCTAGAGAAAGGTAGTTTACTCGTTTTGCTAATATTTTGCTTAATTGAGATGTTCAATTAGAGTACATAATCGGAGGGAATGCGTAGTGTGAGCATTTGTTAAATTCAACTGTACATAATTATGGGGAGTGCGTTTGTTTTTTCTTTAAATATTCATCAATTCAAAATGTTCATTTTTTTGTGTGTAAATAGTTGGCTTCTTCTTTTTATTTTTATTTTTTATGAGTATGTTGATTTATTTTAGAGTAATTCTAATTTTTAAGCAATTTGGGAATGTTTGGAAATTATTATTTTTTTAATTTTAGTATACAATGGGTGGAAATGCAAATTTATTCATTCGGATTATTTTAAAATATTGCAGATGTTCAAAGTGTATTAAAGGAATGGTTTAGAATTGAGAAGATTAAGTAACAAAATCACTTAGATGTTTTTTTTGGTTTGTCCGCATATTCATAGTAAAATGTGCATTGTTGTAAACAAACAATATTCATTGAATTAATTTAACTCCATAAATTGGAGTGGCCAATAATCTTTGTAATTTGTGATAAATATCGAAATATTTAATTTAACTTAATAGTCTGAGGAATTACGTTGTAAGGGAATTCGTTAAATTCAATTCATAATTAGAGGGGATGTTTTTTATTTTTTTGCAAACATTTAGTGGATGAAGTATTTTTTATTTTCATGCGCATAATTAGAGAGATTTAAGCTAAATTATCTCTGAATATTAAACAATTTGGGAAAAATTAGTAAGTTTGTATTTTGCTTTAAAAGTTTAGTTGAATTCCATAATTAAATGAAATACATTATATGAGCATTTATTATATGTTATCCATAATTTGAGGAAATTAATTTGGGTTTTCTTCAAATATTTGCTGAATTGAAATATTGAAATATGTTTGCATTATACCATAAGTAGTGCAAATAATAGTTGGTATTTTTTCCGGTTGCATAGTATAATTAGAGAAAATGTATTTTGTGAGCATTTATTATTTTTTAATCTATAATTAGATGAAGTGCACTTACAATGTATATGAATATTAGGCAGTTCGAATTGTTTAAGTTTGTTTGTATTCTGGCGTTAGTAAGTATCATTTTTTTTTGAGCATGTTGATATATTTTGGGGTAGCTCTTGGGTAATGCGTCAATATTTAGTCTATTTTTACCCGTGAAGTTGATATAAAACGTGGGAATAACTACTGAATCATTAATCAGGTGACAATCTTAATGATAATAGTTGGCGAAAAATGAGCATGAAGACCACATATTGTATGTCAATATTGTACTACTGCAAGCTGTCAAATCTTAAGTATATTTAATTTCGTTTGAAGTGAAAAGACATTATCCGTGCATTTGTTAAATTCAACTATGTTGAAGTGGAGAAAATGCATTTAGGTTGCCTCCAAATATTCATCAAATTGAAATGTTTGAATGTATTTGCATTGTAATGTAAGTAGTTAGCATATTTTTTTGTGATCATTTTGGTATATTTTTTGTTTTTTGTTGATGGATAGATTTTAAATTATTAATTTTGCATTATTAACCTTTTTCTGGATTTTTTTTGGAAGGAAAAGTGGAAAACGCTGGCAGGTGGGGCCCACCGTGCCGTTAGCATGATGTCAGCGGGGGTCGACCTCGGCCACGGCGGCCCTGCCGAGCACGGCGCCGTCGCGCCGGTGCGAGCTGGGACGGCTGGCTGGGCGCCTCGGACGTGCGCGGACGGGCGGAGCCAGGACGCGACGGCTCCGCCGCGTTTTGGTCGCCGGAATGGCGCCGACGACAACGAAGTGCCGCGGCGGACAGAAGAGACGGCGGCGGCGATTCCGTCGCGGACGCGCCGTCTCGGCTGCCGATCCGCAGCGAGAAGGGAGGGGAGGCGGCGGCAGAGGCCCCCGCGTCCTTCGATTCGTTCGGGGAAGCGCGACGCGGCGGCGCTGGGCGGCGGCGCGCTTCGGCCGCGCGGGAGGGAGAGGAGAGGAAGAAAATGGTTTGTGGATGTTTTTGCACCGAAGTCCCTGACGTTTGTGGAAATTACAATTTAGTCCTTTTCGGGGTTTTTTTTTATAAATTCCCCGCACTGTTGAACACTGTAGATGAACAGTGCGTACTATTGCTAACTACAGTCGCCGGGGCGCTGCGAGGCCGCGGATTGCGCCAGCTTTCATATACTTAGTAGTAGATAAATAAATGAATAAACTTGATCATAACTTCGCAATTCATCGGATCCCAGCAAACACAACATCCAGCTTTACATAAAGATGATCTTCATCATGTTAGGCAGCTCACAAGATATAAACATGATAGCACAAGGAGAAGAGACAACCATCTAGGTACTGCTATGGATCCGTAGTCCAATGGTAGACTACTCACGCATCAGTCTGAAGGCAGGCATGGTGGTGTATAGCCATCCGATGATGATCTCCCCCTCTGGTAGAGTGCTGGGAAGAGCTGCAAAACCCTACCGAATTAGGGTTGGCGGCGGCGGTGGCCTTGGGTATCTTTCTGGAATTTTGATCGGATGTTTAGAGTTTTCAGGACGGAGTGAATACATAGGCGGAGAGGCGGCACCGGGAGGCATCTGGGGGGCAGACGACCCCCAGGCGCGGGCCCACCTCTGGCCACGCCTGTGTGGCGTCTGGCCACCCAGAGTCGCTTCCCCGGTCGTCACAAGAAAAACTGGGCTCCGTCAATTTTTGTTCAGTTCCGAGAATATTTCCCGACTAGCTTTTCTGAAACAAAAAGACAGCGGAAAACAGGAACTGACACTATGACATCTTGTTAATAGGTTAGTCCTAGAAAATGCATAAAATGATATAAACTATAAATAAAACATGTAGCATTTAATATAAAACAAGCATGGAACATCAAAAATTATAGATATGTTTGAGACGTATCAACCTACGAGTTGATGTCGAGGTCTTCCTTCTTGACGAGGTGGCGGACGGCCCACGCGAGCTCACGCGCGTCCACGGTTGCTTGCATGCGAGCCGCGGCACCAGGTTCGCGTGCCTTCCACGCCGTCTTTGCGGCCTCGATCTCCCGGTCGGCGTCCTTCGCACGCTCCAGGCCGACAGCACCTCTGAAATCGACAGCATGGGTGGGAGGCGGTACTCCTCCTCCTCTGGCTCTGGCTCGGGCGCGTTCCTCCTCCACCCGGAGGAGCTGCCCCCTCCGCGTCGTGCTGCCTCGCCAGGACGAGCCCCTCCCAGCGGCGGCTCGGTAGGAGTCACGCTTGCGCACGCCCTGCGAGCATCGGTGGTGGGCCTCCTCGTCTTTCGATGGCGAACGGCCTCCGTCGCCTCCTCCGCGCCCGCCGGAGCCGCGCGGGGTGGAGCCCGCTATGGATCTACCGGTGGGAAGGGGAGAGGAGCAGCGTTGCGACGTGGATTGCTCGCTGGAGTTGTGGTAGGTTTGTGGCGTCGCTAGGCTGGGTGCGGCGGAGGGGTTCTGTATTGGTACCGAATCGACCCCTTCGTCCTGGCTATATAGCGATCGAGAGATCGCTTATCCGGTGGCCCGATAAATTTATCCAGCATGGCCCATTATCCAGCATTTGTTCGGGCCAAAAAAAAATGGCCCGATCCCAAATTGGCCGGAATTTTCCGGGCCGATCTACTAGAGATGCTCTAAAACCGGCAGGTTGGACTGCGTGTGCGGGGTGCAGATGTTTTTTCACGAGGGGAGGGCGTAGGAAAGGGAAGGTCCAAACTATGGGCCATCAAGTAATCAATCAGAGCCGTTGACCCTAAGGGAGCACGGATGGTAGCATTAATTAGGAGGACGCAGGATCGGAGTGATGCGGCCATATTCATTTCCTGAGCTTGGTGAGCCGCACTGCTCTCCATGGCTTGTTGCTCCCGGGAACTTCCCCTAAACTTGATCTTAATCGGGCAGCCATTTGTAGACAAACGAAACATGTTCTGTCCAAACGTTGAATGCACCAGAAAAAAAGAAAATTGAGATGCGTTGTCTAATGAAGTTCCGAAAAGGATTCACACTTCCTGTATTGCAAATCTCGCTTTCATAAACTATGGACTAAGCTTTTCTTTGTATACTTTTCACTTGTCGATTTATCATTCACGCCGCAATTCTCTGACGTTTAGTACCTCTTCATGGAGTTGTCAAGCTGTGCCTACAGCAGACACGCATATACATGCTGCGAACAAAGTGGACCTGTGATCATCTACATGTGAGTTTTAACTCACACAAATGGTTTCCCCGCCTAGTTCTACCGTGTACTCCAGTCCGCAACAGCATTTGATTGGATCAGAAACTCCCTGCAGAAAAAAATGTTCAGCCCCTTAAGATTACACATAGCATGTATATTGTATATCGCATGAAAAGAAGAAGAAAAATGAAATCATTTTGCTTTAATCATGATGGAGCAATTAAACTACAACGTATCAGCAAAATACCTTCATTTCGTTGATTCGTTCTTCAAGAGACTGCAAGTACCCAGCTTCTCCACCTCTGTCAGATTGTAGAGCTTTGTATTCCTCCTCCAAGGACTTCATATCCATCTGCTGTACTGCAGCCTGCAAGCATCAGGATGAAATAAAACACATTGCAAATTACTTGATAACCAAATGTTTTCTACAGTGAAAAAACATTGAACTTACAGGAAAGCTAGCAGTTATGTTCCTATCCTGCTCAAGGATTTGCTTACCCTGCAAAGTTAGTACATCATTTTTTTAGTTTCACTATAACAACAATTGGGACTGCTAGGCAGATATAGGGCTATAAGTGTTCCGAATTAGAGTACCTCGCTGATTTCTACGAGTAGTAGTGATCTTTTTGCTTTGATATCCTCTATCTTAAGTTGAGCCGACTCCAGCTGCTTGCTTCCAACATCAGATTCCTGTTTATTAGTTAGTAACAGACAAATGACAGTTTGGATGTTTCTTTTCCACAGGAGAGGAGTGGGAAGCACAGAATACCTTGTCTACGCTCCCTCCTGAGTTAAGCATTACATACCTCTTCCCTGCAAAAACACAACACAGTAATGCTCAAGTAATGTTATTAAGTACACGGTTTCACAATTTGATAAAATTTCCTATTTGTGTTATCCAACGTTGCAGTTAGAAAAGTTAAAAGGCAAGGCGATATCGATTGGTGCGGACATGATGAAAAGCTAATAGTTTATCTCAGAATTTCAAGCAAAGTAACATCACTCAAACAGAAACTGGATAATATACACAAAGCCTGGTCAGGGCACCCATCCAGTCTGCCCACCGCATCAAACAAAAGTTTTTTCCTTTCTTTTTTGCAGAAAACCACCTAATGAAGACTGTTCAGATACTCCACGACAATTATTTTCTATTCCGATCCACCACAGATCCTTTTCTTTGTTTCCTCTGCGCGACTGACTGCCCATCACCATCCAGGAGTTGTATGAGAGTTCCTAAGCACACCCACTACCTCGCCCAGCGCATGTGCGCATCGTCGTACAAAGCTCTATCATCTTCACGTACCTTTGTTGCCAACCTCGAGCGCAGCACTTCAAGCCCATGAACAAAGTGCCTGTAGCTACCCCTGGTGCCCTACCTCTGCCACTCTATGTGTGCCCTCGGAGTACAACTCAAATGCCCCATGTCGCTGCCCCTGTGGCATCTGCCTGCTTTGTAAGAGCATCTCTAGCAGATACCCGAAAATCCTAAACTGTAAGCTAATTGACATGCATACAACAAGCCTATGAAAGACCCCTTGTCGAAATATGAAACAAAATAACTAAAAGCCACTGCTTATTTTACTTTTTGTTTAGAATAACCCATACCTTCAACAAAGTTTTGCGTGCTCAGAGGTGCTTCAACCTGCGTGAGTACATACGTTGCAACAATTATCAAAACCATATATTGCCTTAACAAGACACTGAAACATGAAAAGTAAGTCAACTACTGAAACTTATATGGTCAAACTTGCGTAATAGATATTGAATACATGAATATTAAAGTAAATTAATTATTAAACTTCAAGTGGCTTGATCATTTGCAAAAACTTAAGAACTGAATTAGCATGAACAAACACGCCAAATAAAGTGGTTCTAATGCTTAAATTACCTTTACTTCATTTAGAGGTAAGAGGTTGCTAATGGCTATACGATAGAAAATCTGTTTACAACACAGACATACGTTTGATATATGACAGTCAACTGCCATCATCAAGAACTAGCCGGACACAACTCAAACTAGTATCAGCAATGGATGAAAAATTAAAAGACGTACAAGAGCTGATTACACCTGAGTTTATGCAAGATTTCACAAGAAGATGCGCCTTTTTGCTTTCTAATTTTTCCCTCTCTTTGGTCTTATATCTCTTATCCCTAGGGGGCGTTACTCCACTAGCAGATTAATTCTTGTTTGCACAAATTAGAATAACGGAGACATGACTTTTTTACACGAAAATAGTCATCATGTTAACAAAACAAAATAGTTTTCCTATGAGCATCAAAGACTTACTAATTGTTCTATTCCAACCATCTTATTCTTATTCAAATCAAGCCATTCCTGCGAAGTGAAAAATGTAGTGTTTCAAGAAAATGGCATGCGGAGCTTGATAACCTTACTCATGAAACAAATAATTTGGTAAAAAGATATCAACATACGAACAAACTAAAATATCAACCTGATGCTCTTGTAGTTTGACAGTCAAAGTTTCCGCTGTCTTTGTGTAAAACAACCTGCGCATTAAAAAGTAAACGATTGGTCCATGTTACAACTCACACCATGATCCTTTTTAGAGGTCAGAAAAGTACCTTTTCTCGCTAAGTTTTGTGGATGTACTTGTGATTTCCTGATGGAGGAGCTCTAATGTCTGTAAATCATGAAGGATGGCAAAAAAGTCAGAATACAAGCTTATTGGACGTGATGTATGATGATGTGTTGTTTGAATTGTTATTCAAAAAATGCATGCAAAAAAAAACAAGGTGAACTATGATGTTGCAACTTGCACGATTATCCAAATTCTACAAACTAAACTAGTCTCTGGACACCAGGAGCAAAGGGTAAAAATTGAGCATTTGTGGAAAAGTTAGACATAGCAGAAATATTAGATTCCACCTAGTAAGAGCATGGTCAGATATTCTATAACAGGTCTCTTCAAATAACGCTTTTATAACCTACCACATGTCCAGTACACAATTTATGCTTAATCCAGATAAAATAAATCATAAATTTTAGTACAAATAAATCACTCAAAACCAGCCGACCTATGGGATTTGGATTTTAATGAAAGCAGAACAACAGGGACAGTTCCACTAGGTTACAAGAATCTGCATATGTATATAGAGTCGTGCCAATGCTTTGTTGCCATAGCAGCTCAGCAGTCAGAATATATATTGGTAGATTGCCAACATCATGAACTTGGTTCATGACAGAAGAGACAATGGCCTTAGGGCCCGTATGGTGTGACCCTGAAGCCAAGGGGCGGGAAGGATCCATCAAAGGCAGCCCCACCTCCAGGGCAGGGAGGAAAAGGGAGTGAGACTAGATTGATATTATGCTTGCTTGTTTATTCAATGATGTGGCGAAGCATAGGATAACTAACTTCGAAACTAATCATATCTTTAATTAAAAGAAAACTAATGAAATAAGGATAATGGGGATTTGAACCGCTGCAGCAAGTCGCAGCCCCTCGTAGACTTGGTACTGTCCTGGGGATTATCAGTCCACATGACATCTCCTCCCCCATCGACGACCAGCTTGTCCTCGAGTTGCTATGCAGCAGAGACTGCAAAGCCAGGAGTCTCCATGCTGATGATGGACTGCAACGCTCCTTTGAAGACCCGCCTGTCCTCAAGTTGCTACGCGGTGACCATGGTTCTATTCCATCCAAGCCCATGTAGATGACGGTTGTTGAATGCAGCTTCATTTTCCGAATCATCAAGCTTGCACCTAAGGGCTAAGGACACACCTTTGAGTAGCTTGATATGTGTATCCTACAGGAGCTTTCTGTACAGGAGCACCATACAGCACCATACTTTCCTTGGATGCCCTGTCTTGTATGAACAGAGCATGTAGTAGAAAAGGCCCCGCCAACTCCCCTTCTGCACCTATCTCCTTCTCAACTACAACAATGCTCGCGTCTTGATGCATTCCTGTCACTGCCGTGTCGATGGTCACTGCAACCTCCTGAAGTGTTGCTACCTCTGCTGCTACAAGTATATAGGCTGCAGTCTTTTGGAGCACTACAGCAATCTTGGAAGACCTCGCTGGTGCCGGTGCTTGAAGCACTGCCGCCTTCCAGCTAGGTTGAATCACTGCAGCCTTCCAGCTAGGCTAAATCACTGCTGCTTGGATCGCCTCCTCCACCGCTGCAGGCATACCTTTGCACAGCCTCTTGGGACTTGGTACTACCGTGGGGATTATCAGCCCACTAGACAAACATATTCCTCGAGATAAGATGGAGAATGGATCACATCAAATGAAATGTGTTGAGTCTTTTAAAAGGACAAGAAATTTATGTTTTGTCACAAAAAAACCAAAAAGGGAAGTGATATCTTCAAGTATACGCTTATTTGTATTGAGATAACATATTGCAAATAATCGGTCCAAGAAACAACCATTAGCAAAGAATGCATTTTCTAATATTTATTTCTAGGAAGAAACAGGCTGGACCTGGTCCCTTTTATCACTAAAACTGAAGTGCTAACAAGCTAGGTACTACAATTGATACAAACATCACCATACCAAGCTCAACCCCATCTACAACTCCAATTGGTCCAATGACAAGAGCACGAGCAAAAGCCAGAAATGATGAGGTGAATCAGTCATAAACACGTGTGATCTTTATACCTCCAAGCAGGGGCGAAGCTCCCCATAGGGCAAGGTAGGGCAGCCGCCCTCCAAGAATGGCTTGCTACCTAATGCAAGGACTATGTACTTAGTTAGGATGTCTCCAATGGGCCGACGCAGACGGACGCGCAATTTGTCCGGCTTTTGTCCGTTTGGGTCGGCAAACGACGCGTGTCCGGCCCATGTCCGCCCCTCCCTTGCCACTGCACCCAACGGGCCGACGCATTATGTATGCCCGGCCATGTACCCCTAGGGTTTTGATAAATTTTTATCTTTTTTGGCCACTTTGATGATTCAAACAACCAATGACAGGAAACAAAATGTAGTTCAATGACAAACACGCCACATAGTTCGAAAATAATATTGCCATGCCGGCTACAAGATCCCAAAAAATATCATAGTTCCGGCCATGTAAATGCCATGTTTTTCCGGCCA
Organism: Poa pratensis; assembly: GCA_947311845.1. NCBI lineage: Eukaryota > Viridiplantae > Streptophyta > Magnoliopsida > Poales > Poaceae > Poa > Poa pratensis. The sequence continues at coordinate 65,440,690 of CAMZMU010000049.1, read as the reverse complement.
TCTCGGCCATAGTCCACCACCGGCATACAACATTGGTACAATGACCGAGATGTGATCAATCTCGTTCGATGCAGTACCTTTGCTTTTTGAGGTAGTATGCCTTCTTCCTAGGGGTGAAGGTGGAGAGGTCCATGTCCATGATCCAGGCCTCCTCTTGGCGCAAGGCGAGATCAAGGTCTTTCCCCTTGGCATCGGCCTCCTTGGCTCTTGCCTCGGTCTCCTTGGCCCTTGCCTCGGCCTCCTCGCCTCTTGCTTCGGCTTCCCTTGCCCTTGTCCGGGCATTTTCCTCCTCGATATTGAGCTTCTTCTTTTGCAATTCAAAGTATATCTTTGACGCCCCCTCTCTCTCTCGGCGGTCCTTTTCTTTCCTCTCTCCTTTTTCTCACAGGACTTGTCCTTTTGGGATAAAAAACCCATTCAAAGTCTCTTGCAACGCCAATGTTGTGGCATCTCGCTTCTGCTCGGCCTTCGATGTGTTCCTTCCCCTTGGCCTCTTGTCCTTCTCCAATGGGTCGGCCCCATTTCCGGCGGCCGTTGGCTCCCCCCCCCCCCCCCCCATTTTTTATGGAAGCATAGAGGTCCTTCCATTTTTGAGGATCCTTGAGCACCTTATAGCAATGGGTCAAGGTGAAGGTCTTCCCATTTTGAGCCTTGAAGGTCTCCAATGCTTGCAAGACCTATGCATAAGAGGACAATACAATCAAAAGCATAGAGGACAATGCATAGGATATAGCGATGTGAATTCGAGAAGAGGAAATTACCAATTCCTTCACTCCAACGCCACTTTTGCTCGGCACTGACGATTTGGTCCGTTCCAACCTCGAGCCAAGACTCGCAAATAAGCTCGTCCTCCTGTTGGGTGAAGTCGGCGCCCTTTGGCTAATCTTCCTCTTCATGGCCTGGCCTTGGGCCTCTAGCTCATCGGAAAAAACGGCTCGTGGTCGATGTTCACCGCATCCGGGTTGGTCGGTGGAACTAATTCATCCCCAACAGTGTAATCATCTTGGTCGTAGTCATCAGGGTCTTGGCAGTTGTCGTTGATCATGTCGTGGAGGAATCCCTCCCCGTCCTCCTCCACGTAGTATCTCTCCTCCCCCGGCGTCGGTGTTGGCAATTGGACGAACAGGCTGCGGCCCTGGCTGACATTGGCCGGGCCAGCTTCACGTGCGGCCTGGGAGAGCGGCGCTGGTGAGTAGCCGGGCAGCGGAGCGGTTCTAAGATCAAGAGGAGGCACCACGGAGGTGCCAGGCGTTGAGTCCCCCACTTCCGGAGAGAACCGCGGTGGCACGCTTCCGGGAAGGAAGTCGTACGCAGGTGGCGTCGGTGGCGAGGGAGTTGTGGCAGAAGACTTCGACCTTGGCGGCCTTGGCCGGGGCGCCGAGGCATTGGAGCTGGCCGCCGCGGTCGACGTCGCGGTGGCGGCGGCAACCACGGGCGGAACCATGCCGATCAAGGGAAGGGCAGCTTGCGCGGCCCTGGTGACGACCTCGGTGTCGTTCTCCTGGCCCTTCTTGGCGGCGGTGGTGGCGACGACGGTGCTGGCAGCGGCCTTCTTGGCAGCGTCTGCAGCTTGCTCCCTCTCCCTCTTCCTCCGGGCGTCGTGCTTCCTCGTCTTGTTGGCCCTCTGCTCCGCCATGAGCACCTTCTTCGGCTTCTTCGAAGCATCGGTCACTAAATCGAGGTCAACCGCCGGCTGGGTTGCAGCTCCAGCGAGGTCGGCGGCGGCAGCCATGGCTAGGGCAGGAGTGGTTTCGGAGAGGAAAGGCCGGAGTGGGGTTTTTGCCTCTGTTGAACGGGCCAGGGGCGGACAAAGAGAGGGCGCACGAGCTGTCCGCGCGTGTCCGTTCTCGACGCAAACCAGGCCCAAATTTGGGCCAGGTTTGGGTCGCGGCGAACAAGAAAACAGACATCGGTCCGTTTGCGTCGCCGCGTTGGGCCTTGATTTTCGCCAAACGGACAGAAACGGACACGTGCGGACCATTTGCGTCGGCCCGTTGGAGACATCCTTATGAAGGCAAGGACTTTGAAGACACAAGGGCGAAGCTTGAGCTCAAGAGGGGGACGAGAAGCATCCAGAAGACAAGATCTGTTCTAGGCGACCCGGACAGTCCGGCCTAATTGGACGCAAACAATCCGGTCAGCATCTGAACAATGTACAAGAACTAGGTAGATGGGCTTTTGCTTTAAATGGCTTATTTGCATTTCGTCTTTCTATATTCAGCTTCATAATACATCCCGTAACGAGTAATTTGGCCCATTCCGTACAGAACGCCTAGGCATGCCTAAGCAACGCCTAAGCGAGCTACGTGCTAGGTGGTGGCAAAACGCATAATGAACGCCTAGCACATTTTTGAACATTGAGAAGAGAATGAGACAAGGTTGAAGAAACTCCAGCTGCCGGAGTGTCTAGCGCCTAGAGTACCACTGTTGTTGGTCCAGACCCAAGAGATGCTGGACAAGTCTGACGCTTGTCCGACTTCTCTCTGTCACGCGCACCACATCGATGTCGGACTATCCGACACCTGAAGCTATCGCCTGGAAAGAACGTCCATGAAGACAGCACCAGAAAAGGTCCACGCGTTGAAGCCCGTGTATATCCCCCTTCACCCACTAGATTATAAATAGCACTACTTGCTTTTAGATCTGGGTAGAATATAATAAGATATGAAGCCTAAAGCGTTTGCTCCTCAATTCCCACGGGAATCGAAGACCCCAAGACCTATCAACTAGTGGTACTAGTTGGATTGACTCCAGGGCCTCTCTTCACCAATCCTCCCTTAGGGTTCTACTGGGCCGGTGGACCGACCGGTAAGAGAAACGGTTACAACAAGAGTTGGATTGGCTTGATTTCGAGATTCAACGGCTCTCCTCGGGAGTTGTAGTTGGATTTGATATCTTGTAGGACTTGCTATTTATCTCCGTTGCGTTTTTCCAATGCGTGTTTCTATCCCCTCATACCACCTGCTCGTCAATCTGTAAGATCAGAACGCCCCATATCAAATTATGTGGACCAACTATCTTCTGAACGATTTATTTGCGTAGTGGAGACCATCAAATATGCATGAATGTGGGTGATGAATGGGAAACCGGATTTAAGACTTAATTTGGTCTTTATGAATTGTTAGTGAAACCTTTTGGCCTTTCCAATGCCCCAAGCACTTTCATGCACCTTATGAATCATGTCTTGAGATTTTTCATTGGCATTTATTGTCGTGTATTTTGATGATATTCTCATGTATAACAAGACTTTCAACGACCATGTTAAACATGTAGACAAATCATTATCATGCTTCGCAATGAAAAGCTTTATGCCAACCTCAAGAAATGTAACTTTTTGACCGATAAGCTAGTCATTTGGGGTTTTGTCGTGTCTTCCAATGGAATTGAAGTGGATGAATGCAAAATTGAGGCAATCAAGAATTGGCCCACACCAACAAATGTTAGTCAAATGCGTAGTTTTCATGATTTAGCGGGCTTTTATCTCTGCTTTGTTAAAGAGTTTAGCTCTACTGCATGCTATTTGAAGTGGTGTATGGCTTCAACCCCTACACACCACTAGATCTAATACCTCTACCACTACAGGAAAGACAATACATGAGACTACCAAAGCAACTATTGAGAAGCATGTCCAACGCCAACCTACCAAGGTCAAAAACACAAGAAGCCAATTGTGTTATATTAGGTTCATTGACCGTTCGGTGTTGAGCTATAGTTCCAATTTAAGTGTGGTTTGACTTGGATTGTAAGCGATTCATCCGCTATCACGTTGGTGTGTGCGTATGAGTGCTCAACTTTGGTGAATTGCTAGTTATCCTACTTATTTGCACTTGTGTTCTTCGTATTTCCCTTCGTTTTAGTGGTCGAATCGTGAAGATCGGGACCCAACCCGTATGAACAATCTTATCAACATGGATGGGCTTTATAAGACTGTACCAAATTGGAAGTTTGGAACCCAAAGTGAAATTGACATTAGCTGCCAGTTAGTTCTGAAGAAAATCTTGTAGTACTTAGCACAAGTGAACATCAAGAAAGAAATTTGGTACCAAGACGCTGGTGGGGAAAATTCAGCCATTGATTTAAATCCAAGTATGTGTACTGAAGTACGGTATTGCACTGAGGGCTTTCATGTGTACACTAATGAAACACGACTGTAACAACTATATAGCCATACAAACCTCAAGGCAATGCTGGCATTTAGACGTACACGGAGATCCTGAGTCGGTCTTGGCATGCTAGGACTTTTCATTGTCATTTATATGACCCCATTTTGTTCATTTTTTTGTTTGCTTGGGAGAACTAAACTACAAGGATATGTAGATACCACACTTGTTGTCATTGGCCCAATTTTTACCTAGCCTACCATTTGTACCTCTTATGCTACAGATTAGAAAATGAATAGTTTGGGATGCCGAATACCAATACATTCGAGTATTTGGCAATCCAGCGGACAGGCGCTGAATTTCAAAGCAGGTTATGAGAAGCAGGAAATGCATGCCATCTAGGACAAAAATTTAACCGTGAGAGCATATATTTTGGAAGAGCCAACCTCCACACACACAAAAACACATCAAATTCATAACTACCATTGTAAGATAACGGCACCTGCACATATTCCAGGATAGCAAAACTCCGCGAGAGCTAGAACGAACAATTTCGGGTCCTCACCTGCTTTAGCGTGACGCACTCGACCTCCAGCGCGGCGATCCTTCCCTGCTTCTCGGCCATCTCAACGCAGACATCCGCCCTCGCCTTGGCAAGGTGTTGGGCCTCGTCGCTCACCTGCTTCGCCTGCGCCCTCACTGCCCAAACACCAACACGGAGAGCATTGCAAGGGAATATCAGCACAGCGAATCGAGCCGAGGCCGAGCGCGACGGAACCAGGGACATCCTAACCTAGGGCCGTGTCGCTGTCGTGGGCATCTATGGCCGTGCGCTGCCGCTGCTCCTCCGCTGACCGCTTCGCTGCCTCCTCTTCCAGATCTGCAACCCAGCGACAGAAGCGTCGTCAGCCGCGCCGCCGGAACAATCAGATCGACTTGCTGGGCGGAATGGAACGGGGGATCTGGGAGCGGAGGACGAACCGTTCATGTAGCAGCGGAGGGTCTTCATGTTCGCCAGGTACTCCTCCATGGCTGCCGGCCGGAGACAACGGCGACGAAGTAGGAGCAGTGGAGCACTGAACAATTTGAAGTTCGAATTGATCGAGTGGGAAAGACAAGCTGAGGCAGCGGGGGGCGGGGAGGGTGAGAGAATATCTAGTGCTACCACCACCTAGGTGCTCCCTGTACTACCAATCAAAAAATCAATTTAAAATGTTTAAAAATTCTACGAAAAGTGTAAGCGTTCACAAGGTATATTTCTAGAACCTCCAAAAAAATTAGGTCCAAATTCAAAAGGAGCATTGAGAAAAAAAGACAAATCTGGCATAAAACCACCTTCGGACGCCCAAATTACCAATCGGTACCATTTACATTTCTACTCTAGTACAAGAATCCACCTGATTCAGAAAAGCTTTGCAAAAGACGAGCTAAAACCAAACCGAGAGCAATTGGTCTCACTTTTCAGAAAATAAAAATAACTAAAAAGGAAATATCCACACACGATGTTCTCTTCTTCCTCCTGACGCACTGGCCGAGCGTCGTCTCACCCTCTGCTTGTGGCAAAACGTTGCCCGTAATTGGTAGTCATAAAAGCCGTTGCTGGTGTTGGCAAGTCGTGCAAGGTTATTATTGATGGTGATACTTTTCACAATTTGGCTAGTAAAGAGCTGTCTACAAAGCTGAAACTAAAATATTTCTCGCACTCCATTCGTATTTTATTCAGTGGTTGAGTAAGAGTTGATAGTTTCATATTGGACCATACAAAGACACCATTGAGTTTGGTGTGGTTCCGATAACCGTGTGTCATTTGTTGTTGGGCCGCCCATGGCAATATGATCAAAATGTACGTCACAATGGAAAAGCCAACACATATCCGCTAAATTAGTGTGGCGAGGAGGTGACTTTGAGGACCGTGACACCACAACATATAGTTAAGGAATAATGTTAGAAAATTGAAATGAATCTGAGACCGAGAGTGAGAGATTAGATAGGCAAGAGACCTCCACTTTCGGTGAGCGAGGGACACAAGACAATCCTAAATGGTAAAAAGAAAAATGAGGGAGATAATTCTTTAGTAATTTTACCCATAAAATCCAATTTAAGAGAGTTTCGAGAGGGTCCCACTAAGTAATTCTTCTTTTTATGAGTAAGGGTGAAATTCTTGTTTCTAATGACATGAACCCTCTCTAAGAATTGAGCCTAGCTCACTTGGCTAGCGGAGTAGATGTACAACCCAGCCACCCAGGTTCAAGTCCTCACGGGGTTCTTATTATTTAAAAAAACTCGTTGTGGGGGCTTCCCCCACCGCTTTCCTTTCAAAAAAAGACATGAACCCTCTCTCTATCAGTGTTTGTATGTTTTACAGAATTTTATGACGTGTTTCCGAAACAGGTATCCGCTTGTTTGCCACCTTTGTGGGTGATAGACCATCAAATTGACTTGATTCCTGGCATGTCACTACCGAACTGAGCCCCCTACCGTACAAACCCTGAAGAGACGAAGGAATTCATAAACAAGTGCAAACGCTTCTCGACAAAGTTTATATTCGTGTGAGCTTAAACCTTGATGTTGTTCATGTTATTTCGGTTCATAAGAAAGATGGCACATGGCACATGTTTGTATATTGCAGAGGGGGGAATATCCAGTAATACTAAATCTTTCCATGTTCCCATGCGCTCCCAATTAAAATCAACTTTTTAAATTCTAGAAAATAGTGTGAATATTCACATAGATGATATAATTATTGTTTCTTTAACATCCAAAAGTTTCAGATCCAAATTCAAATGGCACATTGAGAAACAAAAAAAGAAAAATCCATTTTGTGAATAGTGCACTTTTACTTTTTATCTTTTTGTGACACTATTCAAGGTAGATTTGCCTTTTTGTTTCTCATTGTGCATTTCGGTTTTTGGATCTCAAATTTTTGGAGTTGGGAAACACACTCCGTGTGAACAGTCATACTTATTCCTAGATTTTTTTTAAAAAACGAAATTGACTTTTGAAATGGGAATATGGAAGGGCTCGGTATCACTAGATATTCTTCCGATTGTTCAGCTATCAATAACATCACTATTCGATATCATCAGTCTATACCACCATTAGTAGACCAACTGAGTGGTGCTGCTATATTCTCTAAAATTGTTTCGCGTGGTGGTTATCATCAATTTAGGATAAAAGAAGGGGATGCTCGATATTAGTATATACTATTTATCTAAAAAAAGAAGGGGATGAATAGAAAACTGTTTTCAAACCTAAGTTTGGTTTATATGAGTTTTGGGTTACCTAATGCACCTATTACTTTCATTAGATTAATGAACCATGTTTTGAAGCAATTTATTGCTAAATTTGTGGTTGTGTATTTTGATGACATACTATACTTAAGCTATGAAATATGCCAAACCATACTTTGGTTTTGTTCTAAAAAAAGATGTTCACATATTGAGGTTAAACGAAAGTTTGTAATTTTTTTCCTTTTTGACGAAAATGCATGGGGATACTACATTCGAAACACAGGTCTAGGAGAAATACAAAATTCAAAACACAATGGACAATAAAAAGTACAACATTCAAAACACGAGGGTAATGAACCGCAAAAGAAAACACGTACACACACAAAGAGGAAGAATTATAAACACAAGCAAGGCGAAAGGAAGGGAAGCCAGAGCCTGGCTAGTGCAAAAATCGGGATGCGATTTTGTTGATCTGTTTTTGAAGTGCAACCGGAAATCGCTCCAAATATCTCGTAAATAAAGGGAAACCCGATCGTGCGTTTGGAAGTTGCAACCGCGTCGCCGCAAGGCAGTACAAATGGGCTTATAGCTCCTATGCGACGTTTTTCACAACAATTGGACAGAGAGCGACATCGTTGGTTGTAATAGCTGTGCTACGACATCTCTGAGAGCACTAATTGCTTTGCTGCGACATGGCTGTTAATTCATTTTCCCCACGCAGTCAATCTCGTTTGACCGCACACGTGCCTGCACTGTAGCGACCCCTGCCTCTGCTCTACCATCTCTGCCACGTGCCGGCGTCGAATGGAGCTCACTCTCCTGTCCTGTCGTCTCGGCTTCTCCGGGCTGGAGGAAATCAATCCTGGCGACGGCGATAGATGGAGCGGGCAAGTCGAGCGGCGCGGCAATCGGAGTCGAGCAGGCGGGCGGCGACGCAGGGCTTGCGGTCGCAATCGCAGGTAACGGCGACGAGGGAGGGTGGAGGATGGGGTGGTACGGGTCGACGGTCGCAGAGGAGACCAGCGGCCCGATTCGTGATTCGGGCAGCGGCGAGGGATCCAACCCATCATCTTTGCAGGGCAAAGCGATACCGGATTTCGGAGAAGCAGGTGTTGAAGCAGGCGTGGCAGCGTCACGGCTACGGCGGCAAGGGTTTTCCACTTTGCCGTCATTCGCCGCCGAGGGCAAGACAGAGGTACCCGAGGTTTGCCTCGATGCGCAACATTGCTGCGGGCGACTAGAGCAGCTCGGGCCGGAGCTCATCGAGCAGGATTTCAGAACGCTCAACCCCGAGCCTGGACTTCGAAGTAGCGGTGAGCCTAGAGGATTTCAGTCAAGTTGCCGGGCTGGCGGAGGACAGATTGGTGTGCTCAGAAATTCTCTGCGAGATGAAATTGAGCTAGAGGAATCAGCTACAGAGACAGCTCCAGGGCCATGGCGTTCGGAGGGAAGATGGACGCCCGGAAGAATGAGCTGCAGACTGTAGTCCGGAAGTCTGGTGAATTTTGTTAGCTGCCTGAAACTCTTGCAGGCAGTGTTTGCCCAGCACTGGGAGCGTGTGGGGGAGTACTTTTGAGAACTGGCCATGTAATCACTATGTCGAACACCTTGGGGGCGTGCTCTGGACATGCCGATGTTGGTATTCGCACGTTCCGGTAGGTGAAACCTTGTCAACAAGAGTAACATCTAGCTCACTTTGCGTTATTCTTGTGTTCCTTGTTCTTGCTAGTTGTGCGAGGCAACATATAGCTACCTTTGGCGAACTGTCGAACACCATTGGGGGCGCGCTCTGGACACGCCCGATTGTGGCATTCGCAAATGGCACTGCTCTGTTGATTTTTTCTTAAGTTGAAACCTTGTCAACTAGGTAGAGGCTTACCCGTCAGAAATTTTAACATTATCCAGTCCACGATTTAATCCAGTTTTCTGTTTAAATTTAAAACACTGAAACTCCAGTACAAAGGGTTTAAAACACCAAATTAATTGTTTCTGGAGTTCTGTTAATCCAAATGACATGAATCCAATTTTGTTAGCTTAGTAATGTAAAGTGTTAGCTATCCTTATTTTTGTAGAATTATTGGAACAACAGAAACTCATTAGTAATTCAAATGGTGATTTGAACCTTTCTGTAGTAAAACAATTATAGAAGGATAAATATTAATCCAAATGACATGAATCCAATTTTGTTAGCTTAGTAATGTAAAGTGTTAGCTATCCTTATTTTTGTAGAATTGTTGGAACAACAGAAACTCATTAGTAATTCAAATGGTGATTTGAACCTTTCTGTAGTAAAACAATTATAGAAGGATAAATATTAATCCAAATGACATGAATCCAATTTTGTTAGCTTAGTAATGTAAAGTGTTAGCTATCCTTATTTTTGTAGAATTGTTGGAACAACAGAAACTCATTAAGATGGTGCACCGGGACAAATTTTTTTGAATTTTTTGAATTCAACTTTGAACCAAAATTCAAATTTACATTTATTTGAGATAGGCTTGGATGTTGCATATTTTGAGATTTGAGATTTCACACCACATTGAAGCATATTTTGTTTGAATGTATCTAGACCTTGTTTATCAATTGGAGTTGTTAGTATATGACAAAGTAAGAATATGTGCACTGGTTTTTTCATTTTTTGATTTTTTTTTAATTTTTTATGCTTATTTCAAAATCGGTCAAACCCAAGTTTGACCAACATTTAAACAAGTTTTAAACATGAAATTGAAAAACCAAGCTTGGATCCTTCTTAGTCACTCCAAAATGAAGCTTCTGTGAGTTTTTTGAAAATTTCATGTTGCAAATCCCAAACCACCTCTCTTCACACATGAGAGTTCATATTTTGAGATTTGAGATTTCACACCACATTGAAGCATATTTTGTTTGAATGTATCTAAACCTTGTTTATCAATTGGAGTTGTTAGTATATGACAAAGTAAGAATATGTGCACTGTTTTTTCATTTTTTGAATTTTTTGAATTTTTTATGCTTATTTAAAAATCGGTCAAACCCAAGTTTGACCAACATTTAAACAAGTTTTAAACATGAAATTGAAAAACCAAGCTTGGATCCTTCTTAGTCACTCCAAAATGAAGCTTCTGTGAGTTTTTTTGAAAATTTCATGTTGCAAATCCCAAACCACCTCTCTTCACACATGAGAGTTCATATTTTGTGATTTGAGATTTCACACCACATTGAAGCATATTTTGTTTGAATGTATCTAGACCTTGTTTATCAATTGGAGTTGTTAGTATATGACAAAGTAAGAATATGTGCACTGGTTTTTTTCATTTTTTGATTATTTTTTGATTTTTTTAAGTATATTTCAAAATCGGTCAAATTCAAGTTTGACCAACATTTAAACAAGTTTTAAACATGAAATTGAAAAACCAAGCTTGGATCCTTCTTAGTCACTCCAAAATGAAGCTTCTGTGAGTTTTTTGAAAATTTCATGTTGCAAATCCCAAACCACCTCTCTTCACACATGAGAGTTCATATTTTGAGATTTGAGATTTCACACCACATTGAAGCATATTTTGTTTGAATGTATCTAGACCTTGTTTATCAATTGGAGTTGTTAGTATATGAAAATTTTGAGTTGTTAGTATATAATCATAAAATATTCAAAAAACATCAAAAAAAGAAAAACCAATGCACATGTTCTTAGTTTGTCATATACTAACAACTCTAATTGATAAACAAGGTCTAGATACATTCAAACAAAATATGCTTGAATGTGGTTTTGGATTTGCAACATGAAATTTTCCAAAAAAAAACTCACCAAAGCTTCATTTTGGAGTGACTAAGAAGGATCCAGGCTTACTTTTTCATTTTCATGTTTTGAACTTGTTTAAATGTTGGTAAAAGTTAGGTTTTGACCAAATTTGAAATGAGCAAAAAAATTCAAAAAATGAAAAAACCAGCCCACATAGTCTTCTTATATACATAATAGATTTGTAGAACAGTTATTTGGCTGATTTAGACAAGGTCGAAAATAGCTTGCTTAGAAATGAGGTCGTTTACCCTACCTTTGGAGCTCCTTTTTAGCACTTTTTTCATGAAGGCTCAGATTGACGACCAAGCTAGAACAAACAAGTTTATAGTTTGGAAATCATTGCAAATTGTGTTCTATCTATATAGTGTCATTCCCCATGCTCACAATTTGGGGTGTATTTTTGTTAGATGGAGGGTTGTAACTATTACCTCCTAATTGTGGTAGATTTGTCGCAAACATGGGTAAACAGCTCCATTCCTAAGCAAGTGTTTTTTTCACCTTGTCTTAATCAGCCAAAACAAACTCCTAGACTTGTTTTCTATCTATATAGTGTCATTCTGATGTCTCACTATTTTTTGAATTAATCTTCATCTAATTTATTTTCTTTTGAATAATAATGGTTTATTTTCAAATAAAAAAACTCAAGTTTAAAAATGAAAATGAAAAACTAAGCTCAAATATATCTTAGTCGGTTTCTTGTTTTTATGATAAGTGTTCGAGGGCATAGTTTTTTTTCAGACACGCATAAGATAAGGGTGAAATGAAATAACGGGCCCGTTATTTCATTTCACGGCCCACCTCACGTTTACTTTCCCATGCCACGGCCCACCTTTTTTTTCCCGACCGCCCCCCGTTCCCCTTCTCATCCACTAAAGATGAGTCTACCCTAGCTATTTCGCACAAATAGGGGCTTTCCTTCCTGCATTCCTCCTTGCGCCGTTGCACGAACCCCACCACCTCCACCTCTCATGGCCGCCGGCGACGCAGTCCGCGACTGGCACACGGCCCTCGCGCTCCGCCTCACCAAGCACCTCGCGCCCGCGGACGCCGCCGGCAAGAATCTCGCGTTCTCGCCCGTCTCCGTCCACGCTGGGCTCGCGCTGGTGGCCGCGGGCGCGTGCGGCGCCACGCAGGCCCAGCTGCTCAGCTTCCTCGGTGCCCCAACGGCGGAAGGCCTCGCTGCCTTTGGTCGCCGCATCGTTGACCGCGTCCTTGTCGACCGTGCCGACTCCGGCCTGCCGCGCGTCCTCTTTGGCGGCGGCGTCTGGATCGACGAATCACGCGGCGGGCTCAACAAGGCGTTCCAGGATGTAGCCGCCAAGTCCTACAAGTCCGAGGCCCGCACCGTGAGCTTCACCGAGGAGGTAGGTAGATTAGATCCTCCGTTGAACTCTAACTCATATATTTGTTTTGTCTTATATCTAATCAACCTTAGTACCTTACCAGTTCTTCTGTTATGGAAGTCTAACCCCTTAACTGGAAGTGTAGAACTCAAATTTCGATGCCATGAACCAATAGTATTATTTGGAAGCATAATTTAGATCCAGATATAATCATGAAACTGGTTAACACATGTTGAAAACTTTTACTCAATCTGATCCTGATAATGACAATTGTAGTAAGTAGAATCTTGCATCTTGACCATTCTATTATATTGATGGAATATCTCATGATAATTTTTAGAGAGTGGATTTTCTGTGCTGGGGTATACGCACACACTCTTGATATTTTTGTCATACTAAAAATTATGAAAATGGTTTATACTCTACACGTTGCATGTTGGCTATAAACTCTCATGTTAATATATTATAATGTTAAGATAAAATTTAGGGACTTTTATGCATTCATAATTTTATATACATTTGGTACCACTCCTATTATTTTTGTATGTGTCACATGCTATGAGTTTTTCCTCTTATTCTTGCTTGTGTGACATTGTGTAATTTTATACTCATGATTTTCCTTAGATATTTTGATACAGTTGTAATTCAAAAATTAATATCCAAATTGAGTGGTGTGTAGCTACTACGGAGTAGGTATTACTCCGCTCATCTTCAACTTTCTCTAATTAGTTTACTGCATGATGATATGTTAAGCCGGAGGAAGCGGTGGAGATGATCAACGGCTGGGTCAAAAAGGCCACGAACGGCCTCATCGACTGCATGATCTCACGCGCCGACATCACCGCCGACACCGACCTTGTGCTTGCCGACGCTGTGTACTTCAAGGGCAGCTGGCTCGATCCGTTCCACTGTTGCAGCACGTCACCAGGGAACTTCCACCGTCTCGACGGCAGCCTGGTCGAGCCACACTTCATGTCGAAGCTCAAGACCATGTACATCTCGTGCATAGACGGGTTCAAGGTCCTCAAGCTCCCCTATGGCCCGGACGGGATATATGAGCCTGTGCAAGGGCTTCCTCCTTCCTACAAGATCTACCGTGGTCCAAGGGCTACCTCCGTCAAGAGCTCCAATGCAACGCAGTTCTCCATGTTTGTCTTCCTACCGGACAAGCGTGACGGCATATCCACCATGGTGGACTTGATCACCTCGGCACCTGGTTACTGCCCACGGAAACCAAGCTCGTCAGCCTGAAGCTACCCAAGCTGGACATCTCCTTCGACTGGAACCTTGGGGAAGACCTCCGGCGGCTGGGGCTCACGCTGCCGTTCTCGCAGGAGGTGGGCGACCTGCGAGGCATGTACAAGAATGACGACGGGCGGCCGACCTTCTTGACCAAGGTTGCACACAAGGCGGTCATCAAGGTGAACGAGGAAGGGACCGAGGCTGCCGCGGTCATGTCGTCCTTGAGAGGTGGCGGTCCGCCGCCGGACATGATGGAGTTCGTCGCTGACCATCCCTTCACGTTCATGATCATGGAGGAACGGTCAGGCGTGATCGTGTTCGCTGGCCACGTCCTCGATCCTACCTGCAAGTGATGAGCGTCGGGACTCACGAAACTCCATGCTTTAGACAATTTTGCTTGGTGGATTAGTGGTCTTTGATCTTATTAGTTGTTCTGCTATTACTCAAGCTTATTTGAGAAATTTAGCGGCACTATAGTTTTGCAAAAATCTCATTACTGGATTGCATGCTTGCAACTGTTAAAATTCATCCGCGTGGGACTAAGCTTTGTTATATTTTCTCCTATCTCTCAGCATATATGCTTGTTGACTGTTGTTGCCTGTCGGTTGGTCCCAATTTTTTAGTTTCAAAATTATTCCCTGCATAACTGAAGTCACCAAAAGTTTAGTGTCTGTGTTGTCAATTTGCTCGAGCGTTAGGTGAACAAAATCCTAGCAACCGTCTTGATCAGCAGGTGAAGTTCGTGGCCAAGTTTGAGTCCATGTGCATCTTGTGCATACGGGTTCAAGATCTTCAAGCTCAGGTGGTAATAAGTGGAACTCAGTCAAATAAAGTCCATTTGGCCCTACAGTACTGTAGTGAACTTCGTTGAATGCATTCCATGCGCCTCAAAAGCCATCTTAATTTAACAATTCTCTTATAAAATATAGGAAAGTTTGTATGTATGTGAGGTGGATAGGATGCGGCTGCTGCTTTGGGGAGGCTATTACATCACGGCTTGCGTCACTGTCTACTGATTCTCGCAAGCACTACGTCATTGTCCTTGTCGATTCAACTAGCCAGGGGGCCAGGCCAAGCCAAGCAGAGCTTCCTTGCACTATCATTCGATTCTCCAACCAAAAAAAACGTCAATAAGATGCATCTTTGCACTATATATATAGTAGCCAAGTGCGTCTTCCCTCGATCATCATCTCCATCACCAACATCGATCATCTGTGACCTCAGCCAAATACAGTAGCTCACACTCAGTCACTGCTAGTTAACCAGCTCGACCGACAAATGGCGCAAGAAGGAGGAGAGGCAGGGGCGATTCCTCTGCTGACGCCGTACAAGCTGGGATCCCACCTCGACCTGACCCACCGGGTCGTGCTGGCGCCGCTCACTCGGCAGCGCTCCCCGGGGAACCTCCCGCAGCCGCACGCCGCCGTGTACTACGCGCAGCGGGCCACCGCCGGCGGGCTGCTCATCACGGAGGCCACGGGGGTGTCCGCCACGGCGCAGGGCCACCGGCCCACCCCGGGGGTCTGGACGGCGGAGCAGGTGGACGCCTGGAAACCCATCGTGGACGCCGTCCACCAGAAAGGCGGCGTGTTCTTCTGCCAGCTCTGGCACGTCGGGCGCGTCGTGGGCGCGCTGCGGCCGGACGGGACGCCCGCGGCGCCGCCGCCTCCGGTGTCCAGCACCGACAGGCGGATCGCCACCCCGCGGATGAACGACGGCGTCGAGGAGGAGTTCGCGGCGCCGCGGAGGCTCGAGGTGGAGGAGATACCCGGGATCGTCGACGACTTCCGAAGAGCCGCCCGGAACGCCATCGACGCCGGTATGTCGAATCACCGAGCAAGAACGGACGAGCTCCTCTGCTCGATCGCTGTCGACACTTCACTCTGTACTGTGTTCAACTGTTCAATACTCTGCTTTAACTGCTCTGTCCGTCCATGCGCATGCCGTGTCTACAGGGTTCGACGGCGTGGAGATCCACGGGGCGCACGGGTACCTCGTCGAGCAATTCCTCAAGGACGGCGCCAACGACCGCAGCGACGACTATGGTGGCACCCTCGAGAACCGGTGCCGCTTCGCGCTCGAGGTCGTGGCGGCCGTCGCCAAAGAGATCGGCGGCCACCGTGTCGGCGTCCGCCTCTCCCCCTTCGCTGACTACATGGACTGTCACGACTCCAACCCGCACGCCCTCGCGCTGCATATGGCCACCAAGCTCAACGACCATGGCATAGCCTACCTCCACATGGTGGAGCCGAGGATGGCGCGCGCGGACGGCCGGCGCGTGGTGCCGAAGCGACTGCGGCCGTACCGTGAGGCCTTCGACGGGACCTTCATTGCCGCCGGTGGTTACGACCGGGAGGAGGGGAACAAGGTGATCAGCGAGGGGTACGCCGACCTGGTTGCGTTCGGGAGGCTCTTCATAGCCAATCCGGACCTCCCAAAGAGGTTTGAGCTTGCCGCGGAGCTCAATGGGTACAATCGGGCCACCTTCTACACCTCTGACCCCGTCATCGGCTACACTGACTACCCGTTCCTAGCATGATGGGCTCATCATCAATCGTTCGGGATAATCTGTGTTTTGTTTTGTTGTCAGAAAAAATCTGTTTTCTGCTGGTATCAGCTTCTTAAAATCTACTTAATGTAACTAATTCTATTATTTCACCTCTGAGGGAAAGATTACTGTTCAACAGAAGATTTGACGGCTGTTGGGTTCTTGTCTGCTAGAATGTTTTGACCCGTACGTAAAGGTTAAATTCGTGTCTACCAGAATGTTTTTTTTTTTCGAAAGGGGCAAAAGCTTTGCCCCTATCGATTTATTAAGATAGGAAGAGTTTTACAACCCGGACCGAGGAAAAAAAGAATTCTCACTCGGTCCTCACCCAAACATAACAAGCATACAACACGGATTACTCTCCCGGAACAATTTCTCCCAACTTCTTGGCGCCCGCAATCACCCAAAGGCGAGCGTCGGCTTTGATCTTGTCAAAAACCACCATGGTAGGCGCGTGCTTGTTGCGGAAGACCCTTGCGTTGCGCTCATTCCAAATGACCCAAGACGTGAGCAAAGTTACCGACGCCATCGCTTTACGGTTAGGGGCTATAGTTCCCGTCATTTTGCGCCACCACGAATCGAGAGATAGTCCCGTCCATTGGCTTGGATCTAAAGCATGAATGCCAAGCCAATCCTTGATGAGTCCCCAAAGGCGGAGGGTGTACCGACACCCAAAGAGAAGATGGGGCATAGACTCCGGCTGTCTACCAGAATGTTTTGGCCCATATTTGGCAGAATAATTCCTTAATCATCATTAGTGTAGGCCATAGCTGCATGGCCCGTTGGTAAGTAGCCCTAGAGAGTGTTTGGTTAGACTTTTTTGTTGGCTTTTGGTTTTGGCTTATAAAGCAAAAGAAGTACCTAATATATGCTTTTGGCTTATAATTGGACGTTGCATAAGCAAAAAGTCAAAAGCCAAAGCACCTAGTATTTAGGTGCTTTTTGGGCTTATAAGCCAAAGCCAAAAGCGAACAAAAAAGCTTAACCAAACACCCTCTAGTCTTCCTGAGACCGAAAGACATCTTGACCAAAAAAGCTCCGAGTATTTTTGTTTTTCAAAATGAAGGTTGACATGAATTTTGGTGAAGGCCTTCTTTGCATCCTCGTCTCTCCTTCCCTCTGTCACACGAATTTTGGTGGAGACCTTTTTTCTCGGCGACAGGTAACTCCACAAAGTCCTAGCAATCCACTTTGTTGGTAAACTTCGGTTAACAATCCTGGTCTTCAAACTGTTGTGCTAACTTTTAGTTAAAACACAACTAATTAATTGAGGGTGTGACTAATTCTCACTCGATGAGAATTAATTTAGTTCTCGGTCATGAGATATCATCAAATCTCAGTTTCAATTCATAGCTATCACGAAGCAAATACAATGGTCCGGAGCATTTGAAAGAATCACAATGCATTTCTGATGGTGTAGGATTCAAGTGAACACTAAGCTAGAAATTCCTTAATTTTAGCGATTGATTTACACAAGCCAAGGCTCCGCTGAAAAAATCACTAATGAAATACCACATTTAGAAGAACATTTACTCCGCAATTTGGACAGAAATGGAGTGGTTAGGTTGGGATCCTGGGTAGAAACTGGTGATATTTTAGTAGGTAAATTAACGCCTCAGATAGCGAGTGAATCGTCATATATCGCGGAAGCTGGATTATTACGGGCCATATTTGGCCTTGAGGTATCCACTTCAAAAGAAACTTCTCTCAAATTACCTATAGGTGGAAGAGGGCACGTTATCGATGTGAAATGGATCCAGAGGGACCCCCTCGACATAATGGTTCGTGTATATATTTTACAGAAACATGAAATCAAAGTTGGGGATAAAGTAGCTGGAAGACATGGGAATAAGGGGATCATTTCCAATATTTTGCCTAGGCAAGATATGCCCTATTTGCAAGATGGAACACCTGTTGATATGGTCTTCAATCCCTTAGGAGTACCCTCCCGAATGAATGTGGGACAAATATTTGAAAGCTCGCTCGGATTAGCGGGGGATCTGCTAAAGAAACATTATAGAATAGCACCCTTTGATGAGAGATATGAGCAAGAAGCTTCAAGAAAACTTGTGTTTTCAGAATTATATGAAGCCAGTAAAGAAACAAAAACTCCATGGGTATTTGAACCCGAGTACCCGGGAAAAAGCAGAAT
Source organism: Poa pratensis (assembly GCA_947311845.1). NCBI lineage: Eukaryota > Viridiplantae > Streptophyta > Magnoliopsida > Poales > Poaceae > Poa > Poa pratensis. The sequence continues at coordinate 65,422,300 of CAMZMU010000049.1, read as the reverse complement.
ATTTGATGGAAGAACAGGAGACCCCTTCGAACAACCTGTTCTAATAGGGAAGTCCTATATCTTAAAATTAATTCATCAAGTTGATGAGAAAATTCATGGGCGTTCTACTGGGCCCTACTCACTTGTTACACAACAACCCGTTAGAGGAAGAGCCAAGCAAGGGGGACAACGAGTAGGAGAAATGGAAGTTTGGGCTTTAGAAGGATTTGGTGTTGCTCATATTTTACAAGAGATACTTACTTATAACTCTGACCATCTTATAGCTCGCCAAAAAATACTTAATGCTACGATCTGGGGAAAAAGAATACCTAATCATGAGGATGTTGGAGATATGCCCTAGAGTCAATTAATAAAGTGATTTTATTTGTCATATCCCAATTGTTCATAATATGTTTTAATACCATGCTATAACTGTATTATGCGGAAACATTAATACACGTGTGGTATGTAAACAACCAGGTCCCTAGTAGCCTCTATTTAACTAGTCTGTTGGGTAACAGATGATCAACGTTTCCTGATCATGGACAATGGCGTCGGTTAACAACGGAGTCATATCATTAGGTGAATGATTTGATGGACATACCCAAAATATAGAAACGTAGTGTTCATACCTTCGATCGTGAGATCATATCAAATCTCTGCTTCTGAAAGATACGGCTGATCGCATCAAATGACATGACTTATATAGCGTGACAATAAAGCTGACACTTTCGGGTATCGGAAGGAAGCAGTAGAAGCGAGTGATCAAGAGCGGGAATTGCCAATCCACATAGCAGGATAGATACTCTGGGCCCACTCGGTGAGGTTACATCAATGAGCTTGCAAGCATGTGACTAGGTCACGGGGATGTAATATCACAGACGAGTAAAGATAGATTTGTCGATGACGAGGTCATGCTCGGTAATCATGATACCGGAGAACGACGCTCGGACAATCTAAGTATCGCTAGGCAAGAGGATGAGACTAGACGTCTAAAGGTTCAAACGATAAAAACCATTCCTGGACGCACAGGGGCTATCATGGGTATCCAGATCCCGCTGTTAGTCATTGATCGGAGAACGTGTCTCGATCATGTCTGGAGTGATCCCGAACCGTGGGGTAACACACTTAAGGGTGGGTGACGATTAGATTGGATTTAGAGAGAAAAAAACCTGAGACTCCGGAAGTGTTCCGGGACTTGCCCGATGTTGATCGGAGGCAACGAAATATGTTTTGGAGCTCGAATGAATTAAATAATATGTATTTAATACTAATAAGTGTTATTAGTGATTAAATATATTTTTTATTTTATTTCGAATTTTAAAAGGCATTAAACCTAAATGGGCCTTAGAGGCCCATTAGGGAAAAACACCAAAAAGGAAAAGGAAAAAAAAAGTAGGGGCAGGCCGGGCGGCCTAGGTGGGCCACATGGGGCCCACCTAAGACCGGCGGACCACCATGGTGCGGCTGGCCATGTGGGAATAGTCCCACATGGCCAGGCCAGCAAAGATGGTTGCCCTCCCTCCCCTTTATATAGTGATGCCCTTTTGCCTGGAAATTCACCCAATCCTCACTCCTTCTCTCATCCGTTTAGACGTGGCTCCGTAATGAGACTACGCACGGTTGAGAGAGTTCTCTCCACTATACGCACACCGCCGTGCTGCTAGATCCAATCTTCCACTTTCGCTGCTCAGCTGGATCTGGAGCCCGGAGGTCGTCATCCACACCGTACGTGTGTGGAACTGTGAGGTGCCATTGTTTGGCACTGGAAGTCGTCTTCTTCCTCTACACGACCTTGAGGTCGGCTATGTCGGCTTCATCATCAACGCTTGTGCGGGTGATCCCCACTTCCGGTCTACAAGGGTATGTATTCTGATCTCCTCTGTATTAGTATATCTGCATAGGATAGATCCTGGCTAGTTTATGGTTATCGTCGGTAGGAATTTTTTTGTTTTCTGTCTACGATCCCCATCAGTGGTATCAGAGCCGATTTATGCGTAGACATATCTGTACGGTTAGAACACATGTTGAATGTGGGCATCGATTCTGCATTTGTTATCCTCTCACGTGTACTTGTTTATATCGCGGTATTGTCGGATGAAGCGGCCCGGACCGACTTTACGCGTACTCTTACGCGAGACTTTTTCCACACTTGACATACGGCTTGTACCGTATATGTGGCTGGCGGGTGTCTGTATCTCCTACAATAGTTGATATATCATTTGCAATGGAGGGCCCCGAAAGGGGTGTAATAGAGACAATTGTCTTATCGCTGTTGTGGTTGTTTTCGTAGGTAAGAAACGGTTCTTGTGCGGAAGCCCTAGCAGCCACGTAAAACATGCAAAAGATAAAGTAGAAAGAGTCTAACTTTATTTTGCAGGGATAATGTGATATGGTCAAGGTAGGTTTATTAAATTGTTTATAAACTGTTGGCGCGAAGGAGACCATCGGCGCAGAGGAGACCATATCATGTCGCATTACATTTCATTTTGGATGTTATGTAGATTGTGTGCATCTTATATTGTGTATGTATATATATGTCTATATATTAGTTACACGACGGTAGTAATATAAGATGATCCCTCCCAAAATTCCGATAATAGTGTTCTCCCTCTGTCGTGCACCACCAATAAAGTTCTACCTTACGGGGTACGCCGCATTGCGGTTACACTCGTCTCTTCGTTCGAATACAGTGGGTGTAAGCCATGCTGCACACGCGAATACGTCACAGGGTGTTATGGCGAGCCTAGCATGTACAGACATGGCCTCGGAACACAAGTACCGAAAGTGTCGGGGCGTTACCCCCGGGTAGGGTAAAGATGAGGTAAAGACATGTAAGGTTAAGGCAGTAAGCTGTCCGAGGTAACGATTGAGCAAGGACGCAGGAGGCATCATCCGACGTAAGGTGTACGTCTGAGGTATATCCTCCGAGGTATCAACCTCGGGGCAGTCAGCTAGCTACCACAGGAATAAGGTATTCTCTACCGAGGTATAGGATCAGGAGTGTTATCCGAGGTTGGCAGCAAGGATCGAGGCATGTCAGAGAGGTCACGGGCGCCGCAGAGCTCGTAGCCCGAAGCTTCAGAGGACGGCGAGGTCCGTCCACGGGTTTCCCGGAAGCTCGGGGGCCTAGGAGCTGACTTGGCTATTTCGGGAAAGGTCTACAGGCTAGACCTCGGCAGGCTACTGAAGTATGACCGGAAGAGGAAAGCTAGGCCTGTCCGGCCTGACAGTCCGGCCGTTGAGCTGGCAGGAGGCAGAGGCTTGTCTTCTACCTTTTGGCCATGCCATTGTTAGTTGGAGGCAGGGGTAAAACTGTACTTCGGCCTATGTATATATGCGGCATCTCTACCTCCAGAGAGGAGGACGGCAAAAACCCTAGCTCATTTCCCCCTTCATAGTTTCATCTTCTATCTCGAGCTCTCACTTTGGTAGCATCATACAGCTCGAGGAGCACCTTGTACCTGAGAACGACACTGATATATTGAGAGAGGAAAGGCAGGAGTAGGGGTTTTACTTCCTCACGAAGGCCCCGAACCTGGGTACATCGTGGTGTCTTTTGTGTTCTTGGCTTTCTTGGTTTCTTGTTCATGTTCTTGTGGTTTCTTGCATGTTCTTGCTTATGCACGTCTTGAGTGCATAAACCCTCCCCGGATTCCCCCAACGACCATTCGGCCCCAACTAAGCCATACCCATGGCATCTGCCGTGATCCCACCACGACAGTTGGCGCCCACCGTGGGGCAGATTGAGGCGTTGGGTGGAGTTTCCATCCGGACGGGCTCCTCTGAGTGTGTTCTTTCTGGCCTTGTTGCCAAGATCGGTGAGTTCGCCTTTGTGAGCGACAATGCGGGGTGCTTCGCCGGCAAGCCTTTCCCCACCGATGGCTTCCTCATGATGCTCGGCAGCTTCCCCACATACGTTGCTGTCGAGGTGGTTCGCGAGTACCCGGAGCAGGTGCTCGTGGACGACGAAACTCCTCTCCTGGCGGCTTTGGGCCAGCGTGTCACTCGCCCTCCGAGGTGTGTGGAGGTGATGATGGCTGGTACCAAGCCTGCAGCTAGCAAGGCAGATGCTGGCAAGGTCGCGCTAGCCGAGGTGGAGGCGACGCCAACCGCGCTGCCTGAGAAATCAGGTCGGGCGGCGAAGTTTCCGTATGAGAAACCTAGTCAGAATGAGCAGTTGGGCATGCCAAGGGAAGAAGTTCCCTTAGAAGCTATCATTGATAGGTTAGCTCGGCCACTTGCAGTAGAGGCAAGTGTGGAGCATACGGTGGCCGGGTTAGAGGCAGAGCGCCAGAAAGTGCTGAGAGAAGCTCGGTTGCTGGCCGAGGCTAAGCAGCAGTTCGATATGGAGCAGAAGGAGTACAATGCTGCACATGGTATAGAGGATGGTTTTACTCCGGTTGTGCGGCATAAGAAAGCTGCTCTGCTTAACCGAGGCAAGGACCTCTATGAGGAGATGGCTAGGGCTGCAGTCTCGGGCTCGAGTAAGGCAACAAGTAGCAGGTCGGCTACTGGTAGGCCGGTGTATAGTTCACCAGCTAAGAACCTTAGAGCAGCCGAAGCAGTCAGGGCCGGGCTATCGGAGTTGACCGGAGATGCATGGCGTGAGCAGCAGAAGCGGCTCAATGAGTTAGTGCATGTGGCCAGCAAGCAAAATGAAGCCCTCCGCAAGGCCGGGCTTGGCGGTTCGCAGGTGGTCCATTCGATTAGGCCAGTTAGCCAGGGGTCCAAGGGGCAAGCCTCGTCTCCACACGTCGGAGGAGCCGATCGTGCCCGGAGTGTCACTTCAGGTCGGAACAAGGAGATGCAGCTGCAAGTGTACGATCCGGTGTTAGCTGGGAAGCAAAAGGTCGGCAACGCTAGCCGAGCCAATGGAGACCCCGGCCCAGGTGATGCAAGCCGAGCTAAGGGCCGTTCAGCTCAGGGAAATCAGAACGGTGGGCAAGCAGCGTCGGCTGGCCGAGGTAAACCACCTCAGCCCCCGAGGCATCAGCAGCAACCCCGGCCGCAGGAGCAGTATCAGCAAGAGCCGGAGTATGTTCCGCAGCCGAAGAACGTCGGTCGAGGTGGCGACCGATATGATGATGGAAATTCAGCCATGGAGCGGGCTGGATTCTATAGAGTGAATGGTGCATTGGGAGAACGTATCGGAGCTCGGATGTTGCCTACAGGTGATGCGCGCTACAAGCTAGATCGGATTTACATGTCCGAGAGGTTGGAGGAGGAAGGCCCTCCTGGTCCGGCGTGTTTTGGACCTCGGATCATGAAGGAACCACCTCCACCAGTGTCTCAGTTTCAGTTGGGTCAGAGTACCAGGCCGTACAATGGGAGCACCAAGCCGCAAGATTGGCTAGCTGATTATGTTTCAGCAGTATACATTGCGGGGGGCAATCGCCGATGGGCGGTCCGGTATCTCCCGCACATGTTGGAAGGTCCTGCTCGGATCTGGCTGAACAATCTGCCGGAGAATAGCATCGATTGCTGGCTGGATTTAGAGGAGGCATTCAATAGCAACTTCGCCAGCACTTACAGGAGGCCAAACCGACCTCAGCTTTTGCAGGCGTGCAAGCAAGAGGACAATGAGACTGACCGAGAATTCTTGACTCGGTGGAGCAATGTTCGGAACTCCTGTGAGGGAGTTATCGAAGCGCAGGCTATAGCGTGGTTTGCTGATGGATGTCGGTATGGTAGCATGTTGTGGCAGAGGCTCCAGAGAGATATGCCAAAGACTCTGGCCGAGACGATTCGGATAGCTGATTCCTATGCCCTTGGACAAGGTTGAAATAATCCACGGGTACATGAGCATTCTTTTTTACTACAATGCGTTGATGAAAGATTTGCTGGTGCATCTTGCAATAGAATCTGCTATTATCTAGGCATGTGGACTCTCCAAAAGCATAAGGGTTGAAAAGCAAGCGATCTTTCTTGAATTCACTAGGTTTCACCTTGACCCAAGATGCACGTATCGGTTCATCGGGATTGTCACGAGGCTTGGCAGCTTTCTTGGCAGCCTTCTTGGAAGTAGTAATCTTGATCGCAGCAGATTTCTTGGCTTTCTTGGCCTTGGGCATGGAGGAGGAGTCGGCATTGAGATCATCAACAATGTCATCCAAGCCATCGAAGGTCTTGCCGGACTTGCCGGCCCTGCTGGACTGAGGAACCTCCTCCTCCCAATCATCATCATCCCAATTGTCCGTCCTCCCAGCTTGAGAAGAGCTTCAAGAATAAACAAAGGAGGAGATCTCCCCAAATCCGGCACCAAAAGAGAAACTGAGTGGATAGGATGGAAGATCGGGTGAATCCCCTTCGGATCTGTGGAGAGAAATGAGTGGGGAGGGGCTCAATCGGTGGGGGAGGTGGAGGAGCTCGAGATGGGGAAGGAGCCGGCCATGGAGGAGAGCACACGAGGAAGGGGAAGAATAACTGTTGGAGATCCCCTTCCACGCGGTATAAGGCAATAGGCGCGCCAGCCCTGGAGCCAGCCTCGGCCGGGCAGGAGACCGGGCAAGGACCCGAGAGAGCCGGCCCTGGAGCCGGCCTGGGCCGGGCGGGAGGCCGGGCAGGGACCCGAGCCAGCCGGCACTGGAGCCGGCCTGGGCCGGGCGGGAGGCCGGGCAGGGACCAGAGCCAGCCGGCCCTGGAGCCGGCCTGGGCCGGTTGTGAAGCCGGGCTCCACACAAAAAACTCTGGACGCATTCCATCTTCATGTCGTTGACGATCTTGAGCTCCGAACATTGTGCAACTTTAAGAATACCACTGAGCAACCATTGAGTAATCCGGGGGGATGCAAGACATGGAGAAAACTTCACACATCCAATGGGAAAAATAAAAAACTCCAAATAAGTAACATTGGATGTGTTGCAAGAAGATGATGAATGGCGAATATGCATCAAAAACCACGGAAAAACCAACTCTTCATGGAGAAGAGGGTGGTGGCCGAAGCCACCATATATGAGTGTGTGATGTGACACCGCGAAAATATATCTTGGGTTCACGGCCACTACTCATCATTGAAGCTCACAATTCATAGAAACGAATATAGATAAGCAAATGATTTATTAATGTCGGCATGATGGGGGGAGGGATAGTCCAATGTATTAGGACCGCACTCCCCCTATGTCCATGCCTACACCTAAACACAATAGATAGTCAAGACATAGGTGTGTATGCAAAATAGTCAAGCCAAGCTCCTTGAATCCACGATATTTAGCTCATTCCTCAAAAAGGTGAATCTTGCTTCATCAAGAGGCTTCGTGAATATATCGGCAAGTTGGTCTTGTGGGAACATGGCTTAGCTCAATATCACCTCGGGCAACATGATCTCGAATAAAATGATGACGAATCTCAATATGCTTGGTTCTTGAATGTTGCACCGGGTTGTGGGCAATCTCATAGCACTTGTATTGTCACATAAAAGAGGCACTTTGTCACAATTGACACCGTATTCCTTTAAAGTTTGCCTCATCCATAACAATTGGGTGCATGCACTTGCGGCGGCCACATACTCGGCTTCGGCGGTGGAGAGAGATATACAATTTTGCTTCTTGGAAGACCAACTCACCAAGGAACCACCAAGAAATTGGCAAGCCCCGGAAGTTGACTTCCTATCATCTTGATCACCGGCCCAATCCGAGTCCGTGTACCCACGAAGAGAGAAAACCTTGTCCTTGGGGTACCACAAACCAAACTTTGGGGTATGAACCAAATATCATAGGATTCTTTTGACCGCCACCATGTGGCTTTCTTTAGGAGCGGCTTGGTACCTTGCACACACCCCTACACTCAACACAATATCGGGTCTAGATGCACAAAGATAGAGCAAAGAACCAATCATGGAACGGTATACCTTTTGATCGACATCTACACCCTTTGGGTTAAGTTGTAGATGAACCTTTGTGTCCATTGGTGTGCGCTTCTCCTTAACACCAATCATATCAAACTTCTTGAGCATGTCTTGGATATATTTAGTTTGAGAGATGAAAGTCCCTCCCCTCAATTGCTTGATCTCAAAACCAAGGAAGAACTTCAACTCTCCCATCATGGACATCTCAAACCTATCGGTCATAAGCTTTGAAAATTCATCATTGAAAGCTTTGTTAGTTGAGCCAAAGATAATATCGTCCACATAGACTTGGCATATGAAAAGCTCCCCTTTTACTCTCTTGGTAAAGAGAGTGGGATCGATTTGCCCAACCTCAAATCCACGGTCTACTAGAAGCTCTCTAAGGTGCTCATACCACACACGTGGAGCTTGTTTAAGTCCATAGAGTGCCTTATCGAGCTTGTAGACATGGTTAGGGAGTTTGGGATCCTCAAAACCCGGTGGTTGCTTAACATATACCTTCTTTAAGTGGACCATTTAGAAAAGCACTTTTCACATCCATTTGTTGCAAGATAAAATTATGATGTGATGCATATGCAAGGAGGATACGGATGGACTCAAGGCGAGCCACGGGAGCATAGGTCTCTCCAAAATCAATGCCTTCAACTTGAGAGAACCCTTGAGCCACCAATCTTGCCTTGTTCCTCACCACCATGCCATGTTCATCTTGCTTGTTCTTGAATATCCATTTAGTGCCTATAACATTGCGGCACTCCTTTGGCTTCTCAACTAGCTTCCACACCTTGTTGCGCTTGAAGTTATTGAGCTCTTCATGCATGCATTCAACCAATCCGGATCTTCAATAGCTTCAAAGACTTTCTTTGGTTCCACCATGGATATGTGCTTGATGTTCACTAAAGTTTGCACATTGTCTTCTAGTCACAACCTTGCCCTTCAAATCACCAATAATATTTTCCAACAAGTGTTGTCTTCTTAACAGGTCTTGACATTTCTTGCATGACGACGGGTGTTGATCTCCTCACGAGAGCTTGGAGGAATTTCTTGATCATCTTGATCATTTGTGTCCCCGTCTTGACCGGAATGATGACCTTGGTCTTCAATGTGCACACCTTCATCACTAGAAGGAGAAGATGGACCTTGGTCTTGATCATGGCTAGCATCAACAATTGGAGAACTTGGTTCTTGCGTAGCAACTTGATCAACTTGAGGAGGGTCTTGAACTTGTTGTTGGCTTGGTGCATCATTTGCTCCATCGGATGGTGCGGTTCCACTTGTGATGATGAATGCTCCACATGGGTGGAGCTTGGTCCTTCTTGAGGCGCCTCATGGTGAATCTCGATTGGGCGAAAGAATCCCACGCCCATTCGCCTTATTGCATCTTGAGGTTCCTCATCATCTACATCACGAACATGAAATTGCGCCACTTGGGAGCCGTCATTCTCATCGAACTCCACACTACAAGATTCTACAACGTCCCGAAGGTCTTGTCGTAGATTCTATAAGTGTGGGATTCGGCACCGTAACCAACAAAAGTACCCTCTAAAGCCTTAGACTCAAATTTAGATAAGCGATAACCTTTGATCTTATAGAAACACTTACAACCGAACACCCGGTAGTAGGAAATATTGGGCTTGTTGCCGGTAAGCATTTCATATGGAGTGAACTTCTTGCCCGTGCGGAAGTAGAGGCGGTTAGATGAATGACATGCCGTGGAGATGGCCTCGGCCCACAAGAAAAGTGGGGTCTTGAACTCCGCCAACATAGACCTTGCCATATCCATAAGGGTCCGGTTCTTCCTCTCGGCTACACCATTTTGTTGAGGGGTATACGCAGCGGAATATTGATGACGAATTCCCTCTTCACTAAGAAACTCATTTAGGGTGTAGTTCTTGAACTCGGAGCCATTGTCACTTCTAATGGCCAATATAGGACATTGTGTTGACGTTGCACTTCATTGGAGAAGTCAATGACGGCTTGTTGGGTCTCACTCTTCGACTTGAAGAAATAAACCCATGTAAATCTTGAATAGTCATCGACAATCACCAAGCAATACTTCTTCCCACCAAGACTTGGTTGAGGCACGGCACCAAAAGATCAACATGAAGAAGTTCCAATATCCTTGTTGATGAAATGATGGTCTTGTGTGGGTGGGGAGAATCATGCATCTTTCCTTCAACACAAGCCCTACAAAGACGATCTCTAGAAAAGAAACATTCTCTTTTAGTCCAAGAATGTGGCCACCCTTGTGAAGACTTTGCAAAGTTCTCATATTGACATGGGACAAGCGGCGATGCCACAACCACCCCACGTCGGCCTTTCCGAAAAGCACATTGCTTGAGTGTTGGTAGACTCCGAAAAGTCCACCACAAACAACTCATGTTCAACATACCCAACGAAAGCGACCTTTAGAGTCTTGCTCCACATGAGTACCACAATATCAAGATCAAAATGGACGGCAAAGCCCATCTTATAAGGCACGAACGGACATTAAATTGTAACCAAGGGACTCGACAAGCATGACGTTCACAAGGGTGATATCCCTTGCTACTACCACCTTGCCGAGGCCCGATACCTTAGCTTTAGACTTGTCTCCATATGTGACGGTTGCATGATTATCATTTGGTCTCATCTCCGTCATAAGCTCCTTGCTTCCGGTCATATGACTAGTGCATCCACTATCAATCACCCATTTCGACCCACCGGAAGCATAGTCCTACAAGAAATCATTGCTTGGTTTTAGGTACCCATCTTGCAATGGGTCCTCTTTTGTTAGCAACAAGGGTCTTAGGAACCCAAATAGAGTAAGCAATGAAACCATCATAAGGACCAACATATTTAGCATAACATCCCCATAATAATCAACATAAAGAATATAGTTGGGGTTAGCATGTCCCGCAAAGTCACTACGAGGAGTGTTGCCCCTTGTGGCATCACCACTCGCAATGGTAGTCTTCTTTGCTTGTGCGGGCTTGGCCTTCTTCTTGTTCTTTTCTTCTTCTTGGCAACATAACCAAGCCCTCTTTCCCAATGTGTGGCTTTTGCGCAAGCAAAAGATCACAAGAGGCTTACTTTGGGAACTAGAGGCCTTGGCAAGTTCACTCTTCAACCTAGCATTTTCCTCAATGACATTTGCATGATCACAAGAAGTAGTAGAGGAACTAGGAACATTAGTTTTAGATGATTGAATTTGAAGTTGTTCAAAAGACTTGGTGAGAATAGAGTGTTCACTCTCCAAGGCCTTGTGAGCCTTGGTGAGCTTCTCTAGCTCCTCGGTTAGTCTATCATGACCAACACCAAATTCAACCTTTTCTTTCTTGTAAAGCTTATATTTTGCAATTGCATGGTCACGTTCTTTAATGATTTGAGAAAAGATTGCATTTTGTGACTCATCAAGATTTTCAAGTTTCTCTTCAAGAGAAACACGAAGCTCATGCTCTTCCTCAAGAGCCACGGTGAGAGAAGCAATATCATTAGCATACTCTCTTTCAAGTCTCTCCTTCTCATCAAGCTCTCTTGAATCCGCCCATAATCGCTCATAAGAGCTTCAAAGCGTTTCTTGGCTTCACCTTGCAAGTTAGTCATGAAACGATCCAAAGCAACATTTTCTTCCTTTACTCTAAGACTCATAAGATCATCCATTTCATTTATAGTCTTGGAGGGGAAGGAGATGATACCTCGGTGGCCTTGGCCATGAGACACTTGGCGGATTGGATTGGGACATTCTCATTGGGAGATTCGAAGAGGGATGATGGTGTTGATGAAGCAATGGCAATAGCGGCCACTTCACTTGTGGTTTTCTTCATCACTCTCACCCCGGACATGTACTCCTCTCTAGTCACCAATACCATTCTTGAAGGAGGCTTCTTGTTGGGAAAGTTCTTCTTGAAGAAAGGTTTCTTGCTAGGGGATGTTGACGTTGAGGCTTCTTGAGAACAAGCCTTCCTCCATGTTCTTCACGGTTCTCATAGGGACACTCGGCAACATAGTGATATCTATCTTGGCAATTGAAGCAAGTCTTCATTTTGGGTTGCCCTCCTTGAACCACTAGATTTGAACTTTTGCTCCACTTGAGCTTTAGCTTTGGATGGGTTCTTCCAAAAGGTCTTGCCGCAAGAGCCACATAGTCCCTATGAGCAATCTTGAGTTCTTCGGGGTCCATGGAGGACACATCTTCACAATCTTGATCTTCATTGGTTCAACACCTTGGCCTTCAAAGCAAGTGAGGCCCCTTGTTGCATTCCAATAGCTCGGGCACGAGAGTCTTGTGCAATTTGGCTTGGACTTTGAAAGATTGCATCTCTTGCATGACTTCATTGGAGGTCAATTGAGATAGTTGTGCCTTCCTTGGAGACTCTTCAAGTCGGCCGCTTCAAAGGCAAGAGAGCATTCACATACTTCCTCTTGATCCAATCATCATTCACATGAGTCCCCCAAGAGCTTTATAGGCATTGGCAAGGGACTTGAGTCTTCGATACATTTGCACATGGTCTTCTCCATCTTCCATGAAGAACCCTTCGGCCTTGTTGCTCATTTCCTCAAACCGGTTTCTCTTCATGCTTTCATTTCCAATGAACACCTCATAAGACAAGCCCAAGCTTCTTTGGCGGTGGTGCAATGCTCGATGTGAGACAAATCATCATCTCCCACGGCATCTCGGATCAAGTCAAGGCGGTGGCATTTAGTTGACAATCAACTACTTCTCTTCTTGTCTTGTTGGATTCATCGACGGCTTGATATCCTTGCTCAATGATCCTCCAAAGCTCGATAGATGCACTGTTCACATAAGATCTCATAGAAGATTGCCATTTAGTAAACAAAGATGCATTTAGCTTAGGTGAGTTTCCCCTTAGGTGTATAGGAGGATGAGGGATAGAGGGTCGGGAGAATATGGAAACGGAACGGCACCATATACTCCTGAACCATTTGTTGCTTTAATTGGGTTGTCAATTTTATCTTGATCAACCCCCTTCTCTTTCCCACCAACTTCTTCTTTCTCGGGTTTTCAACCACCGAAGAAGGAGCGTGGATGGAGGTGAGATATCCTTAGCTTCCATGAGTTTTAAGATCAACTCTTGCAACTTGTCCATCTTAGTTTCCATAGTGACTTCAAGGTATTGAAGTCCTCCACGGAAACCGAAGTGGCGCGGTGGGAAGCTCGGGAATCTCAACTCCAAACTCATCAAGGGCCATACTACTCTTAGGCGGTTAAGCCGAATAAGAGAACCTGGCTCTGATACCAATTGAAAGGATCGTATGGCCACCTAGAGGGGGGGGGGGGTGAATAGGTGCTACTCAATTTTTAGCTCTTTTTCAAGTTTAGGCTTGACACAAAGGTAAATTCTCTAGATATGCAACTACGGTGAATTTACCTATATGACAAGTTAACACTAGCTAGGCACGATACAAGTAAGAAGTAGCGAGTTAGGAAAAACCGAACGGGAAGCACGCGGAGACAAGGATGTATTCCCGAGTTCCTCCTTTTAGGGGAGTACGTCTCGTTGGAGGGGTGTGAGTTTCAAACTCAAGCGCCACAAATGGCCTCACCCTATTCTCCGATAACCTTGCCCAAAAGCTCGGTTCACCTTCCACTATCGGAATCCTTCAAGGCGGAATCCGGAGCCCTTACAACGAACTTGGGCTCAACCCACAAAAGGATTGGGGGCTCCCAAGCACCACAACACCTGCTACACAAAAGTAACAAGCACGTAAGTACAACAAGATGCCTAGGTTTTCCTAGTGGAAATCCTAGGCTCGAATCGCTCAAGTGAATGAGGGGGAAATGAAGAACGCTTTGGTGAAGTAGTAGATCCGGGCCTTCTCCTTCAATCCTCCAAAGATCAACGAGTTTGGGTGGAGGGATTGGGAGATCTAGAGAATCTTGAGCTTGCAATAATGGTGTTCTTCAATGTGGTCCAGCTACTTGTCCAAAGGTAGGTGAAGAGGCATTTATAGTCCCCTTCAAAATATGGCCGTTGAAGGGGTAAGTGACGTCGCGCAGGAAGGAGGGCCGGCCTGGGCCGGCGGGGCGGCAGAGGCAACCAGCCAGGGGGGCGGCCTGGGCCGGCCTGGGGGCCGGCAGGGTGGCCGAAGCAACCGCGTGGGGGCCGGCGGGGTGGCAGAGGCAACCGGTCTGGGGAGCGGCCTGGGCCGGCCTGAGGGCCGGCCGCCCTGCAACGCGCCTTCTCCCTTCACCTTCTAATATCCGACCAGTTGCTTTTCTTCCTTTTTGCAGAGAGAGAGGTACACTAGCATCTTTTTGATTTAGACAATCATAATTCCTGTGGACACTTAGCGGTATGTTAAATACTTCCAAGTGTTGTGATCAAACATCAAAACAAGGTTAACGGACTATGTCCTTTCAATTGACCCATACGGCTAGAAATCTCATACAGGAGAAGTCCTTTGTTTTGAAGAAATGGTTAGATTGCGAAGTTGCATATGAATGCACTATCGTAGAAGGGTTAGCTTGCGAAATTGCATATGAATGCACTGTCGCATGATCTACATAGGTATAGGAATATATAGCTATTTCGGAAGCAGCAAGTGTGATTGGACTGTGCTGTTTTCCTGAGCATGACTGGTTTCCCTTAATAGATCTCTTAGACTTTTAAGGCTCATGCTATGCGAAATTTTCAGTCTCACTCCATCGACAAAGCATATATTCCACCGCTATCATAAGATACGGGATGATGTCAAACTAGGTGACATAGAAGTGTTGCAAAGCACATATAGATCTCAATGTGGGAAGATCTGTTGACTAAACCTCTTCCACGAGACAAGCATGCACCATATTGCTATAGGTGTTAAGCTTTTACCAAGTTGTAAACTAGATTAATTGGTACTCTAGTGCAAGTGGGAGACTGTTGGAGATATGCCCTAGAGGCAATTAATAAAGTGACTTTATTTGTCATATCTCAATTGTTCATAATATGTTTTAATACCATGCTATAACTGTATTACGCGGAAACATTAATACACGTGTGGTATATAAACAACCAGGTCCCTAGTAGCCTCTATTTAACTAGTTCATTGGGTAACAGATGATCAAGGTTTCCTAATCATGGACAATGGCATCGTTTAACAACGGAGTCATATCATTAGGTGAATGATTTGATGGACATACCCAAATATAGAAACGTAGTGTTCATACCTTCGACCGTGAGATCATATCAAATCTCTGCTTCTGAAAGATACGGCTGATCGCATCAAACGACGTGACTTATATAGCGTGACAATAAACGTGACACTTTCGGGTATCGGAAGGAAGCAGTAGAAGCGAGTGATCAAGAGCGGGAATTGCCAATCCACATAGCAGGATAGATACTCTGGGCCCACTCGGTGAGGTTACATCAATGAGCTTGCAAGCATGTGACTAGGTCACGGGATGTAATTTCACAGACGAGTAAAGATAGATTTGTCGATGACGAGGTCATGCTCGGTAATCGTGATACCGGAGAATGACGCTCGGACAATCTAAGTATCGCTAGGCAAGAGGATGAGACTGGACGTCTAAAGGTTCAAACGATAAAAAACATTCGTGGACGCACAGGGGCTATCATGGGTATCCAGATCCCGCTGTTAGTCATTAATCGGAGAACGTGTCTCGATCATGTCTGGAGTGATCCCGAACCGTGGGGTAACACACTTAAGGGTGGGTGACGATTAGATTGGATTTAGAGAGAAAAGGAACCGGAGACTCCGGAAGTGTTCCGGGACTTGCCCGATGTTGATCAGAGGCAATGAAATATGTTTCGGAGCTCGAATGAATTAAATAATATGTATTTAATACTAATAAGTGTTATTAGTGATTAAATATATTTTTTATTTTATTTCGAATTTTAAAAGGCATTAAACCTAAATGGGCCTTAGAGGCCCATTAGGGAAAAACACCAAAAAGGAAAAGGAAAAAAAAGTAGGGGCAGGCCGGCCGGCCTAGGTGGGCCACATGTGATGTAGCCCGACCTACGTCTCCTACAACAAGTGGCCCAATGACAAGAGCAAGAATCAAAGCTCTCCATGATAAGGTGAATTCACTCCTATCTATGTGTGATCTTGACACTCCTTTGAATGGGTTGCTACTTCATTCGGATACTTTGTGCATACTCAGGAACCACCTTGACGACGACCCACAATGGAGTGAAGAAGATGACCGAGAGAAGACCAAGAAGATGGCCAAGAGAGCAGCCAAGAAGGAGAAGATGAAGATCAAACAGCTTCTGGCGGTACTACCAGGTCGCCCGAGCCGGTACTACCGCCCTCGCCTGACGTGGCGCCTGTCGAAGCCACCACCGGGTCCGGTACTACCGCCCGTGCCCGCCTCGGTACTACCGCGACGTGCCGGCGTGGTACTACCGCACCTACTACCGCACCAACTACCGTATCTCCCGGAAGCTCCTGGTGTCCTCGGGTCCCATCCGGTAGTGGCCCCGGTACTGCCCCGGTACTACCGCACACCCGGTACTACCGGGTTCAGTCCGGTACTACCACTGCGGGCGGATCTGCACGCTGGAAAGGCTCTCTTGCCTTGTAATCTTATCCCTTTGGATCTAGCGTATAAATAGTTCGTCCCCTTCCTAGGGTTAGGGTTAGACTATGATTTGGGAACTAAAGTAGAGCCTTGCTCCTTCTTCTCAAAGTGTCTCTTTCCTCCT
The DNA here is from genome assembly GCA_947311845.1 of Poa pratensis. Lineage (NCBI taxonomy): Eukaryota > Viridiplantae > Streptophyta > Magnoliopsida > Poales > Poaceae > Poa > Poa pratensis. The sequence goes on along the minus strand of CAMZMU010000049.1, from coordinate 65,405,824 downwards.
TTGGAGATGACTCAAGGCCTCCACATGTGGAGATGAACCAAGGCCTCCTCTTGAGGAGAAGATCCCTGCGTGGGTACCAAGGCTCCGCTTGTAGTTGCGATTACTTGCTAATCTTCCATCTTTAGGTGGCTAGATTGGATTGGTTGGATTGACCAATTGGACAAACAATCCTAAGAGTAAGATGTGCTTGGGAGAGGAGGATTGGGGGCTGCCCTCGGGGATTTGTTACCAATCGAGTCTTGCCGGGTTGCTACTTGCTATTTACCCTTGTGTTTGTTTTCCCCTCTTTTGTGTTCTTCGTTCTTCGCGTGTTCTTCGTGTTCATCCTTCCCTCCGTACAAATTCGTGAAAATCGGGACCTACCCGCATCATATGGTATCAGAGCTCTAGGTTGACACGGATTTGATTTGTGTTTCCACCAAAATCCACCAAATTTTTCTTCGTTTTTGAGAAATTCGAAAAATTTCCACCAAAAAGCTCTTTGGTTCTTCGTTTGCGAAATTTTTTCTTTTTCCTTGGTTCGTTTTGGCATTTCCTCTTTGGTTTGAGTCCTTTCTTGGTGTGCCCTACGTCTACGACATCGACAAGCTTCCGCAGCCACGCATCTTCAACGCCAAGCGACGACGCCACCAAGGACTCGACATTCCCCCACCACCATATTCCGTTGTGAGCCCTTCTTCCTTTCGCGCAACTTGACCTATTGGACTAGCTCGGTGATATTGCGAGGCATTGCACGTGTTGAGTGTTTGTCTTCAAGTATTGGCGAGTGTGTATCGTTAGAGAGCTTGGCACTAGCAAAAGAGAAGGAATCATCGTCAAAAAGCAAAAAAAAAAAAAAAAGAGAAAAGAAAAGAATCAAGTGGTGCCAAGTTCATCTCTTGTAGGTTGCGACAAAGCTAAGACCGCCAAAGTGAGTGTGAGTGTTAACTCTTGTGCAAATCCGTTGCCCACAAAAAGCAATTGAGCTAGCGTCCTTCTTGTGTTGGGTGACATTTGAGCACGTAGTCTTCGTTAGGTTGTCTATCTTCGAGTGCTCGCCCTTTGGTCGCCCAACCCCATTATTCGCTTTTGTGTGTGTTTCTTGATATTTGTGGTTGGAGTTTCTTTGGTAATTTGATCATTGTGGATTTTCTCTACCTTTGACAATATACTTGTCGCGGGTTTGCTTGTTTCGTTTGCCACTTCATACCTTCCTATCCTCATAAGTGTGTGTGTTGGGTGTTAGAACCGGATACTCTCCTCTCAAGCCACATTATACTTGGGATATAGTTTGTCTTGGTTTTTCTTACACACATCTCACTTGATCTTGAGAAAATGTTTAGGGGAAGTACAAACGGAAGCTCAAGCTCGGATGAGGAAATCCATGGTGGAGTTCGCGGTGATCATGGCTATGTCACACAATCGGAGCTTGTTGGCATGCGACACTTTCTTCGTGACAACCTAGGACGCTACGAGCGCCGTCTTCAAAATCAAGAGAACACCTTCAACGACCGCATGCATGCTCAAGAAGCAAATATGGAGCGGTTGACCGAAGCTATCAACAACCTTGTGCGACAACGAGCTCTTCACACTCAAGCCGTACAAGAAGCACCTCAAGGTCGACACAAGCACGTCATGGACGTCATGAACCTCGACAAGAACGTCAACATGATCCAAGGCGCGACGCCCATGAACGACCTCCTCCTCACGTTGAACAACCACATGATCTTCACGCGAACAATGCCAATGCGCATCAAGAACAACCTCACCAAAAGTGACGTCATGAACGCATCCATCACCACCACCGCAACAACGTGATCGTCATGACCCATTGGCTAATGACAATGGCGTTCCGGGTGCGAATGACTTTGGTGAACAAGGACGTCACCCTCGTCATCCTCCAAGGCCACGTCATCAAAACCATGACAATGCGAACAATGTCGAACAACCCGTTCCTCAACAAGAGCTACCTCCTCAACATGCGCCTCGTCAAGAGCTTCCTCATGATCGTCACCAACACCAACGCCGAGTCAAGTGATAACGAGTCAAGCCAACACAATGGTGATGGACTCAATCGAAGGAGACGTGGACGTGCATTCCCACGTGGTGCCATGTGACAACTATGATGACTTGACCAACGTCCGCTTTGACATACCCAAGTTCTACGGCACAAGTGATCCGGAAGCTTACTTCTCATGGGTACTCAAGGTTGACAAGATCTTCCGTGTGCAACGCTTCTCCGACAACAAGAAGGTTGCCTTAGCCTCGATGGAGTTTGAAGAGTATGCCCTCTTGTGGTGGGAACAACTACAAGATGCTCGCGTCGCTAACCACCAACAACCAATTGACACTTGGGTTGAAATGAAAGAAACATGTACAAGCGCTTCGTGCCAAGCCATTACACTAGAGACTTATACAAGAAGTTGCAAGAGTTGAAGCAAGGTTTGAAGTCGGTTGACGAGTACTACAAGGAAATGGAAATCTCCATGATGAGAGCCAATGTCAACGAGTACGAAGAGCAATCCATGGCTCGTTTCATGAATGGCCTCAACTATCCATCAAGAAGATCGTGGAGTTCCAACCATATGCCTCTTTGGTAGAGCTAGTACATCAAGCTTCCAAGGCCGAGCGCCACGTGCTTGAAGAGCTCAAATACCTCAAGACAAAGGCATTCTTCGCCAACAAGCCTTCTTCGTCAACTCCTACACCTTCACAAGCTCTTCCTCAAGCGAACACTCGAGGTCCTCCAAGAGTCTCTACTTCGACACCTCAAGCGCCTCAACCTTTCAAGAAAGTACCTCCCTCCTCCAAGGCGCCTCAAGGATCTTCGTCCGGCACAAGACTATTGCAATGCTACAAGTGTGGCGGACAAGGGCACAAATCTTTTGAGTGCACCAACAAGAAGGTCATGATCATCAATGACATGGGAGAGTATGAATCTATGAGTGAAGATGAGTACAATGCTTTGAACAAGGTCGCCACAATGCAAAGTGCTCAAGAAGAAGAAAGTGAGATCTATTGTGATGGCGACAACAACCCTTCCTTGGTTGTGGCAAGAGCTCTAACCACCAATGTTCAAGTGGAAGAAGACCAAAGATGCAACTTGTTCCAAACAAGAGCGGGAATCAATGGAAAGTCCATCAAGGTCATCATAGATGGTGGAAGTTGCCACAACCTAGCGAGCAAAGAACTTTGTGATAAGCTCAACTTGAAGTTCAAGAAGCACCCACATCCTACCATGTGCAATGGTTGAGTGATACCGGAGCCGTCAAGATTCAACACATGGTGCAAGTGTCCTTCAAGATTGGAGCCTATGAAGATACGGTTGATTGTGATGTTGTGCCTATGAACGTTTGTCACTTACTCCTTGGGCGTCCATGGCAATTTGACAAGGGTGCTATGCATGATGGACGAACAAACTACTATAGCTTCAAGAACAACGACAAGACCTTCGTCCTTCGTCCCATGACACCAAGTCAAGTCATCGCCGACAACGCCAAGACCATTGCAAGGGCACAACAAGATCGTTCGTCTAGTGAGATGAGTGGTGAGCGAGAGACCCACCATAAAGTGAGTGAGAGCCACAAGCCAAATGAGTGTGACACTTCAAAGAGAGTTCCCACAAAACTTACACTATTTGCCACAAAGAGAGAGATGAGGGAGTTGAGAGAGAACCCATCCACCCTACACTATGTGCTCATATGCAAGGGTGAAGTTTCTATGACTAACACTTCACAAACCTTCCTCCTTCTTTGTTGTCTCTTTTGAAGGACTTTGAAGATGTCTTCCCTCAAGAAGTGCCACCGGGACTACCTCCTCTACGCGGAATCGAGCACCGCATCGACCTTGTTCCCGGCGCACCGCTACCAAACCGCGCTCCTTACCGCACCAACCCCGAAGAAACAAAGGAGATCGAGCGGCAAATACAAGAACTTCTTGCCATGGGACACATCCGCGAGAGCTTGAGTCCGTGTGCCGTGCCCGTCATCTTGGTACCCAAGCACGACAACACTCTTCGCCTTTGCATGGATTGTCGCCCCATCAACGCCATCACCGTTCGGTATCGCCATCCTATCCCTCGCCTTGATGATATGCTCGATGAGCTTTGTGGTTCCGCTATATTCTCCAAAATTGATCTTAAAAGTGGATATCACCAAATACGCATGTGTGAAGGTGATGAATGGAAGACCGCATTTAAAACTAAGCTTGGTCTTTATGAGTGGCTCGTCATGCCATTTGGTCTTTCCAATGCACCTTCTACTTTATGCGTCTCATGAATCATGTTTTGCGTCCTTTTATTGGCAAATTTGTTGTGGTATACTTTGACGACATCCTTATCTATAGCAAGTCTTTGGAAGAGCACACTTCTCATGTTGCTCAAGTTTTGTTGGTTCTTCGCAATGAAAAGCTTTATGCAAACTTTCTAAGTGCACTTTTGCCACCAACAAACTTGTTTTCTTGGGTTTTGTTGTTTCTTCGGATGGAGTTGAAGTTGATGATGCCAAGATACAAGCAATTCGGACTTGGCCTTTTCCGATCACTTGAGGAGTTGAGACGTTTTCTTGGTTTTGCCGGATTTTACCGCCGTTTCATCAAGGATTTTTCCACAATTGCTTGCCCCCTCCATGAACTTACAAAGAAGAATGTACCTTTCATTTGGGGCAATGCACATGATTTTGCTTTCAATGAGCTCAAACGGTTATTAACCGAAGCACCACTCCTTGCCCTTCCGGATTTCTCTAAGACATTTGAGATTGAATGCGATGCAAGTGGATTGGGCATTGGTGGAGTGCTTATGCAAAATGGTAGACCCATCGCATACCATAGTGAGAAACTAGATGGAGCTCGCTTGAATTACCCCATTTATGACAAAGAGTTATTTGCTTTGGTTCGTGTTTTGGATGTGTGGCAACATTACCTTCGTCCTAAGGAATTTGTCATTCATTCCGACCATGAATCCTTGAAATATTTGAAAAGTCAAACAAATTTGAACAAAAGACATGCTAAGTGGGTTGAGTTCATTGAGTCTTTCACTTTGTAATCAAATACAAGAAAGGTAAAGACAATGTGGTCGCGGATGCTCTATCCCGCAAGGCCAACCTACTTACACGTCTTGACATTAGTGTCTTGGGTTTGGATGAGATTAAAGAGTTGTATGCTACCGATGCTTTCTTTGGAGACATTTTCGCTCAATGTTCGGAGCACAAAGGAATTGGTGATTTCTATTTGCACAAAGGTTTCTTGTTTAAGGCTAACAAACTATGTATACCCGAGTCTTCGCTTCGTTTGGTCCTTTTGAAGGAATCTCATGGAGGAACACTCATGGGTCACTTTGGCGCGACAAGACCTACGCCATGCTCGCCACCAACTACTATTGGCCTAGAATGAAGCGTGATGTGGAACGCCTAGTTCGACGATGTTCTACATGTCTCAAAGCTAAGTCTACTCTAAACTCTCATGGGTTATACACACCATTGCCTATTCCACATCACCCATGGTCCGATATAGCTATGGATTTTGTCTTAGGACTCCCACGCACTAAAACAAACAAGGATTCCATCTTTGTCGTCATTGATCGCTTCTCTAAAATGGCACACTTTATACCTTGCAACAAGAGCGACGATGCTTCACACATTGCTACTTTGTTTTTCAGGGAAATCGTCCGTCTTCATGGAGTGCCAAGACCATTGTGTCGGATCGTGACACCAAGTTCGTGAGCTATTTTTGGAAGACTTTGATGGCCAAGATGGGAATCAAGCAACTATTCTCCACCGCATACCACCCTCAAACCGATGGCCAAACCGAAGTGGTGAACCGAAGCCTATCTACACTCCTTCGTGTGTTGATCAAGCCTAACTTGAAGAATTGGGAAGAGTGCATCCCACACGCCGAGTTCGCCTACAATCGAGCACTTCACCGCGCAACAAAGAGAACACCCTTCGAGGTCGTCTATGGTCCAACCCCTACACCGCGCTCGACATGCTACCACTTCCACTCCGTGAGCAAGTTAACATGGACTTCGACAAGCGAGCCGCTTACATGAAGAAGCTCCATGAGGAAACAAGAACTACTCTCGAGAAGCACAACAAAGACCATGCTACGAAGATGAACAAACACAAGCGCGCCATGATATTTGAAGAAGGAGACTTGTGTGGCTACACCTTCGCAAAGATCGCTTTCCGGATGCAAGGAAGTCCAAGCTTCACCCTCGTGGAGATGGACCTTTCAAGGTTATCAAGCGCATCAACGACAATGCCTACAAGATCGACATCTCCAACTCCAAACACTTGGTCCATGACACCTTCAACGTCGCCGACCTATCGCCATACCTTGGAACATCAAGCGATGAGGATGACCAAGAGTCGAGGACGACTCTTTTCCAAGGGGGGGGGATGATGTAGCCCGACCTACGTCTCCTACAACAAGTGGCCCAATGACAAGAGCAAGAATCAAAGCTCTCCATGATAAGGTGAATTCACTCCTATCTATGTGTGATCTCGACACTCCTTTGAATGGGTTGCTACTTCATTCGGATACTTTGTGCATACTCAGGAACCACCTTGACGACGACCCACAATGGAGTGAAGAAGATGACCGAGAGAAGACCCAAGAAGATGGCCAAGAGAGCAGCCAAGAAGGAGAAGATGAAGATCAAACAGCTTCTGGCGGTACTACCGGGTCGCCCGAGCCGGTACTACCGCCCTCGCCTGACGTGGCGCCTGTCGAAGCCACCACCGGGTCCGGTACTACCGCCCGTGCCCGCCTCGGTACTACCGCGACGTGCCGGCGCGGTACTACCGCACCTACTACCGCACCAACTACCGTATCTCCCGGAAGCTCCTGGTGTCCTCGGGTCCCATCCCGGTAGTGGCCCCGGTACTGCCCCGGTACTACCGCACACCCGGTACTACCGGGTTCAGTCCGGTACTACCGCTGCGGGGGATCTCCACGCTGGAAAGGCTCTCTTGCCTTGTAATCTTATCCCTTTGGATCTAGAGTATAAATAGTTCGTCCCCTTCCTAGGGTTAGGGTTAGACTATGATTTGGGAACTAAAGTAGAGCCTTGCTCCTTCTTCTCAAAGTGTCTCTTTCCTCCTTTGGAGATGACTCAAGGCCTCCACATGTGGAGATGAACCAAGGCCTCCTCTTGAGGAGAAGATCCCTGCGTGGGTACCAAGGCTCCGCTTGTAGTTGCGATTACTTGCTAATCTTCCATCTTTAGGTGGCTAGATTGGATTGGTTGGATTGACCAATTGGACAAACGATCCTAAGAGTAAGGTGTGCTTGGGAGAGGAGGATTGGGGCTGCCCTCGGGGATTTGTTACCAATCGAGTCTTGCCGGGTTGCTACTTGCTATTTACCCTTGTGTGTTTGTTTTCCCCTCTTTTGTGTTCTTCGTTCTTCGCGTGTTCTTCGTGTTCATCCTTCCCTCCGTACAAATCCGTGAAAATCGGGACCTACCCGCATCAACATGGGGCCCACCTAGGGCCGGCGCACCACCATGGTGCGGCTGGCCATGTGGGAATAGTCCCACATGGCTAGGCCAGCAAAGATGGCTGCCCTCCCTCCCCTTTATATAGTGGTGCCCATTTTCTTGAAAATTCACCCAATCAGTGGCGGAGCTTCTTGGGGGCGAATGGGCGGTCGCCCCCCCTAGCCCACGAAGTTTTAGCCTAGTATGTATAGATATTTGGCCCATTTGCGCATTGAAAACTAGACCAAATCTTATTTTCGTCCCTCAGCAGCCCATTGCCCCCCAGGATTTCGGCCCAAGCTACGCCACTGCACCCAATCCTCTCTCCTTCTCTCATCCGTTTTGACGTGGCTTCGTAAATGGGACTACACACGGTTGAGAGAGTTCTCTCCACTATACGCACACCGCCGTGCTGCTAGATCCAATCTTCCACTTCCGCTGCTCTGCTGGATCTGGAGCCCGGAGGTCGTCATCCACACCGTACGTGTGTGGAACTACGAGGTGCCATTGTTTGGCACTGGAAGTCGTCTTCTTCCTCTACACGACCTTGAGGTCGGCTATGTCGGCTTCATCATCAACGCTTGTGCGGGAGCGTGATCCCCGCTTCCGGTCTACAAGGGTATGTATTCTGATCTCCTCCGTATTAGTATATCTGCATAGGATAGATCCTGACTAGTTTATGGTTATCGTCGGTAGGAAATTTTTTGTTTTCTGTCTACGATCCCCATCAGTGGTATCAGAGCCGATCTATGCGTAGATATATCTGTACGGTTAGAACACATGTTGAATGTGGGCATCGATTCTACATTTGTTACGCTCTCACGTGTACTTGTTTATATCGCGGTATTGTCGGATGAAGCGTCCCGGACCGACTTTACGCGTACTCTTACGCGAGACTTGTTCCACACTTGACATACGGCTTGTACCGTATATGTGGCTGGCGGGTGTTTGTATCTCCTACAATAGTTGATATATCATTTGCAATGGAGGGCCCCGAAAGGGGTGTAATAGAGACAATTGTCTTATCGCTGTTGTGGTTGTTTTCGTAGGTAAGAAACGGTTCTTGTGCGGAAGCCCTAGCAGTCACGTAAAACATGCAAAAGATAAAGTAGAAAGCGTCTAACTTTATTTTGCAGGGATAATGTGATATGGTCAAGGTAGGTTTATTAAATTTTTTATAAACTGTTGGCGCGAAGGAGACCATCGGCGCAGAGGAGACCATACCATGTCGCATTACATTTCATTTTGGATGTTATGTAGATTGTGTGCATCTTATATTGTGTATGTATATATATGTCTATATATTAGTTACACGGCGGTAGTAATATAAGATGATCCCTCCCAAAATTCCGATAATAGTGTTCTCCCACGGCGGTAGTAATGTTGCTCCAATACCTAACCAAAGAGCTACTGCAGTACCGATTAAAAAAAGGTCGTAGCTACTGGGCGGCGAAAGGGGTTTTGAAATTTATTGACATTCTCTAGAAAGGGTACTGTTAATAAGCCTGTTGGCACAGAAACCATTAAGAGAACGCCCAATAACTTATTGGGTACCGTACGGAGTATTTGAAACACGGGAAAGAAGTACCACTCAGGTAATATTTCCAAAGGAGTTGCAAACGGATCCGCCGGTTCACCAATCATTGATGGCTCGAGAACCGCTAAACCTACATTACATGCAATAGTACCTAGAATTACTACTGGAAAAATATATAAAAGATCGTTGGGCCGTGCGGGTTCCCCGTAATAATTATGTCCCATCCCTTTAGCTAATTTAGCTCTTAATACAGGATCATTTGAGTCTGGTTTCTTTGTTATTGGGATAGGTAGATACATTTGGGCGCTCTGCTTCCAGAAGAAAAAGTTAACTCAATGTGCATGCCTTGCTAAGCTATGGCATAAATAACTAAACTGTGTCACGAGACATTGTTTAACTGAATTATTGTTTTATCGATATCTCGAAGGCAATGTGTGTATGTAATGTTTGACAATGCACAACAAAAACTACTTGTTCTCACACTATTTTCTCCCTATACGGCAGGAACCGGTAAAATAAAAATATTACATATTCACATAAAATCATTCAGATATGGTAAAATTACAATATTTATTCTGTTTGCCAAAATTTATATATATCTTCAAATGGAATGTCATTTATGGGTCTTTACCTACTTACGGTCAATACAATGAGCATAAAGACTACACCATGTATGGTAATAATTATTTCATTAGAATATAAAACTAGTCAATGAGAATGAAAAAAACTTGTGTTCGAGATACAAAAAAAATGGCAAGCAGAAACACAAGAACACATACTCCCACTGTTATTATTTACCGATGAATTATGGATTTTTTTTAAGTCAGACTTTTGAAAGTTTGTCCGAGTATATAGAAAAAATATCGAACATCTAGAATATCATATTCATATAACATAAAATATATTTTATGATGATTATATATTACAGTGGTTGATATTTTTCCTATATATTTGATCAAAGTTTATAAAGTTTGACTTTGACTAAAAACAGAACGTAGGGTAACGGTGAAGGGAGTGAGTATGTTAGCGATCATTACCCTCAGGTTTTCCCATCATTAGTTTGTTGGGTGGTTTTCAAAAACAAATATTGTTATTTTGCACCATTTGTTTAGTTTCGATTGTCTCTCCATCGAATTAGTTGGCATGTCAGTAAGTAAAAAACGACTGGCCCATGGTTGTTATGTCTAAACCATGACATGAACGTTTGACCAAGAAGTAATTCAGCAATAAGAAAGTAAAACATACATTAATTAGCATGCATGCGACTTCTCTTTGTATGTGTGGGCAGAGAGGTAAACAACAATGCTCAAGCGAATAAGAACTAAGAAGACAATAACACGAAACTAAAATTGCTAGCTTGAGCATTGTTGTATGAATCTAAAATTGACTTTAGTTACTACCGACCTAGCATTGTTGTACTTCGAAACAAATGTATGCAGCATTGCAAAAATTCCAAAATTACTGACCATCGCTTTGGACTACCAACCTCACTGCTCGGGTTCGCAGATAATGAATCCGACTCGCACGAGCCCATCGCAGGAGGGGAACATATCTAAATTCGTTTGAATTAAAATAACAACAAGAATTATGAAACAGAGGTAGCACAATATTTACATGGTAATAAAGTAAATATTTTGCCCTAGGGTCAGCACCACATGCAGGACCACCATCCTAAGTATTAAGCTGTGCTTGGAGTATCTCCACGTAAAATAGAGATGGCAGTGAGAGTGGCTAGATCATTATACTAGCAACGACTGTCATCACTTCAACAACCGCTGTCCCAGAGATTCTGCAAGGAACAGTTACCCAACCAAATCCAACCTTGGGATTCCACATTAAAATCAATGACTCAATGACACATTTTTAAAAAGTTCAGCACTGCATCCTAGTCAGGTAAGCCTCCGAAATGTGGTTCTTGCTGTCCACAAACTAGTCTGATTTATAACTTAACATACACACCTCTAACAATACACACCTCTAACAGGGTTGGTCCTAATCAGACAAATCGAGCTCTTTTCTGCTCTTTATTACAACATCTTGCTTCGACTCCACGTCAAGCGCATCCAAGTTGCACGCCGTGGCCAAATAGCCGTGGAGGACCCCTGTCCGTTGCCCCTTCTCATCCACCTTCACAAACATGGGGTTACTTCCCCCAACAAAAGAGGGGGGAATGTCCGTTTGCAGGCGGCCATGGCCCTCCGCCTCAAAGAGCTCAGCAAGCCGCACAGCTTCGTTGAGACCAGCCTGGCTGCTTGCGAATCTCGCTAGCATGGTTCCATCCTTGCCAACGAGTGGCTTCACACTGACAGCAGCAAAGCCCATTTCTGGAGAACACATATTGATGGATATAGGTCAGTATTTTATATCAAGTGCTAACAGCCAAACACAGCAGATTCAAGTGTCTTCGTAGATATTCGAGCCAGAGCGATAGATGTATGTAAACTCTTAACTTCTTAAGTAACAAAAGTACAAATGCACAATCTTGGAGAAGAACAGACATAAATTTTGCTCTAATTATAATTATAAACTACTAACATGTGTAAGGAAAGCACAATCAAATCAAGTAAGCAATTGCAGGGAAACCGTATGCTAGTTAGATTAAGTAATTACGGACTAAGAGCCAAGTGTTCAATGGAATATCAGTGTCGGATGTGCAACAGTGTAAGCCAAACCCAAATCAAATGTGAGGTGTGGAAACAGAAGGAGGCGTTCATGCATTTTGGAACTCCGGAGCTAGTCAGCAAGCTAGGCAGGACAGCCTTCGCCAAGAGCAGGCGGAGCCTCTGCTGGTAGACAAGTGGGCAGTACGCACGAGTACAACATGCTCCTCCAGTACTGCTCCACCATGACGTGCACTAGAGACGACGGACAGACCAAAGATGGGTGTACAACAGCGCTATCGTTGGTCAGTCGGCCTCTGCCAGTCTGCCTGTGTCCAAGTTCGAGCTCCTGATGATTGACGTCTGGTTAGTGACAAAGGGAGGCGGGGCTACAGAGGCGAGGGCAGTCAGTGTGGTGGCGATCACAGGTTCCCGTGGAGTGAGGGTTCTTCTAGGTGGTCCCGCCAGAGCAGGCATGCTCTTCCATATGCCATTTGAGGCCAATGTCACGACCGGCTCCTCGGCTGACTTGCTCAACAACCACATCCACGTCCCACTTTTCCAGCAGCCTTTGCAACCCTAGCGCTTACCTCTCCGACTCACTTGGAAAATTAAACCAACCGAATGGAAGAGGAAGAGTAGTGACCGGTGATGGCGTTGTACTTAGGACATGCCAGCTGCCTACATGTAACAGCAGGATAATAGAACCGTTGTTTGGAAAGCACTAATCCAGGTTTAGGGGGTTAAGTATACCTCATATTAGTACACGGGCGGTTATGTGAACGTTTTAGATTGTAAGTGCCTAACAACTGCAGTACAAAAGCGAGTATAACTTGCAAAACCCTCAATATTAAGACAGTTTCTTATATATGTACATTTTCGAACCAATCTCAATATTGGCACATTTGAGATTAAACTATGGGGAAAACCACACTAGGGCTTCTTTGGACAGGCAGGGATTACATCCAATCCCTTGAATGAGCATGGATTTTACTCCAACTTAACTGCCCATCAAAAGGGATCAATCAGGCAAGCCTAAATGCCTAATTCCCTACCTATATCCAAATAACCCAAAAAGTTTCATCCTGTGACAGGTAAAAGACCTTAAAATGTTAAGAACTTACGATGAATCGAACTATTTGAAACCACACAGCATTGGCCAATGTAAAGCAGGCAAATGATTACAGTGTTGGAATGCAAATAAACTTTTTGTAACCAAGCAGATAACATACTGTCAGACAAAAGGTGCAAGGACAAAGGAGAATAATCAGACAGACCAAAAGGCTTAAAACATTTTCAGCTGAAACAATGTTAGCAAGCCTGTTCTTTCCTCATGGCTAAGGGGAAACAAAAGTATGAAATATCATTTGTGGGGACCATATTGTGGAATTAATCCTTCCGAGAGGAAAGTGTGATTAGTACTTCAGGACAAGTGCAACTAGGCTTTTAAAGTTTCATAGGTATCTCCCAAAAGGCATCTAATTTCTGGCAGGGCCATGACGTATTTAAGGAAAATGGCTTTATGGAGCTTGACTTTGGTCCAAGCAATTGATTTGCAGCACTCATGTAAACAAATAAGAGGTGGAACATCAAAATTTCCGCGCATTCCTAAATTAATCAATTTGAACTACCAAAGTCACAGTGACAGAGCAAACATTTGATAAGTACCTCTGAGCTTGC